>JAPFBL010000185.1:0-605000 GCA_026182355.1 Hermatobates lingyangjiaoensis | reverse complement strand
TCTGTTTTTTCCCATACAAAACCAAACCTCTAAGAATAACAATTTTTTTTTTGCGAAATATGCAAAAATTTTACTTTTATATGCCACAAAAGTATTATTGGTTTCTATTGAGAGTCATCGACGCTTTCCACCAAAGCACTAAAAAAGTAGGACAACAGAAACTTCTGTTCTCGTGTGATAGATCTTTATTACAGTGCTATTCAATTGGACAATAGTTTTATTTACGTATAACAATTGTTATAAGTTTTGAAGGTTGTTCTTAACTGTATACTCTTGTTAGATCATTTTGTTCATCATTCTAGTTATTAGATTTTAATTTAAACAGAAATTCTGGATACTTTTGTCCATAGTATTTTCTTATATTGTCCATATATTTCTTTATATCGCCTTTCAACTTAATATATAAATAAATCTAAAGAGAGAAAAAACATGTATGGTCCATTAACCGACCTATTCACAGACTCTATCCATTATTCGTAAAACATTCTGTTTCTTTCTTTTTTCGTTTATTTCGTATATTTGCTTTATAGACAGATTTCATTACTATTATTCTATCCATTTTCCCATAAAAACCCAAACTACCAAAAATCAAAACCTATTAAAAACTACTACTTTGAGAAATAAACTTTTTATAAACCAAAAAAGGGTGTCATTATGAAAATCGTAGTTTTCAGCCTCTGACCATTAGTAGGAAAAGACTTTGTTTCTTATTCTTTCAACTTTTAAGTATAGTTGGTTTGTAGGCATATATGATCGTTAAAGGTTGCCCATCTGTTTTTTCCCATACAAAACCAAATTTCCAAGAATAAAAATTATTTTTTGCGAAATAGGCAAAAATTTCATTTTTATATGCCGCAAAAGTATCATTGGTTTCTGTTGAGATAATCGAAAATTTTAGTTTTGAAACGTTCTTTTTCACATGTAAATTGCAAAATTCTATCAAATTTTAGTAATGTTAAATCAAAAATGTTGTTTTATAAACTTTAGGGTTTATGCTGGACGGTGTAACAAAGATTAATTTTTAATTAAAGATTAAATCTTGTGCAATTGATAGATCTGATGGACTCGTCAAGGTCTACGGATCGTTTAAAACCAGACCTGCTCTGCAAGCTTTGCAGTCTAATTGATTTTCAATTTTATACTGTTGTCGAGGGGAAGTCTGCAATGCATCGGTTATATTGGCCTAAATAATGTACGTCACATTTTTCTTGTTTCTATGAGGCACCCTACCAATTCTTATGCTTCAAAACTTCTCAAATAAATTTTTAGTGAAAAAAAGCTAAAAAAAAAAAAAAAAAAAAAAGAAGAGGGTGCTCACTGCTCCGTCAGTAATAAATTCGCACGTTGCCTTTGCACTTGGGCAGGAGAAGAGGGAGGGGGGGGGTCGGAAATTTGATTTAGGAATAAGGTGGGGGATGAAGAGAGGGGGCACGCGGTGGAAAAAGAAGGCTAATCAGCGGGGCCCGTCGTGCGATAACTCAGCCGTGGACAGATTTAGTATGAGGCCAGGGAAGGACCGTTCTTTGTCAGAGTGAAGGCTTTTTATTCGAGTTGGTCGGAGTGCTGGCCCATGATTTATGCCCTAGATACGGCTCCTTGGGGTTTCTATTCACTAGACAGTTGGCCCGCTAAATGCTTCCAATACCTCCAACCCTTCTAACCCCTTTTAAATGATGATTGACTCAGGTCCTGCTCCTACACTACAATTCAAACCTTCTCTCAATCGTAGTTTTGATTGTGAATTTTCCTAAATCACTTTTAGTTGCTCAGCTGTTTCATCACGTGTTTCATTCAAATCACCTCCTATATTCAACTACAATCATTATTCATCGCATTCAAATCTTTTTTTTCCGTCTTCTTTAAAGTCTTGATTTTTTCTTTTTGCAATCATATAGTTATTCATGCATTGGTTCAAGTACAATTGACTTGCAAATCCAGTGCAATTCCTCTTCAATACCTATACTAAGCTTCACAACTTTTGTAAATTGTCTCATCATGTTAAAATAACTGCAAAAAAACTTTTTAGCAAGGTCTGTCGAAAGTCACAAATCTTTGACAAAATAAATCCAGTTGTTTCAAACTATATTAGTTATCATTATTCAATTAAAAAAAAATTTAACAATATTTGCATACAAGAAGATTTGCTGCCGATTTACACCAATATATATATATATATATATAATCAATGATCAAACCACAATAAGAAAAGGGAAAACAAGACTAAGATCTTTCAACAGTAACAAGCGGTCTTCGTCAGAGTCAAAAACCCTACTGAGCTTTTAAAACTCAGTTGACATAAATTTTCCTCACACAAAACTTTATAATGTTGTTCACAATACTGTTCAGAAATATGACTAAAATCAACGAAAAGAACCAGTGTTCGTCAAAGTTTCACTCATTTCGATCGTCAAAACTCACTCATATAGTATGACTAATACTCTAACGAAGACCAGTTCTTTTGGTTCAAAGATCTTAGTCAAGTTTTATATTTCTGACTGTGATTTATACGTTGATTTTTATTTCATATGTTTCCTGTGAAATATTATTGCATATAAATATAGTTATTAATAGAAGTAAAATAATAACAACACCTAATAGATAATTATTTTAGTCAAACTTAATTCTTGTTTTAATTTTTTTTTTTTAGTTTAAAGCGCTCCCTTTTTTTTAGATTTATTTTTATAGAAAACCAATATTCCACTTTTCTTTTGTTATTAAACACAGATTAAAAAGGGTAAATCTCATTTAAAGATCTTTTACCAGATTTGTAACAATCTCTATTACATTAAAAGTTGCAATACTTTTATCTTGATCTTCTAGAAGATTATATTCAGTCTTTATAAAAAAAAATCACAATGGACACATGGAATTGATATATTATAGAAGATTTCACAAACATACATATTTATTCAGAGCTGATAAGCCAGTTGAATAGGCTGTTTCTAAGTATATTTTATTTGAATATAATAAGAAACAATTTTATTAACAATGGATTATGATTTAATGAATTGACAAGAACTATTTTTAATTGAATGAGAGTTAGTTGTTAGCGGGAGTTGTGTGCGGAAGGAAGAGTAATGCCTGTGCCTAAAGAAGTGAGGGGATGGTTTTGATACCTGACGTCTTTTCAAGTGGGTCTCGATAGACTGCCCCCGTGGCCATGTAAATCACCCCCTTAGTAACAATAATAACTGCATTATTTATTCAAGAGTACAGCAGGCTGAGTTTCAAGTGGAACCTTTCTGCCGTTAGGACTTGTACACGGCTCTCAACTCCCCAAGATGCCCTAGCTCTTAATCGTTTTATTATTATAATAGCCCATTCTATTTAAAAATAGAATAGTGATTTTTCTATGAATGACTAGATTGTGGGAACCATTTAGTACTGGCCTTGTGTATATATTGCATCTTACTATACTGTAGCAAGACATAATTTTAAAGTTTCTTATTTGTTGTCGTTTAACTTTTGGTTACATTTTCTACTTTAATCCAGGAAGTAATTTGGGCTGACAATTAACATATTAATTTTTCTTATGCGGTAACTTTTTTTTCAATCAACGATTAAAAATTAATCTAAACTCGTCTGATTTTAATCAGGGTTGACAAACCATCAATCACCCTCTTTAATATAATAAATTAATATAGCCTAAAAGTAGCCTTGAGGCAAAGTGCAGTGACCCATAAGATATCAACGACTGCTGATCGGAACATATGGTACTTTTTTTTTTTTAAAAAAAGTGGCAGTCCACAAGGGAACACACTTAGGCCGAGTGTTGGCCCTTTGTGATACCACACAATGAAGATTGATTCTACAGTGGGAGTCCTAAATTGTGCCTCAAGTGTATTTAGAGTAGGGATCTTTAACGAGTACATGACATCGTACAGGCTCGGGCCAGATTGTCCAGAACAAGTGTGCTCGCCTTGTAGCCAATGCTCCTTTTTATGCTAGAAATGTCGATATTCAGCGTGATCTAAGGATGGAATCAATAGAAACTTACATTAAGCGTCTGACTATCAATGAAGACAGAAAACTTCCCTTACACCCTAACCTGCTAGTAAGAACACTTTTACCTCAAATTCCCTGAAACCAATCCCCCTCCGACTAATCAGATCACCAAAGTAACGATAACTGACGACTTTAGACTCAAAGACCATACGACCACGAAAAATACTCACCATGGACAGGACAAAAACTAACATACCGACCTACCCGACAGACCTAAACAATTAAAGTAGAACAAACAGACAAGCAGGTGAAAGCCTCTGGCTTGGAACTGCCTGACCCCAACGTGCATCAATGCACGGAAAATCTCGTTGGTCGTTGGTCGTTTGTAAAAAAAAAACAGGTAAAAAAAACTAGTTTTTTTTTACACAGGAGTCAGAACTAGAGTTTACTCTGTTTATTCACTTTAACTTGAAAAATTTTAAGCTGAAAGCTCGTAAATCGATTTACCAATTTATGGTAAAAATGCACCATATATACAAGTGTACAATGGCCACGGTGTACCAATGTACTTTACCACACAAAAATGAACTCTTTGCTATTTGACAAATTTTACAATAGTCCCAGTTTTTGTTTCCTTGGACCAACTCTTTAGCACCACATCCTTGGTGTCTTTCCTAATGATGAAAACAAAATGTTCGAAACGCGTTGTTGTTGTTGAATAAAACTTCATTTGTGTGGAGACTTTTGTTTGCTTATCCATTTTATCTCAGAATGGGTAAATACCACACAATTACGGAATGCACAACTAATGATTTACATATGGTTATTTTCCTTCTATATTGACTTTGCTTTATGTGTTTTGCTTGTGTCCATCAATTCTCTGCTTCCTTCTGTCTTATCCTTCCATCAATCCTTTACTAACCACAACTACCCAAGAAACTGTCCCATTTAAAATAATTTTAGAACTCATTTAATGCATTTCTTTAACATAATAATGATATTTCATGTTACTACTCATTCCATTTCAGGTAGTAATCATTAATTAAATATTTTTTCTCAATTATTTTACTTGAATACACGGATGTAAGAGTTTTCGTGAGTCTTATAATAAACTAATTGCTTTTACATGTATTCTTATTGAAAAACCGGTTCTGGGTCAGGAGTTGTTCACCTTACGAGCTCAATCCTGGATTGTATTAGACTAGTATCCGGGGTTTTCACTGTATCAGTCATTATACATAAAAGTTATAAAAACAACAAGTTGTCCGATTTAAACAAGTTATTCAGGAATAATAGTAATTACATGTTTATCTGAATTAATAGGTAAAACGAAAATGATATTCTGGTAGAAATAGGAACTCTGTATGGATTAAATCACTTTCAGTAGGATTGAAGGAGAGCGAAAGAAAAGAAGTACTGATTGTCATTCTATTCAGATATGGATGTAGTCAGTTTAGAAAATAAAGGAATGAAAAAAAAAAACCAGTACAAATCCAGCAATAAATAACTAGAAGGTGCCCTCTGGCCGGTCATCCTAATCCTCTTTCTTGTATGACAGTTATCTTCTAAGTCTGTCCCTCCAGTATGTTCAGTTTGTCTTAACACACTCCTGTCTTTCGCTTAGGCTTCCATTAAACTACTTCACTCTAACATAAGTCCCTCCTCAACCTCTAACCACCTCAACACTCTTTTGCTAAAATATCCAGTTTAAAGTAGATAATCAAACTTTTATTCTTTTTTTTCTTTTTAAATTAAGCTACAAAATGAGAAACACTAATCTTTTTTCGTTAAGCTGATAGAATATTTTATAAACACAATCATTAAAGTCCTAAAAAAAATCTGAATATTTTTTAAAAGTCTAATTTTAAATATTTCAAATATTTTTTTAAATTCTGAGCTATTTTAAATGATTTATTCTTTTTGTTTCCTATTTACTTATGACTTTCAGTACAGATTTACTTGTCTAATTATTTGTTAATTATTGGATTATTACATATTTCCCTCTGTTTTTGTAGGAGTTTTGATAAATAATTCAAAACCAGTTCTCTATTGGTTAAAACAAAAAGATATAAGAATATCATATATCGATATTAATGCAATATAGCATTAGATGAAATGGGTTTTATTCTACTTTTAAGTGCTCTAAATGTGTAGTTTAAACTGAAGACAAGACCAATGAGTTTTCTAAAGGGATTTCTGATTTATTGAAAGTGATATTCAGTGACTGAGTTCAAATGCAACTATGGTTACTATGTCGTTTAAAACATATCATTAGAAATGTCATGGATAATCAGTTGATCATGAACTATCTATAACAAATGTTATTATAAATCCATGAAATCTTTAATAATAGGTTTATAGGGAAAGAGCGACACTTGAGAAATAAAATTACTTGAACACATTGAATGTGATCTTTTTCCATTTAATATGTGTATCTATTGTCAAAACCATGTTCTAGTATACAATTTGCTACCACAAAGAGACAATAAAGAGTGTGATCTTTGTTTGTACCATGTGATTTTATTCTGAAATTTAATTTCTGGTATATAAAAAATTATTACTCGGAAGAAATTCTAATGAGTGTGATCTTTTTTGCTATATAATGCATAATAATTTTTATCTCATATTTATTCAGTAGCATATCAAGATACACTAATGAGTGTCATTAACTTCGATATATCATGTGAACAACTTGTCAATACCAATTTTGAAACACAATGTGATTGCCAAAAGTGATACTAATCATTGTGATCTTCTTCAATGCAATATTTGTATCTCTTGTCAAAATCATGTTTTGGTATATAATGTGCTACCAGTAAGATATTATAATGAGTGATCTTATTCTTTTGAACAATGTGACTTTATTTTGAAATTCAGTTTCAAAAGTTAATAAAAAAAAAGTTATTACTCGGATAACATTGTAATAAGTGTGATATTCTTCGCTATTATAATACGTAATAATTTCTATCTCATATACAGTAACATACCAACAAGATACACTAATTAGTGTCATTATCTTCGATGTCATGTAGACAACTTGTCAATACCAATTTTGAAACACAAAGTGATTACCTTGAATTGGTACTAATAATGGTGATCTTCCAACGTTTTATCATGTAAATTTCTTTAAAAATCACTTTGTGATATACACTGTGATAAATCAGAAGGGATACAAATGAAAGCGATCTTTTTTGTTTTTATTTTTGAATATCGTCAAAGAAAAACACATTCTGAAAAACATAGTGATGCCACAAAAGAGATTCTAATTTGTTTTCGAAGAACTGAACGAAAATTATCTTAAACGTTTTCTTTTTCTAATACGACATTTAGTGCTAATTTTTAAAAACATCGGAAAACAAAGTGCATCTACAAATATAAAAAGAAAATATTTATCGGTGCCAAAAGTCTTATTTACTTTGTAATTGGTGAATTGTATATTTACTTTCCTTATTTACGGTTTGCAGGGATCTTAATTGTACCCATTCACAATCTCAGTTTTAAATAATTAAGAATTTGATAATAACTTAACTGATAGTAATACTTTCAAACTAACTAAGTATTACTGTATCGTTTTTTCAAAAAATTTTAATACCACAGTCTATTCACGTATACAGTAGGTCATCAGAAGACGACTTCAGTTCCTTCCCAAAACTAGCTTCTATTGAGATTTAAACGTAATAAGAAGTAATTTTTCCAATTAATTTAATATGAAACTAAATAATCCATTTCATCCCCAATATGTCTGTTTTTAAGTTTATTTTTTAATCACAAAAGGTGCAGTTAGAAATAATTATAATTCTGTACATGTAATATGAATAATAAAAATGCATGCATGATGTAGTCATGTCTTATAACTTTTTTTAATAAATTATAGTTTATATTTTTTCATAGCAGTTGTTTATTTAAGTATATACTGTATGTGGTTTAGGAAATAATATATTTTATGCACAATGAAATAAAAGTTTTCTAAAACTAGACATAAAACGTAGGCGTAGATATAAAACTAGACCATTTAGGCGTAAAGAAGACGGTCGCACGTATTACAAATTTTATTCATTGTACAAGACAAAATTCTTACAAATGGCTGCTCGTAAAGCAAATTGCTCGTACAATGAGGCCCTCGTACCACGAGGTTCTACTATATATATATATATATATATATATATATATATAGTTCAATTTACATAAAGAAACATAGAGAAATTAAAAACACAAACTTACAGTCTAATTTTTGGTTGAACCATCTTCAGGAGAGATAAGAGAGGGAACCAAGCGGTGCGTTTGATTTCCCTCTCTTATCTCTCCTGAAGACGGTTCAACCGAAAATTAGAGACTGCAAGTTTGTGTTTTTAATTTCTCTATGCTTCTTTATGTACATTGAACTGTATTTGTTCATTTCGGATCGTATTTTCATCGAAAAAGTGTATATATATATATATATATATATATATATATATATAGTTCAATGTAAAAAGAAGAATGGTTTGAACCGTCTCTCCTGAAGACGGTTCAAACCAAAAAATTAGAGACTGTTAGTGTGTGCTTTTAATTTCTCTATGTTTCTTTTTCTACATTGAGGTACATTTGTCCTTTTCGGATCGTATTTCCAACAAAAAAGTATTATGTTTATATGACATATACAATGACATAAGTCTATATATATGTATAATAAACCTATTGTTTGTATTATTGACTATATATTATATATAGATAATATATACATAGAAAGATTTTGCCGATTTGTTGCATATGTGAAACTGAATGGACCTAATGTGACCATGATTCCTTCTACACATTCTTTTCATTCCTATAGTTTATTGAACTCTCCCAATTATTCACATTCCTCTCTGACATCCATGAAGTCTTCAGTTCACTTTTAAAATTCTCAATATTTTTAAATCATTAGCCTTTTTTTTAAAAAGCAACTATTTTCTTCAGACAATAAAGACTGTCAATAACCAATTCTGATTCTTTTTTTTTTTTCTACTATATTAAATAATATTTGTAAATTATAAGAAAATTACAAATTTCACTTTTATAGGAATACCATAATAAGGTGAATGAATTAATTACCTATTGTATTCAATATCAATATTGTTACAATATCAATCAAAAAATTTTTGTACCTATAATTGAATGTTTTAATATAATGCAAATTAAAAGATATGATTTGCTTTTTAGATGTGATAGTAAATAATAATAATAAACATTTATTTTTTTTTGCAAAATCAAATCAGCAAATCTGTGGTTGCCAGGATGAGCTTTACTGTTTTAATGGATAAAAACCAAGTTTTATGATTATTCGTTACCAAAGAATAATTAGTTTACAAAAGTTGTTTTTATTAGAATATTTTTTATATATTTTTTTGTACAGGATATGTTCAAGTAAATCATAAATTTGGAAAATTAATTTTCTGATTTATTTTATAATATCAAGTCATCTTCATGCCATTCTGTCTTTTTTCTACACTTTTAGATATTTCTCAGATGCAATTTTTTTTCTTTTCTTCATCTCATTTTCTTCTTGGTGTAATTCTCTTTTCTTTTCCATTTCTTATATACAGCCTACCAATCTATAATATATTTAATATTAGAAATAGAAAAAACCGTCATACCTCGTAAGTTGATATGGGAGACGTTGGAGCGCTTTCGCGAACGAAGATGGACAAGATCCGAAAGCGCTCCAACGTCTCCGATATCAACTTACGAGGTATGACTGTTTCTTTCTATTTCTAATATTAATCATACTAACCTCAGTGGTAATAACAATATTCATGTATATAATATATTTATCCATCTTTTTTACTTTACTATAGGTAAAGTATAGTAAACTTGAATAAATTCTATCTCTAGTTTTGACAGATTTACATGGTTTCAGGACCACAATGTCCTTTTTTTACGCTTTTTTTTTTGATGATGTCTGTTTATGGGTGGGTTTATATCCAAAAGTTTGCTACTAAGTCACAGTTCACAACCTTAGATGAATCAAATTCATATTTAACATAAATTTGGGCCTCATAGTATAGATGAGGCCTATTCTTTGGGAGCAATTTTTCATAATGGAAAAGTCACTTTTTTATCCAAAATGTGTTCTTAAACATTTTTTCCCTTCAACTACTAATTTTAAAACTCCTGAATCTAAAAGTAATACAACAAAAAAATTTCAGAATATTAAAGTGACTGAAATGTTTTTCTACTTAAATTCTGGGTTTTGAAATTTATTATTTTTTTATTTACAAAATTAATTTTTAACCAATACATTTTTATTTGCCATCAAACAAATATTATATTTGTGAATGTTTCCTGTACATAAATAGTTTTATAGGTCGGTCATAGGAGGACCCATAGATGATAAAAATATCTACAAGTAAAGATTGGGCACCTCTGTTTTATACCAATCTACAAACCTTTTTACTGCGCAGGATTCGTTTGTTTGTTTTCAAAGACCTGCCGTCACTTATAAAAGTTCACCTAAAGTACTATTCAAGGGGTGAAAACGTGCTCTCATTCGTTATTTTCCAAATATTTTAGACATGAGTAAGTCACATTACTGGGTTGATACTACATTGTAAATTTCACCTAACACAAGTTTCTTTATTAGATTAGGGTCTTTAATAAGTGCCTGATATCGTAAAGGTCTTAAGAGAGATTTCACCACTCTTCCTGCAATCTTACCACGAACAGCAAATACCTATTAGATAGATCATATAAAACTTTCTTTATGCGATTTTACAATATGTACAAATTGTACAATATCAGTTATTGTACAATTGTCTAATGGTGGTTATCTTCCAAAATCGGTTCACGATAAATGAAAAAAAATACAATGAAAGATTTGAGTAAAATTTGACTGCTCTTTTTTTTATCTTAATAATATGAATCCTTTTAACAATAAGTTTTTTTAAAAAATTGAGATTAAAAAAATGTTAACTGAATTATGGTAGAAGAATTTGAGGAAAGTATACAATTTAGACAGTAAATAAAGTATTATATGGATGAAACATTTGTTTCATTTTTTAATTATTTTTTATTATACTGTTATTGAATCTTTGTAATTATTTCAGTTAATATGTTATGAACGATGTTGATATGTGAAATTGGCTGTTGGGTGATGAGTTATTAATAAGTATGGTGAAGTAAGGTTTGAGGTTGTGGGCGAAAATGTGATACTGAAGTGGATTGACGGCTTTGCGGACAGTCGATAAAGCATGTTTCTTGATGCATATGAAGGAGCTGAAATCGTGAGTGCGCAGCGTTGATTTAAAGCGATCAGCGCTTGTGGTCCAGGGGAGGAGGAGGAGGAAGGGGCTCTGTGGACGGGGGGAGAGTGATTTAATAGGCAGAGAGCGCGATTTAGAAAGGTTACCAGCAATGAAATAACCTGCACGCTACGTTGAGTTACGAGCCGACGCTTTTATGCCCATTGATCTAGTATCGCTACTTTCTATGCCACTGCTTCAGGGGAGAAAGGAGCCTGCACTTCTCTATACTAACACCTGCAAATATTTTAAACTTCCAGCAATTATTTCAATAATATCCTCTGGTGCTTTACACTGGCTTTATGCTAAATAATTCACCGTAAAGAAATTAGTAATACACTCCAAAGGTCGTCAACCTTTCTTTTTCAGTCTATTTTTGTTCCTTGATAACAAAAAGTAGAATTACGAGTATGTTTATTATTATTTTAAAAAAAAAAATTTTTTTAGTCATTTAGTTTAGGCAGGTAGAATTTAAATAGTGGTATTTTTGCTATTAAATTGCCAAAATTTTTGAAATTTTCTTGTGCTCTACTCTTATGAGGAAGTAATACTAAATAAGAAGGGTCAAGTCTCTATGATAATAATTAGATCAGGAAAAGGTTGGTGGTTAATTTCATATTAAATACTTTTCTCATAATGTACATCTCATAATGTGTTGTTCAAAGTCAATGACGGAATCTTTCTACACCAGGTACTATGAATCTGATAAATTGTATTAAGATTTGTTTCGAATTGTAAAACTGTAGAGTGTCTGCAAGATTAAAGATGCATATGAAATACATAAACACACATCCGAACATCTTAACACACCAAAAATGAACTCATACGACTTCAAAACATGTATATCTAAAACATTTTTAATATGAACTTTTACCATGATTAGTACTCTTTAAAAAAAATGAAATATGTTGAAACAATGCTATTAATGAAGGAAAAACTTATGATAAAGTTACTGATAATAATTATTTCATACAACGAATACAAAGTGTTGCTAGAATATTAAGATCTCATCGATATGAACCGGACACTTGAGAAGAGGGTGTAAAGTTTTCTAAGAATTAGTTAATAAATCCACTGTTCACTAATTATTTCAAAATTCTAGAAGTCTTTCCAAAAATCACCGAATTTTGAGCTTTTGGATTTTAATCAAAATAAAAAAAAATATAACTTAAAACTACAAATAAAATTTAATATGGCATTGCTTGAAAATTAACAACTTTTTATGATTTTGTCTTCATTTTTTTTTTTTATAATTGTTACATATATGAAATAAATTAAGGTTTTTAATAAAGTTTCTTGAAAATAATTCTACAGTATAAGATAAAAGAAAAAAGTACTTTCTGGTTGAAACTTTAAGTGGCAGATGGTCTATTCAGAAGCCTGCTTAAGAGAAAAAAAAAACCCCTCTAAGCTATATCTTATATATTATATTGACCAGTAGATGGTTGAGTTTAAAGTGTTAGGAATATTTGAATGTTGCAACCAGAAGAAAAAGTAATAGAATTTATATTGACAGGTCTGTAGACATGTTTAGTTAACAAAGTTTATTAGGGTTAAGTTGAAAGTGTTGTGAGAAGGTCATTTGTAATGATAATCTTATCGAACTAATGGATAATCGGGGCAGAAACAGAATCGAACAGAGAAAAACCAACTGGTCTTTTAACAAGACAGAGTCTTAACTCCTGTCTTTTCAATCAACCAACGACATTTCACCCAGATATTACATCCTCTTCAACTAACCTCGTACCAATAAACTAGAGACAAACGACTAAATCCATTTACATAAATTTTGATTCCTTCCCACTGAAGACAGACTTCAATAAAAAAAAAAAGAAGAAAAAAAACAGTCTTAACAAAACTACGATAAATGACTTCCATTAAGACATTACGTCATTAAAAATACAAACCAATAGCTGGTAATTGAAAATACAAATACTAACTAACTAAAAATCATGCATAACTTAAAAAAAAATGCACTGTTACTAAACCACATGACTTCCATCTACCTCATTATAAATACGTGTGTATGTGGACAATTATAATTATTTAAGAATTGTTATAAATAATTATAAGCTTGACCTGTATTTTAGATAAACTACGACTTGTAGATAAAATATAACTATATAAAAAAAATCAGTTTACTTTTTTATATTCATTAATAGATTGATAAACATCCAAAACATCATTTACGAAGAACTTATCAATTAACTGATGATAATAAGAAATATATATAGGTTACATTAACTATATCAAATATGACATTTGGTATCGATTATTAAATTCAATGTTACTGCTTTAACTAATGATTCCAAACAGTTTCCAAAACATTTGAATCTATAAGACAATTTACTCAGGTCTCGCTCTTTCTCTCTCTCTCTCTCTCTCTTTCTATATATATATATATACAATCAAACCACAATAAGAAATGGGAAAACAAGACTAATATATATATATATATATAAATATTGGCAAAAGTATCGACGTGGAATAGAAACAAAACTAAAGTTTATCGGGACTCGGTCAGTTCTTCATGTTCAAATTAAACTCTTATTGCCAACGTTTCGGTCTTTATTTAAAACCTTTTTAATAGGCCTGCAAAAACAGAGGACATATAAGAAATAATACAATCATTCAAAAATCATCATACAAACATACATAAAACTGTAATTAGTTACTATTAAGAAATTACAATGGAAATTTTGATTATAGGTTAGTGAGAAAACTTACAGAAGTATAAATTTTGAAACAGAAAAACTAAGTATTATATTACAAATTATTTTACCAAGAAAAACAGTATGTGGATTTTAACAACTGTAGTCTGAATGAACACTTGACACGTGTCTCGTGGCCTCGTCATCAGGATGTAGATGTGAATTGCTCCAAAGACTGATAACGACTGGCTTGCGTTCAAAATGAAGCACTCAGACATTGAAGCCAACTTCGAGGGAGGGGGGACCAGAACGATAAGGAAATAAAAGCCAAATAAAGATTAAATGAATGAAATGAATTTAAATAAAAATAGAATAAAAAACTAGTAACAAGTTTTACAAAACTAAACTAAAAATAAAAAATGAAACTAAGTAAAAAAGATTACAAAATAATTAAAGGAATAATTAACGATTGAGGATATGCCGAGGAGTAGTTCTAATAGGTGCATTCCACTTAAGCCCAGGACACTGATAAGACTAATAAGTGCTTTTTCTGAAGCTCTCAGAGTGACTTCCGAATTAGTCTCATTAATCTGTTTTAGGACCTGTACATTGCCTTAAGAAACAGTCATTGAAACTGAATCCATGAGAACTGGCATGAGTAGCAACGGTAAGGTCACTGCGTTTACCGACGGACGACCACTGATTATTCATAAACAGTCTTAGCTTGGTGGAAGCCAAACGCACATAAAAGGAATCAGACTGGGTGCAATCCAAACGGTAAACAGAGTTACCAGAGCTACAAGAAGTCTTGGGAGCTATAGGGTAGGTGCGCTTACTATGGGAAGAGGTAAAGGAAGGACCGGGATTGATGGTATATATATATATATATATACCTGGTGTGAACTAGTTGTCCTGTTGGACCGTTTCAAGTTTTGATTCGAATACACGATCGCGCCGACCTCTGGTTTCCTCTGTTTGCTGCCTTTAGGGTATTGCATTTTTTTTTCTTTATCTCCTTCTTGGTTTCTTTACTTTCCTAGAAGCTCCTTAAAGGCTTTCTAACTTTTATTTTTCTCTCTGTAGTTAGTAGCTTAAGTAGGGCGACCAGCAGAATGCTGTGTGTTCGCTGCATTTGACCGTCCGCTCAGTTAGCTTCAGCTACTCAAAGGGACTACTTCTGCCCGATGACGACGAATGTAGAAATATCGTTGTGAGTCTTTTTGTGTGTGTTTTTATCTGTTTTTCTCTTTCCTGTGTGAACTATATATATATAACATATATAAAAAGCTTTCACATAAACACGTGAAATAACAATCAATGATCAAACCACAATAAGAAATGGGAAAACAAGACTAAGATCTTTCAACCGTAACAAGCGGTCTTCGTCACATTCAAAAACTATATATATATATATATATATATATATATATATATATATATATATATATATATATATGGGAATTTTTATCTTCTCGTGTACATCTTGAGAGTAATTGAGTTTGTGTGTTGTCATATAGATATATAATGATTGTTCAGATATGTAGGAGGACTACAGAAGACGCAGTGGGTGGACGGTTTGGGCGAGAGGAGGAGCTCGGCGGAGAGGCGTGTAACATAATGACAGGTGGTCGTGAGAGTGGCATTGAAGACTGATAGGCGATGGTGAATGCTAAGACTCTCGATGCTTGGGAATTGATGTTTTTTTAAAGGACGATGAAACAAGGCAAAGATCTCGACTATAAAAGGTCGAGAGGAGAAGGAGGGACGATTTGATCGATTTCTAGCAATATTCAGTGACGTTTAGGCATGATCTGTTGCCAGAATTCAACAAATATATAGGCCTTATCAAAGGAAACCATCTTAGTAAAGGCAACCGCCCCCTCTATAAATAACTGGCATTTCTGTTGCAATCTCAATAATATACTATAAACAACAATATCTGGGGGGTCACGTCGCCGACTGACACGCCGTCGGTGCTTGATTCTAACAAACTCACGCCGTCTTCCTATCTTGGTTCCCTGAGTTAAAATAATCACTGCGACTTATGGTCAAAGTTAATCATATGAAGTACAATTTTTAATTTCTACTGTAATGCATCAAGTGTGCGAACAGATCAGAGCTAACAATGTCTAAAGCCACTAAAACGATTTAAATACTCCATGCTTTTCTGAATTCTAAATATTTACTATGATTGTTATTTTGTTTTCTGTTATATTATCCTATAGTTTTGGCTCTAATATTGTCAGTTAACATCATTTTAGTTCATGTAAATAATATAATTCGTTGTCTTTTAAAAATTATACACCTTATTGACTAGGGCCAACTATTGCATTCTGATTTTTTTCTTTTATCTGATTTTTGAATTTGTCACCAATTTATGTTATAACCATCCTTATTAACCGATGGTTCTACATAATTGAACATTTGTTACTTGGAATGACACCAAATATGAATATGCAGCCTCTGACTTGATTTTAATAAAACAGAAATTTTTAACAAGTACGTCACATAGACCTGGTAAGTAAAAGTCTTCATTTTGTACGACGATGTAAACAAAGTGTTCCACTTCAGAAATAAAAAATAAATTTTACTTACGTTACTTTTCGGTAAGTAACAAAAGTCTTCATTTTGTACGATGATGTAAACAAAGTGTTCCACTACCGAAATAAAAAATAAATTTTACTTACGTTACTTTTCGGTAAGTAACAAAAGTCTTCATTTTGTACGATGATGTAAACAAAGTGTTCCACTTCCGAAATAAAAAATAAATTTTACTTACGTTACAATTTAAAAGACTCTTAAGAGATTTGGAATACATAAATTATATATATAAATATAAATATCAATTTGGAGATATATATATATCATTAAAATAAGCAGCAGCTTCTGCATTGACCAGTTTCTTATTGACACTCTCTAGTTTTCGTATCACTTTGCGGTGAGACTCTGGTAGCTTCCAAAGAAGGTTAGCAAAAGATATTAACACACACAATGAAATTTGGGTCAAACACGAAAACACTTAAATAAACCACTTTCTTATTTTAATAACATATGCTTAAGGGAAGACCTGCTGCCATTGTACACAAATATATGTATAATATATATATTATATAAATAATAATTCTTTTTATATCTTCATATTTTATTTAAAAATCTACATACGGGTTTATCTTATCATTAATTGTTAGATAATTAAAATTTATACAACACATATTTATGATGAGGTATATGAAAAATAAAATATTTTATTTTTTTATCAAAAATGAAGATATACTCCATGTGTCACTCCATTCCCTCTTTTAAATCTGAGCGGTTTTATAGGTTGCCTGGAAATATTTAGTTATTTGCATTCATTCAAAATTTCTAAAAAAAAACTCGTTTCAAAGTAAAAAAAAACCTTGACATAATTGATTGTTAGTAATTGTTGTGGGGATTCTGTAAAAAATTAAAATTGAAATAAGCCAAATTACAGGCTAAGTAAATAAGGAGGAGGACGTGATTATAGAGCTGTTTTTAAAAGAGGACGCAATCAAGAAGAGCAGACGCCTCGAGAAGACAATCCACCCTGGCGCAAAAATATCTTCAACAAAGTGAAGGCAGCTTTCAGTCTTTTATCATTAGTCTCATGTCAGTTAACTTTGTTTTCAAATACATTGTCAATTATAATTAGCGCAAACTATGAAAATATAAATTATTAGTTTTAATATTAAACTAATTAATTTTTTTTTATTAGAAATAGGTCATTCCTACCTTTGCGGAACCGCTGGCCCTAGCAAAGGAATGGGCCTGCCTCCTGAGTAGATGCTTCAGATTTCATTATAAACCATTCAGTAAATATAAATTGAAATTTTCTAAATTTTCATAACAACAAGTTCCATGTGATTATTAGGTACTGCATAGTTTGACTGCATAATTTAGAAAGGATTAGTTTTCTATGTAACGAAATTAATATTAAATTTCTATTACAATGTCTATTCATTTGCAGTTTCTTGCTTGACATTTAATATATATATATATATATATATATATCAATGATCACACCAGAATAAGAAATGGGAAAACAGGACTAAGATCTTTCAACCGTAACAAGCGGTCTTCGTCAGAGTCAAAACCCAACTGGGTTTTTCAGTTGGGGTTTTCACTCTGACGAAGATCGCTTGTTACAGTTGAAAGATCTTAGTCTTGTTTTCCCATTTCTTATTGTGGTTTGATCATTGATTGTTATTTCACTTGTTTATGTGAAATCTTTTTATATTATATATATTTATATATATATATATATATATATATAATATTACACATGATAAACGAAAAACGGTCCGGACAGGACAAACACAATTAAAACAAGCAGTGACACATAAACAGAAACACAAACAAAGACTCACTTTTCAATATTTACGACCGTAATGGCGGTCGAAATATTGAAAAGTGTAGTCTTTGTTGTGTTTCTGTTTATATGTACACTGCTTGTTTTAATTGTTATATATATATATGGTAAGATCTGGATAAGAATTGCCTTTCAAGGTTAAATGTTTAGAAAACAAACTTTTCTCAAATTGTAATTCACTAAGTTACAAAAAAACTCTGATAAACCCATAGGGATAAAAATCAAATGGTATCAATATTTGTCATAACTGCACTGAATTAGGAAAAACATGGGAATACATTATGAATTGCTAATTTTATTATCCACAACTTTTAGTTTTATGTAAGAATTTACCATTCAGCGCTCTACGTGTTACTGTTTTTATATTTTATACCATTTACGAGAACTCCGCATTAATTTTTCGTGTGAACTTTTCCCACTATAAAGAGTCTAAATTGGAACACAATTGATTTTTTTTTTTTAAACTGTGGTTTCGAACCTGTTTCTTCCAGCTGTTGACGGAGCCCTAACTACTTAAGCCAAGGGTATCCCTCTCAATGCAGCCCTGTCTGACCTCCGTCTACCACTTTTCAATAACTCTCCTGGCAAGCAGATATTTCATTTTGTTCAATCATCGGTGAATGACTAGTTATTTGTTTCTATCATGTTTGATTGATTTTTTTTAATATAAAACTTTTTTTTGAGTAATGAAGGTACAGAGATACAGACATTGTTTATACATTTATCCTTTTCTTAGGGAAAGACAATCTTTAACCAAGGGTTCACTATCACTTTATCTCAAAGCAGAAACATATTTCTATTTTTACATATTGACGTTATTATCAGCTTATTAAGTTTTAAATCATCATATATTTCTTCCATACATTTCTATGAATTTATGATATCATTATTGTAGGGTAAAAAGCTAATGAAATGGTCTCCACATATAAAAATTTAATGGTATAAACAGTACGTTTCAAGCACGTAGTCTTCTTCCTCAGGCATTAACTGAAAAATAGTACAAAGTAAATATAGTACAAAATAAAAATATATTTTGTACCATATTTATTTTGTACTATAGCTAACTCTCTGATGACACTGTTAATGCCTGAGAAAGAACACTCGTGTTCGAAACGCGCTGTTTATACATTTAAATTTTTATATGTGGGGACCATTTCATTAGCTTTTTACCCTACAATGAGTAAATGCCACATAATAACTGTTATTGCACTAGTTATCAGAATATTCTACGATATATATTCTTATGATATCATTATATATTATTTCACAGTGTGTTTACAATTCTACTAAACATACTGTGATACTGTTACGTTTGTTCATCTGTTAGAATTATGATAGCATTGCGTTCCATTCAAAATCTTTAAATTGATTTAAAAGAAAAATTAATAAAATATGTTTTACAATTTCAACTGCCTATGGTGTGTTCCTGTGTGTGTTCACTTTATTGGATTGTACTCGTTTGGTGCAAACAACTAATAAAAGAAACATCTTTGAACTTTGTACATCTTTGTACACCAATCTTTGTTACTTTATGAACTGATGATATTTCATTCGTTTCTTCTTCATTTCTTTATTGAAATTAGAAACTATAATGAATCAACAATAATTTAAAATAATCTTTAAATTCATTCATAAATAAACTTATGAGTAACCTTTCATCTATTCGTATAAATAACATTTTTTTTTGTCTAATAGTTCAATTCCAGTTTGATTTAAAAATGAATTCAAATATTATGTAATTCAGAAGATTTCAAAGTACCTATAAGAGTATTTTAAAAGTAAAAAAAATTATAAAAGAAAATATTTCTATTATTTTTCTTTACCTTGCGATGAAAGTATACTTATTTTAGAAAACCTACTACTAAATACTTCTTTGTTGTAGCTGATGTTTCAGCATGATTAACTCGTAGTATTGTGATTTAAGTTCGAAAATAATACATCATTGTGTTTTTAAATAAAATTTCCTGTTATTAATTAATATTGTAACATACAATAACTAGTAGTGTAGCCTAATATAATTAATTGTTAGTTTTTTAATGTAAAATATATTGAGTGATTTTAAGTCAATTTGGTAATTTGAGATGGTAAGGTCACATTGAGTACAGGGGATGATCTAAAACAGGGGTTCTCAACCTTTGTTTGCTTGTGGACCCCCTAAAAGCTACTTCTAGACCCCCACTCCCCTCGGATACTTAAAAAACACAATTATACAAAGTTATAAATGAAAATCGTTAATTATGAAATAATTTCATTACATCTACAACGCATGCCGAAATACAAAAATGTTTTTAAAACAATAACAAAATATTTCTTTATTAACACTTTATAAAGAGCCCTGAAATAAATTGTAACCGAATAAATTTTGAATGTACCATAAAGAGAAGAGCAATAGAAAATTTTAAAACATTGGAACATTTTAACAAACTGACGAGGATATTAGGCCTTATATTTTAATGATGTGTGAATATTGTACGGCCAAAGCTTACTACGCTTTGATATATTTTTGGTTTCCTGATGAATTCATTTAAACTTAACATAGAGCCCTAACCACGTGTCATGGACCTTCAGAACACTACTTTCCTCCTGGACCTCCAGTAATCCTCTGTGAACCCCTGGGGGTCCATGTGGACCACGTTAAGAACCACTGATCTAAAACCTAAAAAAAAAACTAACCCCAAATGTGTCTTACTTGTAACATTATCTGTAACATAAATTATAGTAAATAAAAATTAATCAACTTTCATTATACATTAAATTGTTTTTATATTTTAAAATAAATATAGCCAGTAATACAATAAGCAACAAAAATTGTTGTGTTCTTTTCTTTTTTTGTGAAAATGCTTTCAAGTTGCTGAAAAAAAGGATAAAATTATTTACATAATTCAAGTACTTTGCAATGAATTTAATTATGATTAGTCAAATACTGGGAAATAGCGTGTTCAATAGGATACACTCGCCCACGCACATTCACACGAACACACATACATACACATATACACCTTTGTCAGTCATCACGAATGTATTAATTTTCTAAAATCCCCTAAGTCGATTCTTTTTCCATTATTAATTAAACTTACTGAGAGTAACTTAAAAACAATACTATACTACTAGCCTAATACAATATAATCATTGCATTTAGTATTGCTCTTATCTATACCTTATCATAATATTTTTTATGATTATAAAGTTTATTATGATGCTAAAACTATTTACCTTCATACAATCATATTATTAGTACCACAGAGGTTAGTAAACATCATTTTATTATTCGAATCCTTCTTACCCCGTGTTTGGTTGTTGCACCTGTTTCACTCAAACACAGGATTCTTTGACTATTTAGTCAAAATCATTATTAATTATAATCAAAATCATTATTATCTTCATATTAGTCCCACTACATGTAAAGATACACTACATGTAAATCCTCTCGGACGTCTACAACAACAACTCACGAATTAAAAGGGATTTTTATAATAAATAAATAAATAAGTTTTATTTATAATAAATTTAAACTTAAGTTTGTTATAATAAATGAAAGTTAGTTTCACATGTAATTATATGTTGAATTTTTTGCCTTATTTTATTACAATTTCATGGTTCTATAAAAACATTATAGTAGAAGTAAACATTTTTGTGAAGTATACCAAATATTAATAATCAACTAAATAATCAACTTACATAACTTAATATCAATCACAATTGTAAAAAAAATTAACTCATAACTAAATAACTTATGATATAACTTAAAATAAAATGCAGTGTATAAAAATTATATCAAACCTAAAGACAACTATTGAAATATTCTATTTGATTTATTATTTTTCATCACATAATAGCTAAAAAAAATAACTGTACAATTCTCTACTTAAGCTCTGTTTTAACCTTTGATAATCCATCAGAGAGCATCGATACGGTTCATTACCTTTAGTGGTTTAATTAAAAAGAGGCTGTTATTACTCGTAATTTTTTGGGAACCTTAAAAAAGTCTTATCGTCCCCTAGTTGGTTTGGTAATGTCCTCGCTTATGTAGTGAGTTAACACCTTTCGGGGTTTTCAAAGGGCCGTCATTCGTTCGACAATGACCGCTCAGTCTGGTTTGGAGCGGCGACTACAAACAAAAACTGCATCCAAGTTGTACAGAATAAATGTGCCCGCTTTTTAGCTAGGGCTCCATGGTATGCCACATATGTTGATATTCAACATGCTTTGAGATGGGAATCAATTGATTGCTATATTAGTCGACTTGCTAACAATGAAGACAAAAAACTGCCCACACATCCAAATCTCCTTGTTGGGTAACTGAAACCAACAAACAACCCTTCCCAATCCCATGACTCCTAATAGCTCCCTTCTTGAACTGAATATGACGACCTAATGACGTATAAATTATATAGTACCTCAGACAATCCAAAGCCACAAGACCATACGACGACGAAAACGACTCCTTTTCCTGACAGACTGATGTCCCCAGTATTAACAATGCTTACTGACTTAAACAAAAACAGCAGGATGAGAATTTAGTAGTAGTGAGCCTCTGGTCTGGAAAAGCTAATCACGACGTGCAGTGCTGTGGATGGACATATTCGTTGGTCGTTGGGTTTACAAGGACAAAACAGCCACTCATCTTTGATCAGTTAAACATTTAACCAAAGAGCTAGCAGCTAAATATGCGTGGTTGCCAAACACCATCTGTGTCACCCATCCAAGTAATAACATTCCGCAATGTTTCTTAACTTCAATGATAACGGTACCTGTGTTTATTCAACATGGATAATCAATAAAACTAGCATTAAATAAATTAGATGTTTGAAAAGTAGTCATAACACACAACTTATTTCTGTCAAAATGTTTTCTTAACATTTGTTCATTAAAAGAACTGTATACTTCGGACTTTGATTCAAAAAAACATAATTTATTATTTGGTAATATGTTTAAACCATTTATTTAACCAGCTTTTTCGTTCTAGAGCAGGAGTGAGAGAAACTTGAGACCCACAAACGGCAGCTCTAGAGCCTGTCAAATAAACAAATTCCAAATTTACTGAAGCATTAAAATTTCATTTCGATAAAATTTTACTTTTCAAATAATATTTTATATTTTTTTATTGTACAGTTTTATTTGAAATGTACTTTATTTTTATAAAGTACAAATATTTCACACAATTTGATGTTTTTTTTTAAAAAAAAGCTACCGGGCATGTGCTTACTCAAAATGATAGGATTTGCCAAAAAATATACTTCAAAACAAAGTTTGACATTTTTAACTTCTAATAAAGTTTTTTTTCGTATATTAAAAGACACATATAGAATAAAATATAATGAAATTGCAGCAAATTATAAATTGATTAAAGATTCAAATGGTCTAATAAAGAGTAAGTCATATTTAAAACTGAATTGTTTTCCTGAAAGCTGCAATGAATGATAGATTACTATTGCTAATATTTTTTTGCAAAATGGCATACTCAGAAGCAATCGGATTAGTTTTGGTTCTAGGCCAACAAAGTTAGTTTTGCTAGTTTTCTAAAACTGGGCACCTCAAATCTATTGAGCAATTGATCTATATAAAAAATATCACTATTGTTTCCTTTTTGTCAAAGTGCTTCTTTTTCTTGTTTATTTTTATAATATTTGAGATGTACAGAAAAATTAAATTTTATATAATATTGAAAAATAAAACTCACAGGCATCAAACGAGCTGTGGAAAAAGGCATCAAACGAGCTGTGAAATCCTGTCAAAAAGGCATCAAAAAGACTGTGTTTGGAGTTTCACTAATATTTGCACCAAACTACTCTTTAGGTGTCAAAAAAACTTGCGCACTTTCCTAAATACTGGTAGATCCAGGTTTGATTCTCACTCTAACTCCCATCTTTTTCACGAAGAAGGTGAAGGAATTGAGCATATTTTCTCTTAGAGAAGGGCGTTAAGCTGTCGACCCCAAACCCATATGATGTAAGATTCTCGTTAAAACTATAAATACAATTCAGTTTGACAAAATTTAAGACTCCCAATGTAGAGTCACTAGGAAAACGCGATATTTTATTGAACAGTCAATGTCAAAGGTATAACTTTTCATCAAATCCACATATCACCCTGAAAGAAAAAAATGACTCTTTACTAAATAAAGGTTACAGAACTCCTATTTTAGTGATATATTTTTCAATAAATTATTGGACTATCAATATCAAAAACTCTGAATGAGCCAAAATATTTGTTGACCTACCCCCTGCGCTATTTTCATTAAGCTAGTGGATTATATAAAAATATCTAATTAAAAAGAAGGGAATCTCACATATTCATTAATGTTACTCTTATCTATTCAAAGTTGATTGATTTATTCTATACAACATGATAAATTTGTTATTTAATAAACTATATTTCTTCGTTGTGTAGATGTTTGATGAAAAAGTAATCTGAAGATGGCTGTATTGTAGCTAACTTATATTACACAGTAAATTTTTTGGATCCTCAAATTTGCTATAATATAAAATTAGAGAAATTAGATTATATTTACTTTTTTAATTTTTACTTTGCTATAAGTATAGTACGGTGATTATGAAGAAATTCGATCTTGAGATTTTGATGGATATTTTTTTTGAAATTATATTGCTGATGGAATTTTAAAATATTTTGCAATAAACATATTTATAATTATATTATCTTGGAAAATATCTACAATTTGCTCTATTTGAGAGGGCAATATAAAAATTCATGTTATGAGGAACTCTCATCTGTCCCCACTTGTCTCAGATGTTACAATTTTATAATGCTATAAGCGAGTTCTATGCAGGAGTTTAAATTTCAGTTTCGTACACGTGGTTGCATGTGCTGTTTGAACAGGGGAATTCTATAGTTTTTTACTGTTTTCAATTAGTCTATTTATTGTAAAGTTGGTTGCGTATACCTTTTCTGAGACTCTAGCTGGCTGGTACTCTTTGAGAATTGAATAGGTTCAGAGTTTTGTCTCTTAAAGAAGGTGTGCCAAGCGTTGTATTGTATTAATTTATTCTGTTATAGAAATGTAAATAAATTGAACATAGGTAGGGGACGTTAAGGCCTCAGGCAAGCCATTAATAGAGCTGTTGGCGTATTGTCCTCGCTTATAGTGGAGTCTCCTCTAGTGTGCCATTAAGGCAGGAGAAAATCCAATTGATATTAATATATTCTTGTAGGTTGTTCATAAATTGGTGACCAATTAAACAAGGGGGTTGAAATAAAAGCAAACAAGTGAGGACAGGTGGGTGGGAAGAGAGACCGTGTCTTTTTTGGCTGAGTAACGGAGATGAAGGTGTTTGAGAGTGGAGGGGGGGGGAGGCTTGGCAGAAGGGTCGACTGGGATAGCTGGAGGCAAGACAGGACTCTCAGCTAATGTATTCATTGAGCTGCTGGACTCGCCTTTTGTCAAAAGACCGCAAGCTTTAGAGTCTTGTGGACGCTTCTTCACACTTGTCACGCCGACCCCATTGACCACCTTCCCCTCGAGTTCGTTACGCTCTGACAACTGTCTGCAAGCACTTCTGTAAAAGCCTTAACACACAAATAGTATAGGCAGCAGAGAGAAGCCAGCATAAACGCATACCTTCCTTTACCAGAAAACAAACACCTGATCAAATCTCATAAGTATGACAACACAATCAACTATTCACTAACAGCATTATTTATTAAAGTAATATTTATTTCAATACTATATGGACAACTGAAATAAGTTGAGAGATTACTTTAATATCAGAATAATATAAGAATATCCTTAATTCAATATATTATTAAAATTGACTATTGAAAGAATATATAAAATATGAAATTGATATAGAAGACTATTTATATAACAAATAAATTGAATTTTAAATAATTTAACTGACCATATAAAACAGTTATTTATAATAGCGGTAGAACCTCAAACATGCCTGAAAGGATTTTACCTCTCTGTCCCTCTCATGCACTCTCACTTTCTCCCTGCTACTCTCACCTCTCACTCTCTCTATCCATCTCTCTCTACAATGTCTATATCTACAGATTTAACCAATACTTCATAAACTTAATAACTAATCCATAATATTATAAAGTTGAAATTTTTGTGTATCAATGAATTTACAGAAAGAAAAAAACATTAAAAGATCACATAAATTTACTACTATTTTTCGAATGAGTCGTCATCAGGTAGAAAGATGTAAACTGCTTCAAAGTTAGTTTTTGTGATTCCATGTGTGATATACATCAACGTTCAAACCATATTTTCATGTCAATTAGAAGTAACTCTACGAGATTTACGAAGTGTGCGTCTTTATTACAGCTGGAGAGGAATAGAACTTCAAGGACCTCTACTCCACACCAAACAACTAATTCAATTGTTTCATAATCAGATAGCCAATTAGATACATATACATATATATATATATTAGGGTAAATACCACATAATAGCTGATTACACTATGTTAGAAATATGTATATATATTTGAAAGTGGTGAAAACAATCCGGAACGTAGAGCAAATACATCAGAAAAACTAAAATATTTATACATTTTAAACAGAGTCAGATATATATATTTCGGTTTGTATGATTAACAATAATTTAAATTTAATTATATAAATTTTATTTTTTATTTTATTAATTTATCAATTTTTGGTTCAATTAAATTTTTTATATACCATATAAAGATTCAGTTTTCTTATTATATTTTTCTATTGCTATTTTTCTTCAGCTATTTCTATTTTCAATACTTTTTTCGTTTTAGTTGTGGCTAACCTACCCATATATATATACGGTAAAGTTGTCCAGTTGACTTTCGTCTTCTCGGAGATGAACTACCTTTCCTGAGGACGACCGTTAAATGGGTCGAAATATTGAATGTTAGTCCTAGTATCTGTTTTTCATTTGTTTTTAAGGAAATATATATAAACTGAAATATTCAATGATCAAACCACAATATGAAAATGGGAAAACAAGACAAGACTAAGAACTGAGAGTCAGTTGGGTTTTGACTCTGACGAAGACCGCTTGTTACGGTTGAAAGATCTTAGTCTTGTTTTTCCATTTTCATATTGTGGTTTGATCATTGATTGTTCTTTCACGTTTTTATTGTGAAATCTTGTTATATATATATGTAAATGCACTAAAATATCGGAAAGACGATCCAAACTAGACGCAATACATGTCTACAGCGTGCTTGGTCTTTCTTTTTTTCTTCTTCTGAGGAAAACTGACAGAATATTTGAGTTTATTAGTTTGTTTCTTTACTCCTTGTGTTGCTTTTCTTCGATTTTGAACCCATATATATATATAAAATTAGTTGGGTTTTTGACTCTGACGAAGACCGCTTGTTACGGTTGAAAGATCTATTCTTATTTTCCCATTTCATATTGTGGTTTGATCATTGATTGTTATTTCACGTGTCTAAGTGAAATTTTTATATATATACATATACTTTAGAAGGCATCAGAGCTTATTTTTCTTCATTTTGATTCTTCCCTACTGCATTTTCTCTCATGTACATATCTTAGGTGCTGCTGATCTGAATACTGGTCGGTGAAGCTCTGAGGCCTTCTAAACTATCTCGTCAGAGAGTTACGACAAATAATATATATATATATATATATAAACAAGTGAAACAACAATCAATGATCAAACCACAATATGAAATGGGAAAAAAAGACTAAGCTCTTTCAACCGTAACAAGCGATCTTCGTCGAAGTACGAGTACTTCTTCACTTTGACGAAGACTGCTTGTTACGGTTGAAACATCTTCGTATTGTTTTCCCATTTCATATTGTGGTTTGAGCATATATATATATATATATATTAGAGGCAGTTAGTCAAGTATAATTCTATTGATGGAGTGTTCTTGATAGCGAGGTAGTTGTTAAACATAGGCAAAGGTTCATAATAATAATAATTCAGTAACACTTTTACTATTATAATAATTGTATTATTTTATAATAATGCAAAACACAAACTAAGATGGTATTCTGAGGAACAGTTCATCATCAGTAGAACAGAAAGGAAGAAAGAAAAGAGATATCTTGAGTCCTTTAAGGAGAAGCCCAACAACATAGTTGACTCGGTTACCACCTGTCAGTCTAACCTCGCTCTTTGCGTCATCCTTGCTTGTTTTTTCAAATTTTGTTCAAAATATTGTCACTTTTGTGTCATACACTGAATCTTTAAAGATTCTTACGAAATTTTGGAGTATCATGTCTATGAATAGAGATATCAAACTGTTTTTCACAAACAGTTTTTCAAACTTTTTATAAAATACTTGTGTCTTGAGCCTTCTGCGATGTATGTTAGTAATTAGAGAAGCCGAGACAAAAGTGAATAAGCACAGTTTTCAAAACAGTTTTAATATGATATGAAAAGGGATGAAGTTTTAAAATGAAATTGTCTTGAGAATGAGTAAAGGGAGTGGGAGACAGATGTGTTTGAAGCGAGTCCACAGACGGGCTTGAAATGGCCTTTGAGAGAAGGGGCGCAAGGCCGTTAAGAGACGGCCACTGGCAGCCCTTATAGGTAATCGATAGAGGGGTTGTGGTAGGCTGCGACCATCCCCTAGTTACAGACAGACGTCTCTGCTCTTTTAGCCTCGAGGCGAGACCAAAACCGGAACAGGAGCCCAATCAAATCGGCGACACCATGTATATCAATTTATCTTTTCCGTTGCTTCAATCCCTCAAGGCCTTCTAGTGTTTCATGCAGTTCACACAAAACGTTAGTTTTGTTGGAAAACACTACAATCAACAATATACAAACATTTAATAGATATATGATTGTGATTACGAAATGTAAAACATTTTGTACGCCTTTAATGTTTCGTTGTACAATCAAACGCGTCAAATGTTATTTTTATACAAATTATAATCTCATTGATACAAGTTTATAAACATTAAAATTTAGTAAGTAACGCAAACTCACATATTCTGATAAGGATTTCCAACAGACGCTGCGATGTGCAGTTGATTTCGCTTGCTTTGCTCTCCTGAAGATACTTGAAGGAGTCAGTTAAAGTCAATAATGAATAAATGAATAAGTCTTTATTGACAGAAGGATACCCAATTTATACAATACTAGGGTAGCTGTACAAAGACTAGATACTCAATCTCCATTCGGCTATTTCACATTCCCCCGTTAATAAATTATAGAAAAAGAACTATACCTAACAGATTACTACTAATAGTAAAGTATTGATTAATTGAGAGCCTGTAAGTGCGTGTTTTTCCGTTTCTTTGATTTTGATTGCTAACTTCAATTATATTATATACCTGTTTTCGTTGAATGATCTTAGTCATTGATTTGATTTTATTACTAGTGGTTTAGACGTTGATTATCATTTCACGTGTTTATTGTGAAATGTTATTATATATATGTATACTACCGATGAGAAAACGGTTTAACTAGCTAAGTAAAATAAATTCACTGGGGAAACCACACATAAAGAAAAACAAAAACTCTCTTATTCGTGTTTCTTTCGTCAAAATGTTGATATTCGTCGTCATCAGGAAGTGGAATTAGTTTTTTTTAATAAATATATTGCTAGTCAGAAATAACACATAAAAAAGAGATCATGAAAACTTCCTACTATATTTTAACTGCCTCGTCATCAGGTAGAAAAATATGTCTTCAGAGACAAATGAACAATGAAGGAAGCCTCACAGAAGGCACACTCAATCAGTGTGGTCAAGTTACGGAGGGAGACGAGACAAGGGTAAATAAGATAATAATATCAAAAATCAATAAATAAACACATTTTATTAAATAGGGAAATATTAAAAAAAAAAGTTCCAGGTGAACAATAAATGCTTCTTCTAAAGTTCTCAATAAATATTATATATACATATATATAAAAAGATTTCACATAAACACGTGAAATAACAATCACTGATCAAACCACAATAAGAAAATGGGAAAGCAAGACTAAGATCTTTCAATCTTAGTCTAGAATCACTAGATTGTATCTAGTGTTCAGTTGGGTTTTTGACTCTGACGAAGACCGCTTATTACGGTTGAAAGATCTTAGTCTTGCTTTCCCATTTTCTTATTGTGGTTTGATCATATATATATATATATATATATATATATATATATATATATATATATAAAACGGTCCAAACCGGACAGATATATAAATACTTTGATGTTTTGTTTGTTTTGAAATCATCCCGGGATGTTAAATTAAAACAACTTTGCTTTATAATTTAGGAAAAATAAACATTGTTAGCAAACATTACTGGTTAGTTTCATAGAGCTTTAATGGTTATATTTTGTTAACTTTTGTCAATTAGCTGTTTGTATATATGGTTGTTTCATAAACAGTGAAAGAATGTGTAAAAATACTGAAATACTGAATACCAAATAGCATTAAATACAAACTTTTAAATTAAAAAAAAAATAAAGATATGAGCATATATATTATCTTTCTTAATATTGGTGTATATTTCATTCTTTTAACTAAATATTATTACGTATATTGTATGTAAAATATAGAAGAAGTCACTGTTTGTCCATTAGTTCATTTTTTTGGATATCACGCTTTTATATATTTGACTTCAAACGAATATACTATTTCATAAATAACGAAATAATTGTACTTACCTCAAAGTGCAGACGTTCCTTTGTCTAGGTGCTGTGCTTTCCTTTTTATGGAATCAACCCTTTATTATCCTATGAATTACACTTTTTCTAAACGCTTTTGTTTCTTTTTTCAGAGTCATATTTAGTTTAAGCAAATATCTAATAAAAGACACAATTTTTCTTAAAAGTTATTTTTATTAACAGCTGTCAGAAAAACATTAGAAGCAAAACTAAAAAAAAAAAAAAAATATTTATTTTTTATTTAAAACATCAAACAGAGCGTACATTTTTATATTATACAAAATAAAATTCAAATTGTTGTTTTATCTTCTTTTCTTTTGATATAGCTTTCATCCTATTTGAATTGGAAGATGTCCAGAGTTGTGCAAGAAGGGACAAATGATATTTATCAATCATTCCGTTATAGCAATTATTAATTACCATCATTTCATTTCCTTTAAACTGTTTTTATAACTGTTAAATATATTAATCTCTTACTTTAGTGTGGACATAGTAGATGGTCTCTTTATATTTCCATCTTGCTACCCCGTCTTTAAATGGAAGAACAAGAAATAATATTACAATAACAATCATTGTAGCAGTATCTTAAATTACCAATATAGACAAATAAAAACAGTGATAACATTTTCCTTTTATCATAAATCTTTTATTTTTTTGGTCACTGGTTTTTTATAACACATTTATTTGGGATATCAGCTTCAAAATAAAACAAATAAATAAAAGCTTCCGTAATACATTTCAATTATTTAATAATAAGCCTATAATATAATTTTAACTTTAAAACCTTAATTTAATTTTCATAAATTTAATTAACTTAATTTTCACTGAACTGAATTAATTTAACTGCACAAATATGCAACGTAAATATGTGAAATATTGTCAGATATTAAAGTGAGCAGAACTTAATGAAAAATTAATTGATACGAAGACTTTTAATAGTGTCATGTTAATATCAAATATGGGTTGTTATTATTTTATTATAAAATTACAACTTCCCTAATCAGAGTAAGAAGTAATAGCGATATTAAAATAGTTAAGAGGAACTAGTGGAAGAACTTCATAGTGGCAGTAAATCATACATTTTTTCTTATTAAGCACAAATTTTTGATTACTTCATTAGTAAATATTAATTAGTTAGTTTAGTAGTCAATAGTCATTGGGTGAACACTTTTTCAATCCATGTGTGAGTGTTAGTTGCTGAATAAAAGGATTGCGTGTGATCGGTAAGGTTTGATGGAACTAACGATATCGAGATTGGATCGGATCAGTTTGCGGTCCGAAAAAAATATTGAGTTCATTCTTGATGGTATCAATTGAGAAATTGAAGAGAGCTTGAGTAATTTGGAGAAGAATTTAGGATTGGGCTGTCGAAAGGTTGTTGGAAAGCTTGGATGGTCCTCAGATTTCGTGTCCAAAAGTCCAAAGCAGTTTGAGTATTAGAGTTTAAATCAGTCTTTTGTTTTGTTTAGTGAAATCAGTTCGACTATGGGGAAGATTATTTAGTGTATTATTCGTTTCAACAGGTTCTGTGTTTCTAGATTTTATTTTGTCGTTTTCAGTTTAGTCGTTTATCAGGTGTTCAGGCTAGCTCAGTGGTTACGTGCTCGCCTCTGATCTGATAGGTCCGGGGTTCGATCCCCACCTGGCCATCGATTTATTCATGCGGGAGGTGGATAAATCCGAAAACGTCGTCCCTTGGAGAAGGACGTTAAACTGTCGGTCCCGAGCCTGTACGATGTCAGGTACTCGTTAAAGATCCCTGCTCTAAATACACTTGAGTTAGGTAAAATTTAGGACTCCCACTGTAGAATCAATCTTCATTGTGTGGTATCACAAAGGGCCAATGCTCGGCCTAAGTGAGTTCCCTTGTGGAACTGCCACTGCAACCTAACCTAACCTAACCTTAGTCGTTTATCAATATTCATCCGTAGATATCGATCGCTCTTCGTCTGCAGTAGGTAGAAGAGTTTTTTCCAACGCCCACATTTATATGGTTTTCACCTCTTAGTGTTGTTTTAGGGGTGGAAATATTGGCTCATTTATTCTTCGGTACCCATCTTAGTAATAGATGAACCACATATCCTGTTGATTCTACATTGGGAGTCCTAAATTTTGCCTAACACAAGTATATTCAAATTAGGGATGTTTAAGGAGCATCTGATATCATACAGCCTCGGGACCAACAGTTTAATTCCCCTCCGAGGGACGACATGCTCAGATTTATTCATCTTCCACGTAAATAAATCGAGGTCCAGGTGGGTATGAAACCCCGGATCTACTAGTTCAGAAGCAAGTATGTAACAATTGAGCTAATCTGACCCTCAGAAGAGGTTTGTTACTATCGATAGAAGGGCAGTGATGGTGAAGATATTTAGGATGAATATTTCTGCATTTAATTTGCTTTCTTTTCTCTAACACTACAATTTCAGATAGTAGACAGGTTGTTAGAGGATTTAAATCGAGCGAACAAGACCAGAGTCACCGGATAGAATTTCTGTGTCATCTGCAGAGGTGAGCATAGTTGTTATTGGTTATGAGCTGTGTATATTTCCTATTGAGTGGGAGCTAGTACGATTTCTTGTGACACACCCGCATTTATAGGAAAGTAATAGGGCAGAGTAGCTTCTTTTCCAACCCGCGAATACCTCTCTCAGAAGTAGCTGCAAAAAATTAGACAGTAAGTTGAGAGTAAGATCAAAATAAAAAAACATGAAAAGTTATTCCTCATTTTTTTCTCTTTTTTTTTTTAATTATTTAATAATATTTCCCATTACTTCAGTACATTACTAAGAAATATTGTCAAGAAAATATGCTTTCAAATTTTTTGCATATTTTTTTTTTTAACATCTTTATTTACAAATATACAACTGCGCATATTCTGCGTAACAAACATACGTAGTAAGAGATTACACAATAACTTCGATGCACATGAATAAAAATTGAAACCAACTGGTTCAACTTTTCACTTTGTTTTATAGTATATTATCGTAGTTTATTCTCAAAAGAAATTTTTTCAACTATTTCATCCAAATAAATTGACTCCTTCTCATTTCACCCACATATAGAAGGAAACAAGAATACTACACTTTCACAGTATTTAATACTCTAAAGTTACAGATTTTAATTATATTTTAACTTAAATATTCTGTGATCCATTTTTTTTTTTATTCATATGCTTATATCTAAGTTTATAACCTTGGGATTGAATTAACAAAAAACTTTTCTATATATTTATAATAAATATAAAAAAGAACTATGTATTTCCTTAAACATAATGAACGTTAAAATGGAACTCTATAGTATTTAAAGATGAACTTTGCATTTTGCTTTTAGTACTTTTCAAAGGATTAAATCCAATATCTCCGTTAATACTATTGAAATTTCGTCATTAATCAATTTTTAAATATCTGTGTCAAATATGGCCTCAATTAACGGCTTTTTCACTAGATATAATTAGAAAATTTTAATTATATATACAATAAGTATATCTGAGATCATTATGATTTTAATCAGTTTATAATTAAATAAATGGTTTCAATTTTAAGACAAATATCCGATCATATTGTAAAATGAAGTATTTTTTTTTTTGTTTTATTTGAATCTTTAATAAAGATAATTATTTGTAAATTTGAATGAAGTCAGTTATATATAGATAAAAGAGAGGCACGTCAATCTCCTGGCCGTGAGGTGCAAGATTTTGTTGTCTCAGGGAATATCAACTTTCCCATTAGCTGCGACTTGAGAATGGTAGACATTGTGGTTTCCTAAATATTAATTACTAAATTGATTTAATTTTTGCAAATAATATTTTAAATTTTTTGATTTCTTAAAACCTGAATCTATATATGAGCCGTTTATTTTGAAGGTGGCCTAATTCCATTTTCCAAAAAAATTTAGCTAGCTATTTAAATAATTACATTTTTACGTTATCTTTACCTTTTGCAGCAAATTGTACAAAATTTATTTAAAATTACTAAGAATTTTTATAACAAAAATTGGTTGATAAATAAAATGACAATATTTTTAAATTTTGTAAAACGCAAACCCTTAAATATCTCGATTTTAACATAAATGGAATTAGGCCACTTTCAAAATAAGCGGCTCATATATCTATTCATTATTACATTAAGATTATTTCATATATACCGTATCATGCTAAACAGAAATCCATTTTTATTTCTGTAAATTAATTAAAATATGGTGTCAGTCACCTTATTTAATAATAAATATACTAATTTCTGTAAATTAAATTAAATTACTTAAAAAAATAAATTTGTTAATGACTAACATTTAAAATTGAAAGTTACAATTAGAATGATAACTGTCAGTAATAATAGTTTTTAATTTAAAAATTATAAATGACAATAAAATGATTCAAAGAATCAATAATTTAATCAACATTTAAACCACATGTACAAATCTTTTTCATTTCTCACTAGGGACGCTGGCAGAATGGTAGAATACATAACCTAATGGTAGAAAGCATAGAACATAATGGACAAGAAGTCTTGTTATGAACTTTTCTGGTTATTATTTACCAGACAAGAATTTTTTTATTTCTGACTGTCAGTTTAACCAGTCATATGAACATTAATATTTATTGCAATTATTTTAATGCCTCATTGTTTAATATCTATATCAAGTTGATTACTTTAAAAGTTTGTTGTTTCTATCCCAAAACACTTTTGTTCATGAAAAGATAATTATTTCTCTAATTGCATCCTGTGCAAACAAAATGTCAAATGTACAATCAAATCAAATCAAATCCACAATAATTGTAACCAAAATCAAACATAATTGTAACAAACTACTATCAAACTAAAAATAAATTAGTTATTTAGACAGTGTACCAACTTAATAGTGCGGTACCGAGTTTGATGCTGTGACGTAGTAAGTTAAATATACATTTGTTGACTATAACTATTTGTTTTTGAGATAACTTATTCAAATACGCACACACACAAACACACACACACACACACACACACACACACACACACACCACACATCGTACCAATTTGCAATGACTTATTTCACTGTATTGTTATTATTCATACTTTACCTAACATACGTTATGAATGCAATAGTTTCATACATCTGTAGATCTTGTTTAGGTTAAATTAGCAAGCATTGGTTTACTATGAGTGACTTTGTTGAAACAGAACTGGTTGTTAATTTGTTTTCACCTACCTCACAATTATCGTAGTGATATTTTTTGAGAAATTAACCTGTAATTTTAATGTTAGTGAACAGAAAAGTTATATGACTATTTTATAGGTACATGTGCATACACTCTCACACACACACGCACACACACACACACACACACACACACAACACACACACAAACACACACACAAAACACACACACACACACACAAAACACACACACACACCACACCACCACCCCACACACACACAACACACACACACACACACACACACACACACACACACACACACACACACACACACACACACACACACACACACACACACACACACACACACACACACACACACACACACACACACACACACACACGTAGACACGCACATTCACATACAAACAAACAAACACATACACAGATGAATTCCTAAAACAAAAAAATTATTGACTCCAGGAGACCTTAAATCGTTTGTCTCCGTCTAACACTCTTTTTTGAAATGTTTGCATGAACTAAATACTTCTATACTAGTATTTTATTTTATAAAAAGATATACAAATAATTTAAATAGAATTTTCTAAAAAAAAAAAGACAATTGGTAAAATTGTTGAATGGATGATTTTGATTTGGGTAAAAGTGAATTTATTTTCTTGTAAAATTGAATTCATTAGTAGCCAAATAACTGAATTTGATTTGAAAGCTGATAAAATTGAATATATATATATATATATATGCAGATAAATCACAATAAACACGTGATGCAATCAATGAAAACAAACCACAAGGAAAAAAAAGAAAACAGATAGAAAAAATGCTCTGAGGCCTTTCAGTTTATGTCATCAGAGAGCAAACAAGGTAAGAACTAGAAAGTAACATAAAAGGTATGTACAAGGAAGGTAACTAAACAGCTGGGAAAACAAGAGTCGAAAAGGCATAATAAGAGAAAAACAAAAAATACCCAATACAATTAAACAATGCAAAATGAACAATAAGAAAATTAATTAAAATAAAAATATAAAAATTATAAATAGTATAAGAAACAAGTGTTATATATAATTCCTAACTATAAACAATATATAATAAATATAAACAAATAGATACAAATTAAATTAATGCAATATCAAAAAATAAACAATATTAAATTATTAACAAAACAAGAATACATGAGAAAGTAATAAGTCAAATAAAAATTATGTTCTATTATTAGAATCCACAATCTGGTCAGAGTTCATGTTCAACGTTGCAAGTACATTTTGAAGGTCACCCACAGGACCAATTTGCCTAACTATACCTTCAATTAAAATTTCATCCAATCTAAAAAGCCCATGACTTATATTTATTAGTTTATCAAAATTATACTTAATTAGGGCACTTTCTACTAAGTTCCTTTCCACATCAGATGAGAGAAATATCAATTCTTTGGAATCTTCCCATTTTATTGAATGATTTTTTGAATTAATATGTTGGAACAAGGCACTTGATTCTTCTTGCCGCCTAATAGTGTATTTATGTTGCTTCACTCTAGTAAGCAAACTTTTTCCCGTTTGTCCAACATATGAAAAATCACAATCTCTACAAGGAATCCTATAAACACAACCTTCCTTTTCTTTTCTTTCACAATTATTTACAAGTCTGTTTAATAATTTCCCACCACTACTGAAAACAACTGAAATATCCATTTTTTTCAAAAATACCGGGATGTCTCTTAGAGTTTGATTAAAGGGAACAACCAGAAGGTTTCTATTTGTAAAGGGTTCTTTCTCATTTCTTGTTCTTAAGGATTCTTTAGTTTCTTTCAAAACTTTGTTTATTAGGGATCTTGGGTATCTTAATGATGAGGCAATTTGATAGATGTTTTCAATTTCATCATTCAGGAATTCTTCACTACACAATTTTAACGCTCTTAAAAACATATTTCTGAAAACACCTTTTTTGACATTTGATGGATGAGCGGAGAAAAAATGCACATAAGAAGGAACATGGGTAGGTTTTCTATAAATACTATATCTTAGATTATGCCCAAAACGATGTAAATTTAAGTCAAGAAAAGGTAACTTATTATTGCTTTCAAGTTCTAAAGTGAATTCAATTGATGGAACGCACTTATTAAGAGTATTCAAAAAATCTGCAACACATTCATTGTCCGGCCAAACACACAAAACATCATCCACGTATCGAAACCATCTAGCATTGCTTGGCAAAATCCTAGGAAGAAATTTCATTTCAAAACATTCCATAAAAATATTGCTTAAAACTGGGGAAAGACAATTTCCCATGGCTAAACCGAACTTTTGCCTATAAAATTTATCCCTAAATGAGAAACAACAATCACAAACACAAAGACGAATTAATTCAATAAGGACAGGCACCGAAATAGGCATGCTAAAGTTTCTTGTATCTAATTCTGTTTTTAAGTAATTCAGCGCATCTTCAACAGGAACATTTGTAAAGAGAGATTTCACATCGAAGCTCATCAAAGTACAGTTGTGAAAAGAGAGTGAGTTCAATTTTGAGACAAGGTCCGAACTATTCTTTATATGGCTCTGGGAAATAGTACCAACCAAAGGCGACAAAATGCGTACCAACCATTTAGATAATTTGTAACCCACAGATCCAACCGAGCTAACAATAGGTCTAACCGGGTTACCATCTTTATGTGTTTTTATTAACCCATACATATAAGGCAAGGAGGGAGATCTAGTAGTGAAACTGGCGATCAACTCCTTATTATTCTTAAGAATACTCTTTAATTTTCTATTAAATGAACTATTACACTTCTCAGTAGGATTGGAATTTAACGCTTCATAAGTAGTGAATCAGATAACAAATTTTCCATTTTTGAAATATAATCTGGCATATCCATTAATACTATAGCTCCAGATTTATCGGCTTTTGTTATTTTTATTTCTTTGTTCTTTTTTAAGTTTTGATAAACTACAGAGAACCTTCTAGGACAATGGGCTACCTGTTCTTTAATAGAGCCATAAATAAAACCTTTGCATAAAGCTAATTTTGCTTCATCGAAATTTAACTTTTCTACCCATGTTCCTTCTTATGTGCATTTTTTCTCCGCTCATCCATCAAATGTCAAAAAAGGTGTTTTCAGAAATATGTTTTTAAGAGCGTTAAAATTGTGTAGTGAAGAATTCCTGAATAATGAAATTGAAAACATCTATCAAATTGCCTCATCATTAAGATACCCAAGATCCCTAATAAACAAAGTTTTGAAAGAAACTAAAGAATCCTTAAGAACAAGAAATGAGAAAGAACCCTTTACAAATAGAAACCTTCTGGTTGTTCCCTTTAATCAAACTCTAAGAGACATCCCGGTATTTTTGAAAAAAATGGATATTTCAGTTGTTTTCAGTAGTGGTGGGAAATTATTAAACAGACTTGTAAATAATTGTGAAAGAAAAGAAAAGGAAGGTTGTGTTTATAGGATTCCTTGTAGAGATTGTGATTTTTCATATGTTGGACAAACGGGAAAAAGTTTGCTTACTAGAGTGAAGCAACATAAATACACTATTAGGCGGCAAGAAGAATCAAGTGCCTTGTTCCAACATATTAATTCAAAAAATCATTCAATAAAATGGGAAGATTCCAAAGAATTGATATTTCTCTCATCTGATGTGGAAAGGAACTTAGTAGAAAGTGCCCTAATTAAGTATAATTTTGATAAACTAATAAATATAAGTCATGGGCTTTTTAGATTGGATGAAATTTTAATTGAAGGTATAGTTAGGCAAATTGGTCCTGTGGGTGACCTTCAAAATGTACTTGCAACGTTGAACATGAACTCTGACCAGATTGTGGATTCTAATAATAGAACATAATTTTTATTTGACTTATTACTTTCTCATGTATTCTTGTTTTGTTAATAATTTAATATTGTTTATTTTTTGATATTGCATTAATTTAATTTGTATCTATTTGTTTATATTTATTATATATTGTTTATAGTTAGGAATTATATATAACACTTGTTTCTTATACTATTTATAATTTTATATTTTTATTTTAATTAATTTTCTTATTGTTCATTTTGCATTGTTTAATTGTATTGGGTATTTTTTGTTTTTCTCTTATTATGCCTTTTCGACTCTTGTTTTCCCAGCTGTTTAGTTACCTTCCTTGTACATACCTTTTATGTTACTTTCTAGTTCTTACCTTGTTTGCTCTCTGATGACATAAATTGAAAGGCCTCAGAGCATTTTTTCTATCTGTTTTCTTTTTTTCCTTGTGGTTTGTTCATTATATATATATATATATATATATATATATATATATATATATATTTCTATATGTGCAGCCTGTAATCAATCTGATGTATCCACATGAGATGGAGTGGATAACAGGGTTGACAGCAAACAGCCGACAGGATGGTAAAAGAATAAAGCAATGATTTTTGACATTCCAATTTATTTAAAATGCATTCCATATGAAGCTAATTACTCATTATTGAGTCAAAGTACTTAGTATTATTTATTAACTTCATAATCTCAATTTGTGCTGTTAATATAACTTTAATTTAATGATTTATTCATTTAAAGATTCAATTGAAATCTTTAATACATCCTCCATCTGTAAGAAAAAAAATTGTTTTCAAGAAAGTAGGTAATTACTTGAAATTTCATTTTGAGTTTATTAATGGAAAGATAATTACAATTTTTTTTTTGTATAAAATAAATGAACAGTAAAAAAATTGAGTCCTTCCAATTTTGCTATAAGCAAATATTATGTAATTCTTGAGTAGTGAATTTATTTAATTAATATTGATGAAATTCTAAGTGAAGTTATCTAATATTCTTTACGTTAACGTAAAACAGTTAATCATTTAACATATGTAACTAGAAAACACTTTGTTATTTTCAAATGTAAAAGTAGTTTTATTTTAATCCCAAGTAAGAACAAACATTTGTAAACATTGTATTTTATTATATATTAAAGGAGGAATTATTAATAGAAATGTTCATCCTTATATTCCTGTTAATAGGATTTGAGGCAAACAATTGTGCTGTATTGGCATTAAGTAGAATAGTCACATTATATTGTTTGTAAACTATGCATTGAATTTGTTGCTTGTTCGACGGGTTTTGTTGTTTGGCTTTTTTAAAAGTCAATATAAGTAACATGTTACATTGTTGAGGGTTGTTGAACAAGGAAATAAATTTGTGGTGTTTGCATGATGATTTCTGTTGGGGTTCTAGTTTGGGTTTTGTTGTTGCGTTGCTGAGTCGACTGATGTTTGTACCAGTCTTTCAAGTGGCGAATGTGTCAGGTTTTGTTCGATTCGGTGAGCAGGTTAGGTTGGAGGGTGTGTGTCTCACTCGTCAATATGAGGTCCCTAAGGGTGGCCTGGGTGGGGGGTGACTTAGGCAAACCGGGAAGCTATTAAGGTGCGTAATGGGGGGGCTCGGAAGGCAGCGCAGACACCACATCGATTAGGGGGAGGGACCCTGGGAGCTCGCGCAAAAATCTTCTGTCAATCAACATCCTACAGCCCACTGCCCTGTGCCCCTTCAAGCGCTAATTGCGCCAACACCGTCTCTACAGCTGCCAGTCCTACCAAACACCTAATCCTTCATACCAACAAAATCATCTTAAATACGACAAATTTTTTTAAAAATAAACACACTAATTCCTTATCGCTCGCCTCGTTTTTTGAAACTTCCTCATATGTCACTGTTTTCTATTTCTAAAAAAATCAAATAGAACTCGTTATAAGAGTGAAATTTTTAATTTACACATTTTGAGGTTCTCTGAGTCAATGATGTATCTTTGTTATATATATATATATATATATATATATATATATATATATAAGATATCACATAAACACTTGAAATAACAATCAATGATCGAACCACAATATGATAAGGGAAAAAAGACTAAAATCTTTCAACTGTAACAAGCGGTCTTCGTCAGATCATTTCTGACGAATTTATGCGGTTGTGGTTTGATCATTTATATATATATATATATATATATATTTGAGTTTTCAACTAACTTATAGGATTTCAGGATATATAGAATTACGTATAGGATATATATATATATATATATATATATATATATTTGTAAATTTTTTGTAGGATTCCTTCCTTGACACACAAATTATTGAAAATCGTATCAGCTAAATTTAGTGTCGTTTTCAATTATATATATATAGGTATAAATGGGCTGCAGATACTGTTTCAAACAGGTATCATTAAAATTACCGCAGTATCGGCATTCACGATCTTAAAACTGAAAGATTTGCTTGTTATATATATATATATATATATATAATATATATATATATTTATATATATATATATATATATATTATCTGTGTGAGGAATGCATGGAAAACTTAGCGATCACTGTATATCATGAAATAGTATTGTTTGACAGATCATAATGAATTCATCTGATGTGTAGTTATTTATTTGGGAATATGCTCTGTTTTTTTTTTGCTAATATTACATCAGGTGAAAAATACTTCATAACATTTTATCTGTTTTCCAACTTTGTTAGTTTCTCTAGAAAGTTGACTATTTCATTTATGTGTATTGTCTGATAAATATCTCATAGATTTTGAATTATTTTAAAAGGCAACACGACACTAAAGAGATAATTTTTAAGGTCCACTTGTAAACACTTGAAATACATTCCAAATAATTTGTTGGAAATAACTTTTTTTTGACTTTACTATAAATGATGTAATTACGAAAAAATTCGATTAGGAGATTTCGACAGATTTATATATTTTGGGGGGTCTAAAGTCTTTGTTGACGTTTTTTTTATGTTTGTGTATATGTGGGTGGATGTGCATTTAGAAGTTAGTGGACGTCCATTAGTGAGAGAGTATACTATTATAGTGTTGTATAGTATATTATACTCGAAGTACAGTAATATTAACGATATTACAATATATCGTTATATTATATAACGTTATATTATATATATAATATATAATTATATAATAATAACGCTATATATTATATTATATACAATATACTGTAATATTCGATATTACATTCGATATTATTACTGTAATATTCGATATTACAGTAATATCAAAGTACTGTAATATTCTTTGCGTGCAATATAACATCGGAAAGTCACTTTTTTTAAATGAGAATAATAATGACTCATCAGTTGAAATAGTTGATACTCTAAACTATTTGTTGCAATTATTATCAACCACTTATATCATTTAATATAAAATTTAGAATAAAATTTAAAATCTAATACAAAATTTTCCAAATCTCAATATATTTAACCACTACTCTTTTTACCCAATGACAATTCATCAGAACAGATAACAAAATTATTTCATTATATTGACTAAGTCGATTATATATAATAATTTATATTCGATTAATAATATCCTTCAAAGACTGTTAAAAATATAATTTGTTAGTAGTGGTTTTGCATTTATTTTTATAAGAAGCATTAGACGGACCAAATCGTGTTTAAATGTATATTTTTGATACCACTTTGAATTTATTGAATCTTTGTTTTTTAATTATTGAATAATGATAATTTAATAGAGGCAAACATCAAAAGAGTTCCAGCAATGGCTCTAAAAAAAAAATTCGAAGTCAGTTTTCATTATAGTTGGCAAAAAATGAAATACTAACGTTACAAAATCAGTTCACTAAATTGATTGTTCATTATTTCTGATAGCGAGTGTTTTCATAGTAAAGTTGAGTGTATACCACTCCTTATTTTTTTACATCTTAATATAATCTTGAAATTATTGTAATGATAATATAATATAAATATTGTATAAATATTATATATATATATATATATATATATATACAAAACTAACGTTTATCGGGACTCGGTCAGTTCTTCAGGTTCAAATTAAACTCTCATTGCCAACGTTTCAGTCTTTAATTTAATTTAATTTTGCTTAATTTGAACCTGAAGAACTGACCGAGTCCCGATAAACGTTAGTTTTGTTTCTATTCCATGGTCGATACTTTTATCAATATATATATATATATATATATATATATATACTTGAAAAAGACCTAGTTAAAATACAAAGTTTCAAAGTATCACTGTTTAAACCAGAGTAAGAAATCTAGAAATGGAACTAAAATCTTTAAACAGAACAAGTGTTCTTCACCTGAGTCTTACTCATACTGAAGAAGACCAATGAAGTGCTTGAGAGATTTCGGTCATATTTCTGAAGTTTTTACTGTGGATAAGACTTCGATTATTATATCACGAGTTTACTCTAAATTCTTGTTAAATATTCAATTATACACAACTTAAATTTAAAAATAAATGTAAAAAATGCATTCAGGAGGAATTTAAAACATGTAAACCTGTCACAATGTTAAACTGGAGTCATTAAATTGTAAATTAAGACTTCTGCTACATTGATAAAAGAATGTTAAGATAATAAAGGCTAAAAAATAGGAAAAAAAAACTATCTATCCATCGTTTAAGAGCAGTCTATTGGTGTGGGGGGGGGGGGGGGGGTGCAAGGTAAACAGAAGACGGACTAGATATAATATGAAATTAAAGTTAACTATCATCAATGTGAGATAAATAAAAAAAATCTGGAGTGGCCTACACTCTACTTTACTATAAGTAACTCAATGTCAAATTTCTTGAGTATATAAAACATAACGTATTTTATGGCTTCTTAGTATTTAATAAGATAATTTTTTTCCCCTTTGTCAAATAACATATATACGATTTTTTTTTTAATGAGTGTTATCATTTACCTGCACAATATTATTCCTCTTACATCTCTTATAAGTCAATAATATATTTTCATTTTTCCATTAGAAACATCAATTTTATCTCAGTGGATTCGCTCAATAAATTTCTAAGTCAATGTAAACAATGTAAAAAAATACAAAAAATTCGACAAGTATAGCAGGTGATCCCTTAGTCTAGGATAAACAAAGAGTTTTTATATCGTTATTGCTCTTTCCCGTAATTGAAACTTCATGATTTTTTTTTATGAATTTTAATTTTTTGTTCCATTTTTGGTCAAATTTTCATTATTTTTTAACGAGCCGTTTAGCGTCAAAAAAACATTTTCTGAAAACACAAATCGTACTGTAACGCCCCTTTAGCGAATGCAATTTTCGAAAAAAATATCTCAACTCATTCTCCACATAATGTTCTATTTTTAGGCATAGTTTCATTTTGATCCATCAAACAGTATGGCTTGTATCGCTCTCACAAGGTTTAAGATTGAATTATAAGTCAAAATTTTTACATTTTATTGAAAAAAAAAATATTTCCTGTTGTTTTAAAATTCTGAATATATTTTTCGTTTGTTGCATTTGAAACCTCAAAGATAATGTCAAAATTTCAAAACTCTAGGGTTATCAGTTTAGGAGAAATAAATGTTTAAAAAAAAACGGTTTTTGGCAAAAAAAGTGACTTTCCCATCATGCATAATTCTTCCCAAACAATAGGGATCTTCGTCTTTATGAGGCCCATTTTTGTGTAAAATATCAACTTGATCCATCAAAGATTCTGGACCGTAGCGTGGTAACAAGCAATGCTAACACACGCACCCACCCACCCACCCACAAACACACAGACATCATCGTAAAAACGTCATAAAACGTCTTCTGGGACCTCAAAACATGTAATTCCGTCAAAATCTCGAGATCGAATTTTTTCACGATCACTATACTTTACTTATAGTAAAGTAATAACCATTACTTATGGTATGGTAGTGACAATTTACTATACTTTTAATTGATTAAGTTATAGATATTTTCAAGTTTTTACAAATTATATAACAACTATGAAACAAAGACTAAGTAAAAGTTTTATTTATTTTTTATTAGAAAAAATATAAAAACTATTTCATTGCCTCAATACCATTAATGCAAATTTATCTTAGTGTACTTTCATTGGGAATAAGCATAAAACAATACTATCACAAATAGTTTATATGCAAAACAAACTGATATGGTGTATAAATAAATAAATATTTTAATATAAAAAACTTTTAAATTTATTTTAAGTAAATTAATTAACTAAGTCATCAGTAAACTTGACAAATCATTTACCTTATCATCAAGTTGTGTGTACCACACCAGATTATTGATGTAGTAGATATTTCAGAAATTATATATAAGGAATAATCAATGATCAAACCACAATAAGAAATGGGAAAACAAGGCTAAGATCTTTCAACCGTAACAAGCGGTCTTCGTCAGAGTCAAAAACCCAATAGCCCAACGCATGACTCTGACGAAGACCGCTTGTTACGGTTGAAAGATCTTAGCCTTGTTTTCCCATTTCTTATTGTGGTTTGATCATTGATTGTTATTTCACGTGTTTATGTGAAATCTTTTTATAAGGAATAATATATTTAGTTTAATTTATATAGTAAAGTATCAGTGAATTCAAGCATCATCAAGGATGCATGACGTATAGGAACTAGGAAATCAAACATCATCAGAGGTTTGTGCCATTATAACAATGGAAAGCATATATCATCAAGGGTGTGTGACCCATAGAAACAAGGAAAGCAAACATCATCAGGGGTTTGACTCATAAAAAACAAGAAAAGGAAAGCATTATCAGAGACATATGACCAATAAAAACAACGGATTCTTAATCTATACGTTATAAATAATTCAAATTATAATTATTTTCATAAGTTCTTTCTTATAATATTTTGACATCATTTACTTCAGACTTTTATTATAATTCTGAGTTGGCGCAATCAGATATTATTTATAAAATTTATAAAATATTTAATTAAAACAATGCGTTTTGAACACAGAGTTTTTCTTTACGTTCCATTTAAAATATAAATACACCAGAGAGCGGTTACAAATATACAGAAATTTTTGTATTTGAACTTTTATTTTTATATTTGAAATTTTATCACATTTGTACAGGATTAGTGCTGTTAAATCTACTAGATCTGTAGTAATTTGTTGAAAGATAATGAAGTTATCACTTGGAGTGAAGTAAACCGTATAACCAGATCTATAGTCCTCAAACCAAATTAAACTCACAGCTCTTAGACTGCAGTAGGATAATTTACTCATAGTCCCTACCATAACAAATTCCAATTCATTTGCTAAAAACTCTCTTAGGCTAAAAACTAAAGCAGCAATCACTCAAATAAATGCCACTTTTATTTCATGTTCTAGCCATTGTTATTCATGTGATCAACTTTTGCCAAAAAAGTTAATGAAATATATGGTAAGAAATCATCATTCATGGAACTTAATATTAACGTTTCATTAAAACCCTTTTTTTCAGAAGTGTGATATACAAAGCTGTTTTTTAAATAATTTTATAAATATATTTTTTATCTGATATAAACACTATAAGACAGGAATCTTCAACCTTTTTTACATCTTGACCCATTTTTGACGCCAAAATTTATTCGCTCGCGACCCTTTAGTGAAAACAAAAAATAAAATTAACAACAAATGAAAAAAGGAAAATTAAAATAGTAAATTTAATAAGATTGTTGTGCTGTATTAATAATAAATAAATTATTTATTTAATTTAGTCCGTCATTTCCTATTTAAAAATAAACAATTTCAAACATTTCGGTTGAAGACCGACCCACCGGTTGAAGACCCTTGCTCTAAGGTACGAGTGTGAATTTATACAACATTTGGATTCCCAATAGTGAAGTAACAGTTTGCTTTTGGATTTAATGTAATTTAAATTATATCATATAGTTATATGTAATTAACTTTGTTAAATATAATTTATAATGTAATAGAATAATAAATAATCAGGGGGAACATTGTATAAAGTTAATAAACGTAGGTTAGGTTACAGTGGCAGCCCCACAAGGGAACACACGTAGGCCGACTATTAGTCCTTTGTGATACCACACAATGAAGGTTGATTCTACAGTGGAAGTCCTAAATTTTGCCTAACTAAGTGTGTTTAGAGTAGGGATCTTTAACGAGTACCTGATATCGTACAGGCTCGGGACCGACGGTTTAACGTCCTTCTCCGAAGGACGACGTGCTCAGATTCATTCACCTACCGCATGAATAAATCGAGGTCCTATTAGTTCAGAGGCGAGCACGTTAACCACCAAGCTAACCTAACCCCCCTTAATAAACGTAACTAAGCTGTAATCTTTCGATCGCTTATTGTGGGGTTTAATCACAGTGAAAATCAAAATAAAATGGTAAGCAACAAGTCTAAAGATGAATTCAGTTTATAATTAGGACTACTCATTAGGAGCCAGGGTAGCGTAGTGGCTTGTATGCACGCGTACAATCGGACCACTGGATCCGGGGTTCAATACCCTCTCTGGCCATCTAGTGATTTTTTTTCACGCGGAGGTCAAAAAATCTGTGCACGTCGTCCTCAGAGAGAACGTAAAGTATTCGATCTCGAGCCTGTACTACCATATAGCAGGCAGTCGTTGATAATCCCTACTGACAATACAGTTGTGTTAGGCAAATTTTAGGATCCCCTGTGAAGAATCTTTAGAAAGCCACAATGTTCTCTTTTAGAATCAGAATCCCAATCACACATAAAGTAAAAAGCAATAATTAAACTACCCCTTTAAAATGCTTGGTATTCACTCTCAGGGTATACTGACTTTTTCCGAAAATATTTATTTATGTTTTATTTATGTTTTAGGGTTAGATTAGGTTAGGTTGCAGTTATGGTGCACAAGAGAAGAACCATAAGCCAAACATTAGCGCTTTGTGATACCACACAATTAATATTCTACATTGGGAGTCCTAATTTTTCCATATCTCAAGTGTATTTAGAGTTGGCATCTTTAACGAGTACCTGATGTCTTACATATCTATATTCTTTGATATTTAAATAGATTTCATACAAATTGAAATTTAAGTATAAATATAAACTTTCAATAACAATAAAAATCTTTATTATTTTCTATTGATCATAATTATTAACATTTATGTTTTTGGGAAGACTTTGAACCCATTGGTACATACTGCTCTCCTAACACGTTCTGGATATATTGTTTTTATATTTTCAAAAAAAAATAATAATAGCAATTACAGTCAAATTTATATTCAGTTAAAGATATTGTCCTTAGAATAAAATAGAAAAAAAATACTTATCAGGAATAGAGATACTGAGCGATTCCTGATAAATAATGAAAATCAGAAATGGGACTATGATCTTGCAAACCAAGTGCCGTTTTTTTCAAAAATAAGACACTGTCTTACTTTATTTTTAGGTTAAAATCCGTGCTAGGGCTTATTCTTGAGGCTTCAAGTACATTAATTAGATTTACATATTTATTCTTAATAATTATTTTTATACAGAAATTTAAATTTGTTCGATTACAGACATGTCATCTTCTGGAACATCGACATAAATTATCAAAATTTTGAATTTCGTTCTAATTTTCTTTCAAATCTATTTCCTGTAGAATCATTGGTCTGATTCTCTCATGTCTTGCAATACAGCTGTGGTTAAATTAATACTTTTTGTCTAAGTAGCCTCCTTGAAATGAACTTTAGAGGTAGAAAAGGAATTACTTGTTCTAAAGAATTCTCTGAAATATTACGACAGCTAGAGATTAACTACTAAATTCAACATCATTTTTTTAACGAATTATATGTTTTACATTCTTAACTAGAGCCTATTTTCAGGAGAGGGCTTATAGTCTTATTTTCGAAAAAAGACGGTATCTGTCTTAATGGGCAGATGTGATGTGAAGGTCAAACTGATAAGGACAGGAGGATGAGGACAATTTGTTTGAAATGGGTAATTAATTAATTTTGATTTCATATATACATGCATGTACATGCACTTTAGTTATTTAATAATTATAATTTGTTTATCATAATACATATTTATGATGATGTAAATAATATTTGTGAGGCATCCCAAACAAGATTTGTTTTCCTCTTTCATATCGATTGAGTTGAAAAAGTTATTTTTTTTCAAACTGTTTCTAAAAGAATGTATTTAAGGGTTTAGCAAAGTTAAGGACAGGAATTGGTTGATGTCGTCATGAAGCAAGTTTGAAGGTACTAGTATTGGTGTTCTGTGCTGCAGCACAGGCGACGACGCTATTCTGACAGCACCCTTCTTATCTGACTGACAGTCCAGAGCCTCAATAAATCCAAATTTGACACTCGCTTCAACACTGCGTCCAAAACTTGGCTACCCTTTATCACATACTTTGACACTTTTCAATTGTCTCCCCTATTTATTACACCTTCAATTTATTATTCTTTTTTTTTTAGCCGATATTTTGATTTAGTTTTCAAAAGTAATACACTCTAGAATAAATATAAAAAAGAAAAAAAGAAAACTCGTATAGAGTGTGATAAAATATCCGCTAACATTTTAATGAAATATGAGTTACGAGTTATCAAATGTTGGAATGATGGGGAACCATTTCTTGAACTGGTGCCCGTGAGAGAGAGAGTAGTGCGTTATTTTTACGACTGTGTTTGCTACAAATCAACTTTATGATGTTGAATTCTGTCTGAGAATCAACTTTGATCAATAAATAGGCCCCACAATCGTTTCCTATTGGGTTTGAAAAACACACAAAGAATTGTCGAGATTTGAGTTTAATTGTGAGAGTGAATCAAGTGTCCTGCGCTATAGATGATCGAAGATACCATAAACAGGTTTATTATCATTTCTTCATCGGCAGTTTTTTTTTTCTCAGTGAAAGTTAGTCAGAACCATATTACTTGTTTCTGAATCATCATTATTATAGGGATCTTTAACAAATATATATCATCGTGCAAACTGTTGGATCCAATGGATGGACGGATTCATGTCCTTTCACACAGACAAGGTATTGCCGACTTCCACAAAGCTAATCAGAGCAAGTTACCGTCCTTATTCTCTTAAAAACACTTGAAAAGAATGCTAACAAAATCACCTTAATTATTGTGTTATTTCCTTTAAGACATACTTCAATAACACAAGATACATGCGCGCACTCACTTACATACGCAGTAGCAAATACTTTCATATATATATAAAAGACATTTCTAAACAGTCCAAATCTGACAGATAAATAACTAAAAAAAAAACAACACATGAAGAACGAAAACACTTACTGGAAAACCGAGTAAGTGTTCTTGTTCTTTATGTACTGTTTTTTTCCGATATATATATATATAATTAAAGTTATCATAAGAAAACAAAAAAGAGACTAACACTTACTATTATGGAGCATATGGGCTATCACGTCGTTCTCACGAAAGGTAGGAAAAGGAAAAGGAACACAGGAGCGGAAACGTGGAAGTGTTCACCGACCGACACGAAGTGACACCAGTGTAGCCACCTTACCCCCGTGGACAAGTTTAATCTGAACTAAATGTCAATAAAACTGAAATTAATGTAAGAAAGGATAGAAAAGAAAGAAGGAAAAAATGAAATTATAAATAAACAATTAAGAAGCAAAAAAAAGAATTAAAACAATTTAAAAAATAAAATTAAATACTGTATATATATTTATATATATGTATATATATACTTAACAGATTCAATAATATATCGACCGTTTGATAGAATAGGTGTGTTCTCTAATCGGGGTTCGGTCAATTTTCCAGGATAAAAAATCAAACTCTCGTTGTCTTTGTTAACTACGTTGGCAACGAGAGTTTGATTTTTTATCCTGGAAAATTGACCGGACCCCGATTAGAGAACACACCTATATATATATATATATATATACTGTTAAAAGTAGCAGCAGCTTCTCCTGTCACGAATTTTTGAGCTGGTGGCCTTCGTCGGACCCAAACCAAGTCAGTTGGGTTTTAACTCTGACAAGGTTCACTTATTACAGTTGAAAAATCTTAGTCTTTCATTTCCCTTTTGTTACAGTGGTTTGAACATATATATATATAGAGAGAGAGAGAGAGTTGGGTTTTTGACTCTGATGAAGACCGCTTATTACGGTTGAAAGATCATAGTCTTGTTTCCCATTTCTTATTGTGGTTTGATTATTTATTGTTATTTCACGTGTTTATGTATAATCTTTATATATATATATATATATATATCATCGTTTAAATCGCACTAGACTAGGTTACGTTGAAGTGGCAATCCATCAAGGGAATTTTCATAGGCCGAGCATTAGCCCTTTATGATATAATACAATGTATTTAGTACAATGGGAGTAGTAATGTTTTCCAAACTCAAGTGTATGTAAAATATGGGTATTTATAGTCGGTCCCGTACAGGCTCGGGACCGATGGCATAACGTCCTCTCCGAGGAACGACATGCTCAGATTTATTCACATCCCTAATAAATCTTGGTCTAGAGTGGGTATTGAATCCCGGATCTACGAGTCCAGTGGTGAGCACTTTGCTACTGGGATAAACTTGCTCCTAGAACACATGAATTAAATGAGAATAAAGACTATGATCTTTCAACAAAAGAAAGTGGTTTTCGTCAGAGTCTAACTGATACTCAGTATCAGACGGAGTCAGTAGACTCTGACATAGACGACTTCGTAGAACATTCGTTGATCATTGAACAGATTAATAATGATTTTGGCAATATTTACCATGGCTTTTGATCTTGCCATGATTTATTTACTCAATTGGTTTTCAACTAGTTTGTTCTTATATTTATTTATATTAAAGTAGAGTGTAGGTCACACCAACTTTTTTAGCATAAAAATGTTTGATGGCTATGGAGGCTAATTTATTTCAAAATAAATATTACTGAGAATCTGTCAGTTTTGTTTCCTGCTGTTTTTGAACCCAGTTAATTGGTTATTGCAATGAAATTCAATTCTGTTAGGGATTTGTGAGAATCTGATATGGAAAGAATATTTTGCTTCTTGAGACTTAAAATCTATTTTCTACCTCTTGTCGGGTTGGTATTACATGAGAGTTACTAAGTTATGGTATTGAATATTTGCTTTTAATTCCAATGCTCAAATAGGTTAACCTGAAAATTGTTTGATAAAACAATAAATGTATTTTTTTAGTCTTCACTTCATTTAGCGTTTTTGGACAGTTTTTTTTCATTGATATCTTTGTTTTTATCGATAGCATGTTTAATTACAGCAGAAGTTTTGAGAAGTTTGTTTCTTTTGTTTGAAGTTTGAAATAGTCGTTCCATCTTAATGTAAAAGTTGTAAGTAGAGAGAAATGAGAAAAGGATAACAAAATGGCGGCTAGTATGACATGAAACAGATGGATGGGCCAAAGGTGGTTGAAGAGGGTCCTTGTTTTGAATATATTGTTGAGTAGTAGAGGATGAAAGGGGGAGGGGGGTGGTTTGAAGGAGTAAGTAGTTAAGGTCGAAAGGGGTTGGAGAGGGTGGAAAGGCGGGGGTTGGTAATTAGCAGCGTCCGAGGGCTAAGTAATGGATATATCATCCCTTGGGAAGACAAAAAGAAGGAGTATCATCTGCGGAGATTGATAGGACCCAAGTGATTGGCACTGGACCACTCGTCCATCATCCAAGCTATGTTTTTTATGCTTTGTCAACCTAATCGGCGCCTGCCTTGGCCCTCAAGCAGCCCTTGGCCCTTCCAGCCCATATCCCTATCAAATCCGAAAAGGATCAAACCAATCCTATTCTCATTTCATTTTCATTTATATTTATCGTCCAATTATTCTTGATGCTTAATAATCAAACATCCGTCAACCTTATTCATTCTGATAGCATAGATCTTTCACAACGCTATTCGTCTCCATCACACCATATTTCTCTAACACACCCATCCTTCAACGATTTTAACTCATTTATCGACAGTAACTATGTCAATATCATATCCGCTTAACGACCGCATAACAAGTAAACAACTACTAACCCTAATTTAAACCAATTGAGATAAAAGTAAACATATTTGATAAATAAATTGTGTCTTCCTTTTTTATTTAAAAAGACAAAGCATGCTACAAAATAATTTCTTTTAAAAAAATAGATATTTTTTATATATTTTTTTGCTAAGTTAATCTTGGCCGTAAATGTTGAATAAAAAGGAATTAAAGCCTCGAGTGATAACCAATGAAATAATACTTTTATATATATATATATATATATATATATATATATATATATATAAATGTTAATATGTTGATCCCATGACATTAATACAATTCATATGTACGAGTATTAAAGTTGAAGTTGAATTAGAAACATAAATAGTTGATTCTATTTCTTGAAATAATTCAACGAATATTATCAATATTAATTCAAAGATAAGTTATTTATAAAATTCTGTGATCATTCATTAACTAAAAAACTGTAGCACAGCAACATTCGACCCACAACAACTATCTTAAGGAGTCTGGTGTGAAAATTTTTTCTCGGTGGATTCCGTACATTATAAACCCAGTATATACTTATGCATTTAGGTAATATTATGTCAAATAATAACTATTAAAAATAATTAGATGAATTATTATCGCAAATTTCTTATTTTAAAGTCATAAATTTTATATGATATAAATAAACTAAATTCAAAGAAATAAAACACATACAAGAAATTACAATGCCTCACTACTATATTTCGAATGAACAGTATTAAGAAACAAAGATGTAAGCACTGTATAAAGCAGGCACACACAAAACAAACAAACACACAAACACACTCACACACACACGCACACACACACAAACACACACACACACACACACACACACACACACACACACACACACATATATATATATATATATATATATATATAAAATATTAATAAATATATAAAAATATTGATAAATTTCGTTACTTTGCATGCTTATTTCATTCATTGTCACGTGTTCATTCAAAAGACAGTTGTTGAAATCCACAAACTTTTTTTCTTTGTAAAATAATTTGTAATGTAATACTTAATTTTTCTGTTCCAAAATTCATACTTCTGTAAGTTTTCTCACTAACCTATTGCCAATATATACTGACAATATGAGAACTTCTCATAAACTCATAAAGAACTCTCATAAAGAACGTCTATGGAAATTTAATGAACAATAGTCCAGGACTTTACAAACTAGATGAAATATTAATAAAAGAAATAAGTAAGCAGATCAAGACTCCTTCAAGTTTAGAAATATTAAATTCAGACAGGGATGCCAGCAATCCTGAAGACTTAATCAACCAGGTTAACTTGTTATTATATTTTTTGTTTGTTTCATTTAGCTCCCTGATGATGTTGTAACGAAAAGCCTTAGAGCATTGTAATTAATATATATTTAAATCATTAGTTGTGCATTCCGTAATTGTGTGGTATTTACTCGTTCTGAGGTATAATGGATAATATATATTTGTTTATTGTGGTGTTTAATTCATATATATATCGTTGAACAACTGACCGTATTTCACTGATGTCATTTTCTTCACCAGTTTTTCAAGGTTTCTGAATACCTTCTTCTTTCCTTCATCCAAACGTTGGATAATGTTAATTAAGTGGGAACCGACATGTTTCGACTGGCTTCCAATCATCTTCAGGGTAATTATTTCTGTTCAACGAAATATGCTTAAATGAAGGACTGCTTCCAAATTTTACATAATATATATATATATATATATAATATATATATATATATATATATATATATATATATATTCTTAAAATAAACTGTGACGCATAGAGGGAAACATAACAAAGACTCAGTTTTCAATTGCCACCGTTTTTGCAGTCGTTCACAGGAGAAGAAGTGAATGGTTCTAAAATTCTAAATATATATCTAATGAACGAGAATAATACTTTGAAGGTTCTTAAAAGAGATGTAGCGAATTTTTGAGCCATATCAATAGTTGCCTTATATGTATAAACATATAACTTCTGTATAAAGAGATAATATGATAAAATAATATATAAACCACAGTAAGGTGTTTTCAAATAGTGAAAAAGCTGACTTTTGCTACACATAATAGACTATAGCACCTTTCATTATTTTCAATCAGATATTACTGAAGATGTGCTTTTTTCCTTGAAGTAAAATAAGATGGAATATATTAATTTTATTGGTGTTAGTTAATGACATATAAGGGACATTAAGAGGAGCTAGCGCGGTAGTAAATCAATCAGAATTAGGTGTAGATGTCATCGGTATGTGCCTCTGATTGAAGTATGCCCACCTATTCTAGCTGATATACGAGGCAGGCTCTATATCTCCTACCAGCACACCATACGCCAATTAATATTATATATTTATCAATAAGTATTATTGCGTCGTATTTTATGATCGTTTGTCATCTATGCGATTAAATTATGATCTCGTTGGAGATGTATCTTTAACACGAAAGAGACGAGTTAATACCTGTAAGTTAATAGAACTAAGTTTTTTTTTTTATTTTATTTCAAAAGGAAAAAAAGAAAATTAAATTAAATGCTTTTGAAGAAAAAAGCATCGATCATAAAGATAACTGGTGTTTCCAGTCTATTTGTTACACTTTTGAGAGTCTTATGTTTAGCAATGGATTGCTTTGAACATGACAGATCCTTCAATCAAGGGGGAGGGGGGGACTAAGAACCCTTACGGCAGGTCGCTCTGAAAAATGATAGGCTCTTGTGATCAATTTTAGAAATTATGCAAAAACTATTCAATATCAACACTCATTAAAGCAAAAGTTACCCTAATTTCTTCCACTTTATGATTTTTTGTATGTATTATTTCATATTTCTACATCAAAAAATAATTTAAACAATAATAAGATAATTTATTTATTATGATGAAAAAATAATACTAGAAATTGTGATTGTTGTTTGTATAATATTATTTGCAACAGTTTTTCCAGTTAGAGAGTGGTTTCGAAATCTCATAAATAAGTTTTTGAAATAATATTAATGTGGCTCATTCAGGAAAATACATTTTGAAAGTCATATGAGTTGTTTCAATTTCAGGTTTAATTCTACAAAAGAGTATTTATATTTTAGGGTTAGGTTAGGTTGCAGTTATGGTGCACAAGAGAACAACCATAAGCCAAATATTAGCCCTTTGTAATACCACATAAGTAATATTCTACATTGAGAGTCCTAAATTTTCCATATCTCAAGTGTATTTAGAGTTGGCATCTTTAACGACTACCTGATGTCTTATATATCTATATTCTTTGATACTTAAATAGATTTCATACAAATTGAAATTTAACTATAAATACAAACTTCCAATAACAATAAAAAAGTTTATTATTTTCTATTGATGATAATTATTAACATTTATATTTTTGGGAAGACTTTGAACCCATTGGTACATACTGCTCTCCTAACACGTTCTGAATAAATTCTTTTTATGTTTTCAAATAAGAAATAATAATCGCAATTACAGTCAAATTTATATTCAGTTAAAGATATTGTCCTTAGAATAAAATAGAAAAAAAATACCTTTCAGGAGTAGAGATACTGAGCGATTCCTGATAAATAATGAAAATCAGAAATGGGACTATGATCTTGCAAACCAAGTGCCGTCTTTTTCCGAAAATAAGACACTGTCTTACTTTATTTTTAGTTAAAATCCGTGCTAGGGCTTATTCTTGGGGCTTCAAGTACATTAATTAGATTTACATATTTATGCTTAATATTTATTTTTATACAGAAATTTAAATTTGTTCGATTACAGTCATGTCATCTTCTGGAACATCGTCATAAATTATCAAAATTTTGAATTTCGTTCTAATTTTCCTTCAAATCTATTTCCTGTAGAATCATTGGTCTGATTCTCTCATGTCTTGCAATATAGCTGTAGTTAAATTAATTCTTCTTGTCTAAGTAGCCTCCTTGAAACGAACTTTAGAGGTAAACAAGCAATTTCTGGGAATATTTTGTTCCAAAGAATTCTCTGAAATATTACGACAGCTATAGTATACCTACTACTATATACCTTCAACAGCAGTTTTTTAATGAATTATATTTTTCACATTATCTTATCTACAGCCTATTTTTAGGGGAGGGCTTATAGTCCAAAATGTCCCGAAAATCACTCTAGGACTTATTTTCCGAGGATGTCTTATTTTTGAAAAAAGATTATACGAGTTTATAGAGATGAACCACGTTGTGACTCTGACGAAGGACAGTTACTTCCTTCAAAAATTTTAGTTCCATTTTTAACTTTGTTTCTATGGATTTGATGTTGATATTTATTAGTTTTTGTTTTAATGATAAAAACTAATGTCATATTTTTTTTATGAAATGAATGAACTGTTGATTCACTAGTTGATTTTCATTCATTCGTCAGTTATACTATGGAGTATTTACTAGTCCTTGATAATTATATTAAAAATTTTCTCGTAAACTTGTTTTATTGGAAAACACAACGCGTTTCGAACATAAATGTTCTTTTTTAGGTGCATCTGAAAAAAACATACAGAACAGTTGTACTGTACATTCATTCGTCAGTTATACTATGGGGTATTTATTAGTCCTTGATAAGTATACAGGAAATCTCAACATAAACATGTTTTTATTTGAAAAACAACGCATTTTGAATATAAAGTGTTCTTCTTTAGGTGGATGTAAAATATTCATGAGAATACTATTCAATAACAAAAACTAACAACAATAATAAACTTAAGAATAACATATCTGCTCTAGTGGAAACATAAAACTGAATATGGAAGGAAGTAAGTTATTTTCTTAACCGTGTCCTAATTATTCCTAAATTTATTTAGTTTTTGTTATTGAATAGGTTAGCTGCTCTCACGTTTTATCTGTATATTTCAAAAGAACACTTGTTGTTTTTTTCAAGAAAATTTCTTTATGTTGAGACTTCTTTTATAATCCCTAAGATTTAAGAATTTTTCTGCTAGTTTTTTAGGCATTGCTGTATAGAAAGATATAGTTTTAAGATTGTATTGACGAGTCCATCGATGCAGGGTCATGGAGCAAGCGATTAGTCAGTAGAAAGAGTGGAGAATAATCCCCAATGCTAATAGGCGGAAAGCCCTGTGGCTATTCATTGCCCGCTCAGATCCTGGTCTCGATACCAGACTTATATGATAGATTCGTATCAGACAAGTCTTCCACCCGATCTCCTACCCTCCCTAAAATATTTACCAATAACGAATAAATTCCATTCGTTTCAACGCATTGTCTCACACAAACACCATCTTCAGACACCCAGTCCACCACATACTGCCAATCAACATTTTTGCATATTTCAAACTCTCACCTTTCAACTTGCAATATATATTCTATTCAACTTCGTTATATGAACGATTTAGAAATGCATTTTTTATTTTATTTTAATTCTTTTCAGACACGTATAATAATTCACGAATATTCTAACAGCGAGTCGAATGGATATTAAACCCCTGAATTAAAATATTTGCATATCTCAACTCATCGTACCCATGAAAAATATTCTCTGACCTATCATATAGTTTTCATTTATTCTCAGTGATTGATTCATTTAAATTTAATCAACTCCAATACACTTATATTAATCACACTATAATATCTAAAGTAATAAAATAACAATGATATTAAATTCAGGAATTTTCTTTAATGAATTTCTAGACGATTTAAACTCTTTTGATGACATTAACTAGTGTCATAATTACCATTAGTGAAGTTTCTCTGATATTGTAAAAGATCAAATTCTGATTTCTGAATAGAATTTTCTACTGGTATATATATATTGTATGTTTTCCAATCTCGATCACATATATTTACCATTATTTTTCTTTCTTATCGAAGTTTGATTTAGCTTCATTATTTTGGTGTTACATTATTAAAGCTAGACCAAACCTCGATAAGAAAGAAAAATAGTGTTATATATATATATATATATACACTGTAAACAGAAAGACGATCCAAAAGGACAACAAAAGTTTCACGATGAATAGTGAACATAACAAGTGAACTTCCCTATCTCTATAGGGACATGTACACTTGGTGTCCCTATCTCAACTCTCCTAATGTCGGTTCAACCGAAAATTAGAGACAGTAAGTGTGTTTGTTCCTTAGTTCTGTGTTTGTGATTCATCGTGAAACGTATATATATATATATATATATTTATATATATTCGACTAGTCGAAGGTTTTGTCCGGTTAAGATTGTTATTCCTTTAAATAATGTAAAATTCATTTTCTTAGTTTAAAAAAATTCTTACTTCTGCCTATGAAAAAGGTTTTAAAATAAAACCGAAACGTCGGCAATGAGAGTTTAATTTTTGAACCTACACAATTTGGCCGAATCCCGATTAGATAACACACATATATATATGAAGTTTTATAATGAAAATTCAAAAATAACCATACTATCGTAAAATTCTGCGAAACCCTTTAAGGTTGATTAGTATTTCAAGTAGATTTCTGACTTAGAGGTAGTTTTTTAATAAACACAATCTTTTTTTTTGAGAACTCCATGTATTGATATGGTAATTTATTTTTTTTTTTCAATCGCAATATAAAAGAAGTAAGAGAAGTAAGGACAGTTCAGTTGAGATTGGTGCATACAAAGAACTTTGATGCCTTTATGGCTATAGGTCGAATCAAACCACACTTTCCTCTTGATTAAATTGAAAAGAAAAGTTCGCTAGAATAAAGTTTCTTTCTTTTAAGTAGGTTTTAGAAAAGGGAGGAAGAGGCTTTAAAGAAAGTTCTATATTTGTTGAATCATGGTAGATAGTATGGAGTTGATTGAAAAACTATTTTGGTCCTAAGCTAGTCGTGTTTTTAAAGTTTCATATCAGTTATCGACTATCAGTATGATTCAAAAGATGTGAATTTATAATTCAATTATAGCCCAAAAATGTATTATAAAATAATATTTTATAAAAGACACCAGACAAACTAACCTATTTTTTGAAGGAAAACGTAAAAGTACACTGGTAAGTTATTTAACAATATTTGTTTTAAATACATGCAAATTATTAGTACCTCAGAGTAAACATCATATTATTATAGAATTCCTTCGTACCTTGTGAGTTTGTGTTAAAGTACCCAACCGGTTCCGTACCTAGGGTATCTTCAAGTAAAGATAATCAAAGACAAAGAATCCTGTATTTATAAGGAAAGATTATTTGTCCCACTTAAAGGCCATCTTCAGTAGGGCGAATTATACTCAAAGAATCCTGTATTAATAAGAAAAGATTATTTGTCCCACTTAAAGGCCATCTTCAGTAGGGCTAATTATACTCAAAGAATCCTGTATTAATAAGAAAAGATTATTTGTCCCACTTAAAGGCCATCTTCAGTAGGGTGAATTATACTCAAAGAATCCTGTATTAATAAGAAAAGATTCTTTGTCCCACTTAAAGGCCATCTTCAGTAGGGCGAATTATACTCAAAGAATCCTGTATTAATAAGAAAAGATTATTTGTCCCACTTAAAGGCCATCTTCAGTAGGGCTAATTATACTCAAAGAATCCTGTATTAATAAGAAAAGATTATTTGTCCCACTTAAAGGCCATCTTCAGTAGGGCGAATTATACTCAAAGAATCCTGTATTAATAAGAAAAGATTATTTGTCCCACTTAAAGGCCATCTTCAGTAGGGCTAATTATACTCAAAGAATCCTGTATTTATAAGGAAAGTTCTCTTTGTCCCACTTAAAGGCCATCTTCAATAGGGCGAATTATACTCAAAGAATGCTATATTAATAAGAAAAGATTCTTTGTCCCACTTAAAGGCCATCTTCAAATAAATTTTCCTAAACAATTTTAACTCAATGTAAACAAATCTGGCAAGTACAGCAGGTATTCCATTATTCCAAGTTGAGTTTTATTGTCTTTGGAGTAATCTTTATAAATAAAATAATGATTTTGTCTGTACATTGCTTAGAACTGACTCATTTCAAGTTTTCTTTACGTTTCATACATTGGAGAAACAGAATCCACCCTTAGAACAATTTCTGTCGGTTTGTCGGTTTGTCGGTTTGTCTGTTTGTCCGCAAAACTTTGTCACAGGTAAACTCAGCTACCATAAGACATATAAAACTGAAACTTTTACAGTAGATTTGTGTAGGTCTAACTTAAAATATAGGCTCTGAATTGATTGGAAATTCAATGTAGAAGTGAAGTTATGGACGTTTAACGCAAAAATGTTTGTCACAAGTAAACTCAGCCACCATAAGACATAGCGAGCTGAAACATTGACACTGGATTTGTGTGTGCCTAACTTAAAATATGGGCTCTAAATAGATTATTAATTCAGTACAGAAGCGAAGTTATGGGGCTTTTAGCTGTATTTTCCTAACTTCACAGACAAGTTTGTTTTGAAAATAAACAGGTGTGGCAAGTAGGTATTGTTAGTTGATTTTAATTTCAATTGAGCATATGAATATATTGAGTATTTGACATCATTGAAATGGTGTTTCACAGAGTTAAGGATGTACTATCTATTGAGAATAAATGTTTTGTAAACGAGCAATTCTCAGCCCTTAATATGAACAGGCATGAGAAATCAAGAAACAAGTTCTTACGCTATATGAAGCCGAGGAAAGAACTTACAAGTCAGTAAAGAGATTGGATTAGTGATGAAGAAGCAGTTCATTATCTAATTGAATTTCTTGACTCTGAATTTATTTCTCCTGGACTGCCTGCTCATGAGTAAAAACTTAAAGTAGGAGCACCAATGATGCTGCAATTTATAGCAGTAACAAATTTCATGTTACGAAACATGAGTGACCCAAAAACTGTGCAACGGGACACGACTCTGAGTTCGTGCTCTACACAGATATGCCATAGAGGCGGACATAATGACTGGATGTGGTATTGGGGAGTCTTCCGAACCACTGTCTGTTTCCATTCAAATGATTGCAAGGTCCCCTCAGAGTCTATTTCGCAATGACGTTAACTAAGTCGCAAAGGGAGACTTTATCTAACGCAGGAATTCAAGTTAGCGAAACCAAGTTTTTCTCACATGGTCAACTGTAGTTTACTTGCTCAATAGTCAGAGGTTTCAACTGATTGTTCTTCCATGAACCTGAAGGACAGACAGCTAATGTAGTGTATACAGAGGCATTTGTTTAACACTGTACTAATAATGGTGTTTTCTACTATTCTATAATTTCTAATTATAGTATTAGTAATATACTGTAATTGATATTTTGGAATACCAAGTATAATAGAATTTTTGATTCCGTCAAAGACGGGTACATTTGCTAGTTGAAAGATAATATTCAAAATATTAAACATTTTGTTATATAAATAAATTAGGTTGATTTTTTAAACAAAGTTCCGTTTTTATATAATTAAACGTTAAAATTTAAGTTATATTTTTGTAATCATAAAATCTACTTGTAATGTCGATAAAAACTTATGTTGCTCATCTTCTCAAAAGAACTATTTTTGCGTATAAGTATGGTATATCTGTCCAATGTTTGACTTCTGTGGCACACACAAATTGTCGGAATGAATTATACTTCAAACAAATTACAATTTATAGTGAAGCTGTCATTTTCCAGTTATAGAAAAATTCTAGCATTTTGGTATATCTGTTAAGCTGGTATTTCTGTTAATATTATTATCACTTTCATCATAATTCCAAATTTTCAACACTCTAGAATTAGTGGTTTAGGAGAAAAAAAAAGTTGCCTCAAAACGTATTTCGACTAAAAAGATACTATCATGTTATTCAACATTTTCCCAAAACAACAAAGCACATCTTATACAAGAATCTCTAACTTTTGGTGAAATATGAATTTGATCCATTACATGATGTGGTCTCTAGCGTGTGTACAAACTTTGAGATACACACCTATGCACACACTAACATCGTCGAAAAAACATCAAAAATAACCTTGACATCATTTTTTATGATTACCATTTTTTACTTATAGTATAGTAATACTTATAGTCAAATAACAAAACAATGAGTTTGACTATTTTTCCATTTAATCGAATCCATTTGATAATAGATTGTCTTAAAGTAAATCAAAGTGAATGCCGGACCAAATTATACACAAAATATAATGAATTTTACTAAAAATATGAATTTTTTCAATAATGCTTATGTTACGGTGATATTATGCAATAAATTTTACTTTTTATAATTGTTAGAAGAGTAAAGAACTGTTTTTTTTTCATAATATGCAACACTGTACCTATACCATCATTTGCTTTTACCCAAAAGCTATGAAGTTTTTATCATAATCATAACTATTTACTACAAAAATTTCACAATTTTCTCTCTGACACTATAACTCGTAGCAAACTTTTAAATACATTCTGGCCCCCAAATAATTGATTTTGCAGTCCTACTTTAGGGGACTACAAAGGTATAATACGTTAAAATCTTCAAATCAAATTCAGAAAAGAATCTTCAAAATCAAAGTTGTTATAAGAATAAAAGAGTATTAAAAATATATTCACAGTATATGCACTTTAGTTATATCTATGTATGCTGCACATACACATATCATATTTATATTAGAATTAGTAATAATACAATCCGTCATACCTCGTAAAGTCATAGAAAAGCTCGACCGGTTTTGGGTCCGTCTGGATCCCATCTTCAAGAGCACCTAACTGACTGTGAATCACACAGTCATTTCACCTAAAATGATTTACAGTCAGTTAGGTGCTCTTGAAGATGGGATCCAGACGGACCCGAAACCGGTCGAGCTTTTCTATGACTTTACGAGGTATGACGGATTGTATTATTACTAATTCTAATATTACTAACCTCAGTGGAGCTAACCCATTAACTATATATTTATATTATTTTTACAGTATGTTCGTAAAAACATTTTACTTATAGTGAAGTTAATATATTGCATTCTAAACTGATTTTTAATTGATGAAATAATCGAAATCATTTCTGGAAGTAATCTGAAAAAAGTTTTCATATGTTGAACTTAAAATATAATTATTTTTAATTTGTAATTGCTATAAAAATATGAAATTTATTTTAAATCAATGGCATTATCAATATTATATAAACTTTCTGCTAAACTTCTTTCTTCTTGCTTTAGTGCACTGAACTTTAATCAGTGCAAAAAAAAACTCATGAATATAATTTCCTCTTGACTAAAGCAGTAGAAGATTGTTTTATGCAGTTGCAGTTTGAAATAGTTTGAGGCATTTATTTGCTGTTATAATGAAGTAAGACGTAATTGTTAAGATATAGTGGGGGTAGTTTTCCCAGTAGAATGAATGTAAGCGAACCTTTGGACCTCAGAGTTGAATTCATGTCTTAACACGTCAGTCAGCTTTGTGTCAGCCAGACCGAACAGAACAAAATTCCGTCTCATCATACTAAGGTATATCTCTATTTCTTCTAAATCATGTCTCATGATATTATTTCTCATAATTGTCTTTATATATATACTTTAACATGCAATATATAAAATATCATATACACAATATACCTGTATGCCATAATCAGAAGTTAAATGGAAGTTGTACTTCTGTTTGATCCATAAATATCAAAGTGTAGATTCATGTAAATTTTTAGTTTAAAAGTTTGAATTTATAAACCTTATCTAAAATAATTTCTTTATAATACCCAAATAAAGTTGATTACAATGGAATTAACAAAATATAATTAAATTTCATAGTCCTATAAAGTTATTAAGTAATTGTAATGAGACTCTTCATTTTCTTTGTATATTTATGCTACTTTTCATTTGCTAGATAACTGGAGATTTAATTTTAACAATTATAATAGGTAATTTTACCTTTCTTTAAGAAAATATTGAATTCAATAAATTATTAAGTTACGTTTTAAAGTGATTTGACTTTTTGTTTTGTATTAAGTTTCATTTCAATTTCATAATAATTTTATTTTTTATATATTTTGAAATAATCAGTGGAAAGCAAATATGCAAAGCAATGTTAACAGAAATGTTTGAATAGCTATGGTAATAATGTGGAAAAACCCATGCAAAAACGAACAAAAGATTTTCATAGAAATAAAAACAATGAATAAATATCATATTCATTACTTGAGCATACCATTATAGTGTGGTATTTACTCGTATTGGGGAATTTCAAAAATTACGTCTCCATATAAAAAAAAATACTTTTCTTTGTGTGGAGACGTAATTTTTTATTTTCCTTAATACAAATATTATAGATACAGTTGCTAATTCTAAGTTGAACCGTCTTCAGGAGAGAACAATGAGGATGATCTATCACACTAGCTAAGCGACGGTTGAAAGCAATCAGTGCCGATCGATTAATAGAACAAGTCAGATAAAACAAAAAAAAACAGCACTGAAAAGAAGAAAAGTAATAATTACATACATTACTAAATATAGTCATCCCTAGCTACTTCGTGATTTATTAATCGTAGCTTCAGGACATTGCAGAGAGTTCAAAAATACTCATAAAAAATTCGAAAATGATGAATTATGGCACGAAAGTTGCCCACACACGAGCAGAAATCAAAGAGTGTCCACAGAATTCAAAATCCAAGCCTCTGATTAGCATTTCTACTTGTTTCATCGACATTTATAAACATCAAGAGAAGAGAAGCTATGAGTATTGTCAGAAGAAATCGAGTTGCCTACCTTCTTTATAAATGAAAAGTTGTTATGAGAATAAAAGAGTTCTAAAAATATATTCACAGTATATATCTTTACACAGTATATCACAGTATATCTTTAGTTATCACAGTATATCTTTAGTTATATCTACGTATATTGCACATACACGTATATTATTTATAATATTTTTACATTATATATGTTATTTATACTATTAATATTTTATTTACATGTCTGATATTTTTCTTTAAGGTTCTAATAATGTGCACCATGTGCACCCATATGGTTTCACATACTCTTATTGATATTATACATACACAAATATGCACGTATGTTAAAAATGAGAGGGTGACACTACTTCACGATTTCTGAATCATTGTGGCCGGTTCTGGTTCCTATTAACGGCGATAACTAAGGGATGACTGTATTTCATTTTTGTGTTTATAATATTATTAATATTAAACAAATAATATACAGTCTTACCTCGTACACTGCTTCCGTAGCTCTTGGACCGGTTTTGGGTGTCACCCATCTTCAACAAGAACATATTATTACTCTTTTTTGTTTTTCAATAATGATAACTCACCCTTTATTAGTTGCTGTTATCCTTTATAAAAGTAATTTTGTGTTCCTACTTTATTCTTTTCTTCGTTTTAACAATATTTCTCGATTCTTCCCGAGCTGTATCTTTTTTGCGAGTTTACAACTACACTGACCGTTTACTAGAGTTATATAACCCTGTTCTTGATTTCTCTCAATTCTTTTCTTGAGAAGAAGATAGTTTAGCCAGTAACAGTTCTTGTAAATATGTATATTAAAAAAAACATTATACATCTTTTCATGATGGTTATATAAAAAGAAATGAAGTATTAAAATACTCTAATGTGTGTAATTTTACAAATTAGAATTTCTTGAATTAAGTTTGTCGTTTTTTTTTTTTTTTTTTTTTTGATCTTAAAATCCTTATTGATATTTGTTTGGTATCCGTTAAGTTTTAGCAATTTACCAAAATAAAATAATATATTTACTCAATGACGTCTAGAGTGGTAATCCATAATTAGATACCAGATGAGTGACTTTAAATTATTTATTATGGGTAGTTCTAAAAAAAAAGTCACAAATTTGAGTGAATAATATTTAATTCGATTTTATACTTATCATGTCATCAAATAACATTTCTTTTAAGCTTTATCCAACAACTCTAAACACTGCACTTTTTCAGCAGTAGAAGCGAATTTAAGATTCATATATTTCTTTATGAACTTAATTTCATAACAATACAATGATTGTTGACCATGTTTGGCCAAGTAATTTCAAGTTTTCTCCTTTATGGTTTTTAGTTATTGATTGGACCAATGAATGTGTGTATTTGTTTGACTGGACCAATGAATGTGTTTGTATGTTTGATTAGACCAATGAATATGTCTATTTGTTTGATTGGACCAATGAATGTGTGTATTTGTTTGACTGGACCAATGAATGTGTTTGTATGTTTGATTAGGCCAATGAATATGTCTATTTGTTTGATTGAACCAATGAATGTGTCTATTTGTTTGACTGGACCAATTAATGTGTCTATATGTTTGATTGGATCAATAAATGTGTCTATTTGTTTGATTGGATCAATGAATGTGTCTATTTGTTTGATTGAACCAATGAATGTGTCTATATGTTTGATTGGACCAATAAATGTGTTTGTATGTTTGATTAGACCAATGAATATGTCTATTTGTTTGATTGAACCAATGAATGTGTCTATTTGTTTGACTGGACCAATTAATGTGTCTATATGTTTGACTGGACCAATGAATGTGTCTCATAATATACATGAAAGAAATCACAACGTTCATAGAGAAAATATGAACACTTTGAGTGTTCATTTATTAACAAGCAACCTCAAAAAGCTTCAACTTAAAAAAAACTGGGAATTAACTAAGCTTGTTAATACTGTATGTATAAAAGTCAAAAATGTGTATTGTAATCGATATTTTGAAAATAAGTTTGGCATTAAGAAGAAGACAAGGGGAGAAGGCAATGTAAGAGAGATATGATATGTTCCCGGGAATGATAGTTTCTAATATTCATTACAGCAGGCATGGGCAACCTTGTGTGAAACGGGGGCGGCATATGATTTCCAAGTGCCCGAGGGCCGCATGGTAATGTCTGTGGTATTTTGATGCATACGGGTTATATATATTATATTATTAATATTATATATTATTAGTCCTTTTTCCCTTTTCATTTTCTGTTTTGACCATTCATTGTTATTTCACGTGTTTATGTTAAATAAATAATATATATATATATATATATAATCAATGATCAAACCACAATAAGAAAATGGGAAAGCAAGACTAAGATCTTTCAACCGTAACAAGCGATCTTCGTCAGAGTCAAAAATCCAGGTTTGATCATTGATTGTTATTTCACGTGTTTATGTGAAATCTTTATATATATATATATATATATATATAGAGGTGTGTTCTCTAATCGGGGTTCGGTCAATTTTCCAGGATAAAAAATCAAACTCTCGTTGCCAACGTTTCAGTTTTATTTAAAACCTTTTTAATAGGCAGAAGTAAGAATTTTTTAGCTAAGAAAATGAATTTACATTATTTAAAGGAACAACAATGTTAACCGGACAAAACCTTCGACTAGACTGTCGAATATATATATATTAAAACTAAAGTTAATGGGGACTCGGTCAGTTCTTCAGGTTCAAATTAAACTCTCATTGGCAGCGTTTCAGTTTTTATTTAAAACCTTTTTGATAGACAGAAGTATTAATTTTGAAACAGAAAAACGAAGTATTACATTATAAATTATTTTACAAAGAAAAATAGTCTGCAGATTTCAACAACAACTGTAGTTTAAATGAACATGAGACACGTGTTTATTCAAACTACAGTTGTTGTTGAAATCCGCAGACTATTTTTCTTTGTAAAATAATTTATAATGTAACACTTAGTTTTTCTGTTTCAAAATGTATACTTCTGTTTATGAAAAAGGTATTATATAAAAACTGAAACGTTGCTAATGAGAGTTTAATTTGAACCTGAAGAACTGACCGATTCCCGATAAACTTTAGTTCTTGTTCCTATTCCAGGGTCGACAGATTTATCAATATATATATATATATATATATATAAAATATATATATATATAGATCAATGTTCTGTACTGATTTAAGGTGACAATAATTATTTAACTTTTTAACATTCTTATAATGAAAACTATTATACATATCTCACTATTTCATAAAGATAATGAAGCGAATATCACAACCCCAAAAAAGATTACTAGCGTCATATAAAATAACAACTAAAGCATTTGTTGCCACTAAACCCTATCACTATCTTCAATGTGATTTTCTTCCAAAAGTCTCGGTAAGCTTTAGTTAATATAAGCAGAAAGCAATGGAATTCTTAACATTAAGACTGAATTCCAGAGAATCTTCGAGGGCCGCAGAAAATCACTTGTTGGGCCTCATTTAGCCCTCGGGCCGCAGGTTGCCCATGCCTGCATTACAGTTTTGTATTTCTGTATGTCCTATTTAATTTGCTAGTTGGTGCAAAAAAAAAATTCATATATTCGTGGCATTTACAATGGTTGTGGTAATTGGACAAAGCACAATATGTGGACTTTGTACACACTGCGCGTATGTGAATGTGGACGCAGAGCAGGCAGGGGCTCGGTGCAGAAGCTGGAGCCCCTGGCCCGGGAGTCGATGTCCTGATAACGACCCGACCATCGATCCTAAGCCCAACACGTGCCTAGCCTACCCCAACCAACAAACCTACTCGCCGCAGTCAGTCTCCCTTCTTGTGCAAATCTTTCTTTGTCTTAAAACAGCATTCTTCAATCTCTTTGTTTTCTTTGCCATGAATTTGATTTCTTTTTCAATATTAATTCTTTTTATTTCTTATTTAGGATTTCATTGGTAAATTGCCACAATAAAGTGAATATTCTCAGAATGAGATCCCCAAGGCAATATCCTCTTAAACTCCTTTAGGTGTAACAAGCGTTGAAATCTCAGGTACACTTAATGCCAGGCAGTCTAACCAGTTAAATTCCACACAACAGATCTACCTTCTTGCTTACCTTCCATTCTGTACCTTGTTTTATGATATGGACATCCGCAGGACTCCTCCTAGACAAACCATCATATTTTATACTATCATTTCAAATATTGTTTCTCCATTATTTCTTTCTTTCTACACATTCTTGATATCAAATTATTAATCATAATATTCAGATCTTCTTCTATTGCTGTGTTACCTTCGTTGTAACTTTTTTTGCTTAAAAGTACGTTGGAATGTTTCATTTAATTTATATATATATATATATATAAAAAGATTTCACATAAACACGTGAAACAACAATCAATGATTAAACCACAATAAGAATGGAACAAGACTAAGATCTTTCAACCGTAACAAGCGGTCTTCGTCAGAGTCAAACCCAACTGACAACTCAGTTGTTTTTGACTCTGACGAAGACCGCTTGTTACGGTTGAAAGATCTTAGTCTTGTTTTCTCATTCTTATTGTGGTTTAATCATTATATATATATATAATATATATTATATATATATTATATATTAGTTTCCTATATATATATATATAACACTTAAAATAAACTGTGTCACATAGACTGAAACATAACAAAGACTCACTTTTCAATATTTCGACCGCAATGGCTGTCGTCCTCAGGAGAAGAAGTGAATTGACAGAGGGACGACAGTAAATCCATCATATATATATATCACGTCCAAAGAGCAATAAGAAATCACAAGAAAGACAAAGATCTTTCAACTATAACACTCGGTGTTCAAGTCAAATCTTTCTTTTTACTGATTTTTTCCTCTGATTTGGACGATCATTTTGGTTTCAAGTCTTATTGTGAAATAATGTTTTATATATCTATATACTAGTTTATATATATATATATATATATATATATGAAAAACAATATATAAAGAACGAGAACTCTTTTCATTTATATATATATATATATAACATTTAATATGTCATCAGAGAGCAAACAATACACTTTTGTGGTTGTCACCTACTATATATATATATATATATATATATAAATATTTCACATAAATACGTGAACTAACTAACAATCAATGATCAAACCACAATAAGAAAATGGGAAAACAAGACTAAGATCTTTTAACCGTAACAAGCGGTCTTCGTCAGAGTCAAAAACCCAGCTTATTGTGGTTTGATCATGTGTATATATTATATATATATATATATATACGTTTCAGAGTAAACTAGAGGAACACAGTAAATAAAAAAACACGCATACACTCTCTAATGTTTGGTTTCACCGTCATCAGGACAGAAGAGATAAGGGCACCCAGGGCATTTGCACTTCGCAAGTGCGCTTGGTGTCCTTATCTCTTCTCTCCTGATGACAGTTAAACTAAAAATTAGATGCTGTAAATGTGTTTTTCTATTCAATGTGTACCTCTAGTATACTCTGAAACGTTTTTTATCGTTTGTGAACCGTTATGTTAATGTATATATATAACAGGATTTCTCAAAAACAAATGAAATAACAATCAATGATCAAACTACAATATGAAATGAAAAAAAAAAGTCTAAGATCTTTCAACCGTATCAAGCAGTCTTCGTCAGTTAGATCAGTTGTGGTTTTTAACTCTGACAAAGACCGCTTGTTACGGTTAAAAAATCTTAGTCAAATAAATTACTTCATGATAATTACGTCTGAAGAATTCTTGTAGGATAGCTGCTATTGATAAATTTGTTGATTTTATTATTTAAATTAAAGTTGAGTGTAGGTTATTCCAGATTATTTTTGTGATTTACAACAAAAGTTATGGTCATCTCATGAGTGATATTTTTAATTCAACTGGAAAGGTTTGATGTGAGGTTTATTATGCAGCCATGAAAATGTCTTCATGAATGCTCAGAGTTAGAGTATTATACACTCTATTTTAGTGCTATTTTAGGCTGAAAAGTATTGTTTATAGCTTGAATTTTACCATGAAACATTACTTAAGTTAGGTTTATTAGAATGGTGATTCTAAAAAGAATAGAGTATTTGTGAGTTGAGTTGTATTGGCTTTTGATTGTTTTTGATCAGAACGTAGTGAAGATACTTGAAAAAGGCGTATTTATGAATTGACACCCATTTAGTTATGGGTGGGGCACATTGTCCTACATCAGAAACCCTAAATTTTACGTAACTCAGGTTTATTAGAGTAGCAATCATTTACAAGTACCTTACACTATGCAGTGACAAATCGTCTTGGTGGAACGTAATAAATAAGATTTTTTGTCTCGAACAAAACAAAAATATATTACCAAATTTAGGGGCCAGATTAGCTCAGTTGTTAACATACTCGCCTCTGAACTGATAGGACCGCGGTTCTATCTCCACCTGACCCTCGATTTATTCACGTGGGAGGTGAATAAATCTGATCATGTCGTCCCTTGGAGAAGGACGTTAAACTGTCGGTCCCGAGCCTGTACCATGTCAGGTACTCATTAAAGATCTCTACTCTAAATCACTTGAGTTAGGCAAAATTTAGGACTCCCACTGTAGAATCAATCTTCATTGTGTTGTATCACAAAGGACCAATGCTCGGCCTACGTGTGTTCCCTTGTTTGATTACCACTCCAACCTAACCTAACTATTACCAAGTTTGGAACCTGCATCTTTACAACTAAAAGTAAGCAAAACTATCTGTTGGTTTTAACAATAAAGCCATATTTATTATTAAAGAAATTAATCAAAATGATAAATATTTAAATAAACTGGAATATGAGTGTTTGAAAGATAGGAAGACTGAATGTTGGGTTAAAATAATGTCTGTAAGCGGATTTGAAGGGTGTGTGAGGAATGCCAGAAAAGTGAATGACACGCCCACAGCTACCTGCTTGACAAGGTGAGGATTCTCCTTAACTCAAGGTGTGTTCCTAGTAAACGTAACCTTGTGTGTAATAGTTCTTATGTCACTAGATGATTAATTATACAACACAACTTAAAAGCATAAAATTTTAGGTAGCCACTAAATTGTGCAATTATTAAACGTAATATCCAATTTTGAATAATCAATTTAAGGAATGACTGATAATCATGATACTAGCTTATAGCCAGTTACAAAGTATTTAAGGGGCTTGTTAGCCCATTGGCTAACGGGCTTGTCTCTGGACTAGTAGATCCTGGATTCAGTATCCACTCTATCCCTCTATCTATTCACGCGGGAAGTGAATAAATCTCGAGTCCGTCGTAGAGGAGTTAAGCTGTTGGTCCCTGGCCTGTACGATGTCACGTACTCGTTAAAGCTCTTACTCTACTAAACTCTTGAGTTAGGCAAAATTTAGGACCCTCAATGTAGAATGTTCGTTGTGTGGTATCAAAAAAGGGCAAGGTTCAGCTTATGTGTGTACTGTTGTGAGACTGCCACTGCAACCTAACCTAACCATTCTTGGTTTGTATAGAAATTGTTCATATATTTTATCAACAAATTACCACACACTTATGTCTTTCGTGATTTTCAAATATAAAAATTTGGCTCAGTTTTGATTCTGAGGCTATTAATCACTATTTACCTCAGGTGCTAGTGACATGATTTCTCAAGCAATGGGAAAACAAGACTAAGATCTTTCAACCGTAACAAGCGGTCTTCTTCAGAGTCAAAAACCCAACTGTTAGTCTTGTTTTCCCATTTCATATTGTGGTTTGATCATTGATTGTTATTTCACGTGTTCATGTGAAATCTATATATATATATATATATATATATATATATATATAATGAGTCGTTATCAGTCTTTGGAGCGATTCACATCTATCCCTGATGACGAGGACATCGAAATATAGTAGTGAGTTCAGTGATTTCTTTTCTATGTGTTCTTTTGAAAATTCTAGTATATATATATATATATATATATATATATATATATATATATATCAGTATTGACCGTGAAATAGAAACAAAATTAAAGTTTATCATGTCTCAGTCAGTTCTTCAGGTTCAAATTAAACTCTCATTGCCAACGTTTCGGTTTTTGTTTAAAACCTTTTTCTTGGGCCTTCAAAACAGAAAAAATGTAAAAAATAATTCAGTAAATCTATTTTCAAAATTTCCATTGTAATTTCTTAATTCTAACTATTATAATTCTAACTAATTACGCTTTTAATGTATGTTTGATTTTTGAATGATTGAATTATTTCTTATATTTTTTCTGTTTGTAGGCCTATGAAAAAGGTTTTAAATAAAAACCGAAACGTTGGCAATGAGAGTTACTTTGAACCTGAAGAATTGACAGAGTCCTGATAGACATAAGTTTGTATATATAGATTTAAAGTTGAAAAAAAGGACAAGTAAAGTTCAATATAAACAAGGATATAAAAATAAATTAAAACCTAGATTAACAGTCTCTAATTTATGGTTTGAATCATCATCAGGAGGGATGAGAGAAGGAAATCAAACATAGTGCTGCAGAGACGAATGGAGACTGCATGTGTGTGTTTTTCATTTACCTATACATCTTATGGGCGATATTACAGTTGCAACAAAGAACCGGCTTATTCAGTATGGCATGCTTGGTTGACCAGTGGGATATTATAGTGTCTCCTGTTAGTTTTATTTATCTTAGCGGTAGCTTTAAATGACTTTGGAAGGATATTACTTTTAGTACCTCCAGCAACTTAGTATTAAGTCCTCTTTACGATCCAGAAGGATAACTGAGTAATTCAGTGTGTATTTAACTTTTACTGTTTCCTTTTTCCAGTCATTAGTGTTTTTGTTTGATGTAGGTCGAGGACCTCAAGATGTACCTTGTTCTTATGTATGTGTTTTTTGTCGTATTTTATTATGAAGATCTGTAAAGATGTCTGTTATATAGCAAAATTTGAATACTTAAAAAAAAACTATTTGTTTTGATTTATCCAACCATGATATGGCAGAAAGACAGTCCAAAATGATAATAATCCGAAAGAGGCTATGTCTTTACTATATAGGCTATTTATTATAGTTATGAAACTTGAAATAGTATGTAAAAGTTTTAACAAAAGCCCCACTTTCATACAAATCTTAAAAGTTTCTATTAGACTGTCTATTATAGTTTTAAAACTTGAAACAGTAAGTAAAAGTTTTAACAAAAGCCCCACTTTCATAAAAATCTTAAAAGTTTTTATTATACTTTCTATAAGGCTATCTATTATAGTTAGGAAACTTGAAATAGTATGTAAAAGTTTTAACAAAAGCCCCACTTTCATACAAATCTTAGAAGTTTCTATTAGGCTATCTATTATAGTTATAAAACTTGAAATAGTATGTAAAAGTTTTAACAAAAGCCCCACTTTCATACAAATCTTAAAAGTTTCTATTAGACTATCTATTATAGTTATAAAACTTGAAACAGTATGTAAAAGTTTTAATAAAACCCCCACTTTCATAAAAATCTTATAAGTTTTTATTATAGTTTCTATAAGGCTTTCTATTATAGTTATAAAACTTGAAATAGTATGTAAAAGTTTTAATAAAAGCCCCACTTTCATACAAATCTTGAAAGTTTCTATTAGACTATCTATTATTGTTAGAAAACTTGAAACAGTATGTAAAACTTTTAACAAAAGCCCCACTTTCATACAAATCTTGAAAGTTTCTATTAGGCTATCTATTATAGTTATAAAACTTGAAAAAGTATGTAAAAGTTTTAACAAAACCCCCACTTTCATACAAATCTTGAAAGTTTCTAAATAAATTGGGGTTTTCTAGTTTTAGTGTTTAACAAGTATGTTGGATGGGTTTATATATAATTAAGGAAATTATTTACACATCGGAAGCGTATGAATTTCGAGTGGATTCGATCATTCTGAGGGTTATTCTATTCCATAATACATCTCGAAATACCCTTTCCTTGATAACGTTTTCTATTTTCTTTTCATTGGCATATAAACTTTTTTAAATAATTCTCGTCTTTTCGTCTGTTACTATCATACATTAAGATGATTGAAGTTAAGTTCAGTGGTAAATCTGTTCCAAGCAGACGATCCTTCATCTTTCCAAAAATTTATTTTTTTAATTTATCATTATTTTTGTCTAATTATTTTATTAGTTCTTGTTTTATATTTACCTTTGATATATCTATTATTCTTTATTTATTGTTTTACCTGTTATTACCTTCCCTTCATAAGGGGACAACACTGACTTGTAGTGCTTTCGTGAAGAAAACATCAGTCATATAAATGCCTGCCAAGCAACCCAATTCCCTTCCTGATGATAAGGATATCAATTATCATATCAGGTTTCTTTTTCTTTTCTTTGACTTCTCTCTCTCAGTATATATATATATAGATGCATATATGGATAGAAAACTATATATACAAAATAAATATATATATAAAACTAATATTAATTAACTAATATACTTCTATTAAATTAAAAATACTTTTATTTTATTTTAGTCTTTTTTACTTACTCAGTTTCATTTTTTATTTATTTTTATTTTAGTTTTAGTTTGGTTATTTACAAGTTGTTATTAGTTATTAATTTTCTTTTTATTTAAATGTTTTCATTCGTTTCATCTTTATTTGGTTTTATTTCTTTATCTTCCTTGTCTCCTCTCCCTCCAAAAGTTGGCTACACTGTTTGAGTGCTTCTGTATATGAAACCAGTCGTAATATTAGCCTTTGAAGCGATTCACATCTTCCTATAAGATATAAATATACTTTTTATTTTATTTTAGTCTTTTTTACTTACTCAGTTTCATTATTTATTTATTTTATTTTTATTTTAGTTTTAGTTTGATTTTTTTACAAGTTGTTATTTGATATTAAATTTATTTTTAATTACATGTTTTCATTCGTTTAATCTTTATTTGGAATTTATTTCTTTATCTTCCTTATTTCCTCTCCCTCTGAAAGTTGGCTACACTGTTTGAGTACTTCTATTTGAAACCATTCGTTATCAGCCTTTGGAGCGATTCACATCTATTCATGACGACGAGGATATCGAAATATAGCAGCGAGTTTCAGTGATTTCTTTTCTGTGTGTTCTTTTGAAAATTGTAGTGTATATATGTAAATACCGTAGAGTGTAAAAACAGTAATTATATATATATATATATATATATATATCAAAGTAAGGAAATATAAATATAAACTACGGTAAGGAAATTAGAAATGTGACTAAGGTGTTTCAAATAAAACAAGTGGTCCTGGTCATAAGATCACTGATAGGTACTGAATATTACTTTGATGAGTATTAGTTATATACTGTGACGAAGACTACTCCTTTTCTTTGAATGACTTTTATTATTTTTCTAATTTTCTATTTCTGTGGTTTAGACGTTGATTTTATTATACATGTTCACTGTGTAATCTTATTATATAAACTTATATATATTTTATTTCAAAAATAGACACTCTGGTTAAACTGTAAACACTCATAACATAAAAAAAGTTTTATATTATTCTGTAGAAGTTTTTATGGGATATTATTTCATTTATAGGCCTTTACTTGACAGTGTTCTAACAAATTTAATATGCTCCGGTTTAGAGAAGCTCGGCTTACAGAATAAAAAATGAGGATAGCCGATCGATTTCATTTAGAATGTAAAATTAAATGTTTTACTTTTAATGAAGTCCTGGCTGTGACAAGAAGTGCTGGCTATTGCGTGATGAGGAATACGTGCCAGCATGTCAGAGCATGTCAATGACGCGCTGCGTCTTCCTCTGACGGCCTCGAAGGGAAGGGGACACGTGCACGCACACACAAGCCTCTCACCATAAATCTGCGATAACACCCGAGCATTAATCACGATGCCTATCTACTCCGGAGTGCATGCCTAATAAAGTGGCCAATAAGTCTATAAGGCAAATTGAATGTCGGTCCACACGTGCCGTGTCTCATTCTCTTGTCAAAAATACATCACTCGGGCGGCTGTCTTGTGACAAGGCCCTCAGCCTTCCTTCTGACCCATGAAGCTATGGCTTATTGTTTCTTTTAGCTGTAACTCTTATCCCAGTTAAGCTTGACAGCTTCTCTTGTCTTCGTCCATCATTCTTGAGCAATGCCGAGCACTCCTCCCAGCAATCTCTTGAAAGCAGGTCACATTGACACTCCGCAGCTCTCACTCCCTTAGTAAAACACCACCTCGTGCAATTATAAACTGACTTAGACTCCTTAGCTCAATCCAAAATAGCCATTTTCCAAAAGAACCACCTCCAGTAAATGCTATCCGGCACGCGAACGGCAACTTCTTCAATCACGTGTAGTTATTGTGTGGTATTTACTCATGATTAGTGCGAAAAGGTACATTAAATCTTCACACAGAAGAAAGAAAAAAAATTATTAAGAACTTCTATGGTAATAACAGTAATTTCATTATGTAAAATGATGATATAGAATAAATTTTTAAATAGACTGTTTATATCAAATTTTTTAATAAATTTAGATCTCCTACTGACTGTTACGATATCAGCGAACAAATTGCTTCAATTTGGATGTTAGTGGTACTGTTTACATGAATATTTTCTGTTTAAGACTAACTGTTTAAAATATCCGAACAATTAGCACATTTATAGTTTAAATCATTAAGTAGGAGAGTTTTTGGGAAAATTTTTTTGAATATTTACATCGGAGGGTACTACTTTTGTATAGGCTGCTAATGAAATGACTAGGACAAGTTAATTATATCTTCAAGAACTCTATAATGGACAGATTTATACATAGTTATTGCAAATAGTACATTCTGTTAAGAAATATTCAGGTTGAAATACTATAACAAAGAAATTTAGAACAAATCTGATAATACATGATCGATTAAAAAAGTTCATTTTATCTCGACAACTAATACTGTAAACACGTTTTCCTGTAGAATAAAATTGTTAAATCTCGAAAAACTTCTGTTGAAATGTTGAAATAAAATTTTTCTATAATTTATTTGTAATAGAGTAACTTTAAGAATTCTTGATTTTCAGCAAATATATAATTTCAACATTCTGTTCAAATCAAGATTTGTACTTTTTTTGATTATTATAACCAGTTGAGCTGCTATCACTAAATCAGTTTATATATAAATTTATATATTTTATAAAACAGTGGTTTATAAGGTAAGTAGATGTGTTTAAAATGTCTAATCCTGGACGCTTAATTCTAGACTTTTAATATAATATTCATATGGTTTTCATTTTTTAAATTTTAAATAAAGTTTTAAATGAAAACAAAAAATCGGTTTTGAAAGGTTAATTGAACATATGAAGATATTCGATTTCTGATAAATTTTATTTTATTCTTTACCATAGTCGATTTGGTCATCAAGCTTGTTAACGATTAATATGTTAAGAGTGCAACAGAATTTGAACATTAGGTGTAGACCTTTTCACCTGTATATAATATATATAGTTTAACACAGGAAAGAACAGAGAAAGTCACTGCTTTTCGACAACCGTCGTCACTTTCAATCTTAGTCTTTTTTTCCCCATTTCATATTGTGGTTTGATCATTCATCACACACACACACACACACACACATATATATATATATATATTTATTTATTGCTCTTAGATTTTAAAATAACCGAATAATTTATGAAAGAAGGGCTACAAACGATTGACGTTATTTTATGAACATGTCAATTGAATTGTATTATTGTCATATTAAAACTAATAAATAATTAATTAAAATGGTTATCTGAGAGCTTGGCAAGATGTTGTTTTAACCATTTCCCAAATTTATAGGTTACGGCTTAAATGCCAGACAGGTGATGAAAGTTTGGTCCATTCATAATTCATCAGCAATTAATCATAGGCCACAATACCGGGAGTCAACAATATGTGGTTTCACAAATCTTAGAACTAACCTACCCCAAATTTGCTTAACTTCAATGACTTTGTATGAATTGGTTATTATTTAACTGTAACAACGTTGCTGTAACTGTTCACCATTTGGTGATTAGTTGAAATTTAGCTAATTTGATTGAAGTCTTTTAGAGATTTTTGTAATGTCATATCACTTATAATACTTATTAGATATTAGGCTGTGTATATTACACTTTTAGAACAATTATGATTATGACCTACAGAGAGATGATGGTGACAGGGAGGTAGGTAGATCAGATGTATAAAAAACTTTTTAATAGTAAACATCTCCTGACCATTGTATACAACATCGACAAAAGAAAAAATAATATTCATGGACTTACTCAAAACAAGTGACTTATTCAAAGAATGCTCATGGGCTTACTCAAAACAAGTGACTTATTCAAAGAATGCGCATGGACTTACTCAACACAAGTGACTTATTCAAAGAATGCTCATGGACTTACTCAAAACAAGTGGCTTATTCAAAGAATGCGCATGGACTTACTCAAAACAAGTGGCTTATTTAAAATGTTTTTTTTTTACATAGTCCTTATGTGTGATGTGGTGTCGTGGGACTTGTCTCCACCAGGTTCACCTTGGGCGCATCTGCTGTACCACACAACCCTTCTGTAGGTGGGTTGTAGTGGGCTTCCAGATGTGGCTAAAGGATCTCACGTTAAAAAGCATCGGTCTGTTGTGGTTTACTCATAGAATGGCCGAAAGGTTGATAGACATGACTACAAGTTGTAGTAATTCTGAAGTCAGGGTAGCCCAGTGGGTTGTGTGCTCATCTAAGGACTGGTATATCCGTTGTTCGATTCTCACTCTGGCATTAATTTTTCAGGTGGGAAGTGAAAAGATTTCAGGACATCACCCCTCGAAGAGGACGTTAATCCGTTCGTGCTGAGGCTACTCTCGTTGTCAGGTACTTGTTAAAAAAATGTATCACAAATAGACTTGAATTAATTATAAATGAGGATTGCAATTTTAATCAACCCCGCAATGTGGCTCACACATTGCTAAAATGAGTACCAAATAGTAAATTAGTCACACTTTCTATTCAATAAATGAGGGCATTGGAAAACAGAAATCTTGTAAATTAACGTAGAATTTGCATTAATTCAAACTTATTTTTGTCTTCTTTCCAAAATGGATGTTTTTTTTTAGATGTCTGAGAGTGAGGATGACACACACTTGTGCATCAAGTGCTCGAGGACGCTAGTTGGTCTTGAGACGTATATAGCTCACAGGAAAGCCAAGTGTGCTACTCCCAGCTCAAGCGGTGATCAGGAGGATCCCAGAGAAGTGCGAGCTGATGACTTCTTTTGGTCACTTCATTTGCAGAGCACTGATTCAAGAAGGAAAGAGACTCGAGGATCGAAGGATTGCTGGGGTCAGGAATGGACGCCTAATCCTCCGACAGCTCAGGTAAACATACTGAATCGAATGTTCTCTAGTCTTTCTCATTGTGTACTGCAAGATCTGACCCAGAGCTTCTTAGTCTTTTTTACCACAGGGTGCATTCATGAATTAAGGAACATTCTGAACCGCACCTTTAATTTTAATATACGAAAAAATAGCAATGAACTTTAAGTAGTGTTAAACTAGTACCAATTCACTGCTCTTGAGAAGAGGATATAGTTGCTTTCTTATAGTACCCACAAAATTGCATACTTAATAACATTACAATTTTAGGTTTTATACTCAAATTATTTTGCTTCTTATATTTCTTTTCGGATTTCTTTGATTGCCAGAGGTCTTGGTGTTTATGGTCTGCCTGATGTAAATGACACCATTTATAATCATGATATTAGTATTTAATTATTTCATTACCTTTTGGTTTGAATCTCGAAAATGAAGTTTTTATTGTACTGAATAACTTAATAACTCAACATTTTTTCGGGATCTATTTCTGATTTGTGATTTTTTTATGCCTAGCCAGTCATTTCTGATATGTTTTATATAATAAAAATAAATGACGATTTACTTCAAGTTAAATTTATTTTACGGTTTTTTGTTTTTTTTTTCTTTCTAAGGGAAGGAAATGTAATAACATAAAATAAAGGCTTTTTTGATTTATCAAACTGACTACTTCATGAAAAAAAAATAGGAATATACAATCTTAATTCATGAAAAAAAAACTTAAGTTACTTATTTAAGCTTTTTTTTATAAGTAATATTATTTCAATATTCTTAAAAAAAATCACCAACATAAACTACTAAATAATGAAAATGTTTATCTTTTGTCTTTGTAATTTTAGAACTTGATCTTACAAGAAAATTGAAGTTATGTACAATTTTTTATGGACATGTGTTTGACTTTTTCTTATTTATCTATTTAATATCTATAATAATTTTTCTAACTTTTGCCAGTTTTCCACAATTTCCTGTTTCCAGGAATAAAATAAAAACTTAAAGATCTGACTGTAGTGTTATTTCAATATAAAATGCTACACGTTTAGACAGATGTATCTATTAGTATCCGCTCTACTCTCACTTTTAGTATTCTTTTCTTGTTCAGATTGTTTGCTGCGAAGATTTTAATTATTAATTCCAACATAACAATTATTAATTTTTAATGTAAATTACTATTTAATTATTAATTTCAACATTAAAATTATTATTTGTTTACCTCACTTCTATTTTATATAGGGGTTCTTAAGAAATATGTATAGGTTTTTCGTATAAATCTTATAGTTTGTATCTGTAATCGTATAATATTTCTTTTTCTCTACTTCATCTCAGGCACAAGAAATCAGAGGTCAGGATGAACTGCAAACAAGGACTCTCAGGATGTCAATATTGATGTTGCAAATTGTTACTTTTACTGTCCCATAACCTTGCTTTTATTGACTTTTTTAAATTTTCTAACTGTTAGGTTTTTTAAATGTGGAAAATCATAAAGTACACAATCTACACATTTTTCAGAAAATAACCACATAGTATTTGCAGCTGACTGTAGAACAAAATTTTTGAACATTTTTTTGAGTCTATGATCAATGATTTTACTGGCTTTAAGATCAAATAACACCTCAGTAACTCATGGAAAACTTGATATTTCTTTGTTATATAATTTACAGATTGACTCTTTGGTTATATTACATTGCATCTTCTTGACAGATTTCGTTTCTAGTTTGGTTTTGATAAAGCTCAAATTTTAGAGGTCGTTTATTGTAACATGATTCTTTTAAGGTTTAAAAACTTCAAAACTTGGTTACTTTATTAATATTGGTTAACTTGGTTACTTGGATAATATTAGGACACCTTTATCAAGTGTTTTCAAAAGTTCAATATTTTCTGATATTGACAATGATTTATGTTCATGCTTGTCGCATCTTTTATTTACTAGAGCCATGGCTGGGATTTGAATCCTCCTTATACAAAAAAAAAAGCTTAAAAATCACGTAGGAAAAAATTACTCGTGTTTCAATAAACTCTGATTTGTTTATGACGAAAATAGCGCCAGCAAATTCTAGTGATCAATAGCGAAAATAATACCAGATAACTGATTGTTCCGGAAAAGCTGATAGCGGGATTAGTGACAAACCGACCTGTACAACATTTGGGATAAACTTGAAAGAAATTATTTTTATGTTGAATATATTTCGGTTTACAAATGGCATCTATATCATATCAAAGTGAGTGTTAAATGACAAATGTACACTCAAACAACGTCTTAAGCAACTCTAAGTTAACTTTATTCATTTATATATTATATCAAACTTCTAAAGTCCTTTTAAATTATCAGATATATTAATCTTTTGTATTGTTTGTTAGAATCCAGTTTAAAGTTAGATATTCTTCTTCGTAAATTTATCTTCTCTCATACGTTCTTTCAGTTTAATTCTGAATGCAGTTATGTCAAATCAGTTCAGCCGTTTAGTTTTTTAATTAATTTTAAAAACGATAAACTGGATTTTGCTAGTCTCCATGCAGTCACGCACTTAAATAATATTCTACCTTACATGGAAGTCGTTGGTTTGAAAGAAATTTTCAAAGGTTTGAATTGGATTGTGAAGAGTTGTATCGGACACAGTCGTGCCGGACTTTTACAAATCACTCCTTTTTCTCCAATATACAGTAAATACTGCCTGACGGCCTCTTCCCGCATATCTCAACCTGTTCAAACATCTCCCACTCCCAGCACAAAGTATAATTTCTCAATATCGCTGAGAATCACACAACCATAAATCCAACCACACTTTATGACACATAATTACGTTTAACCATATTTATACCCCCAACAATAAATTATCAAATCACATTATTGTTGCATGTGCTCTATAAATTATACTGACGTGAGAAAACGTTGATAGAAGAAATACTCCGGGTCGTGAATTATTAAAAAAAAAAAAATTATATTAATGGCCCCACTTGGGATGGATTGAATTCGAAATTAATTCACTCTGGTTAGCCAGGCGGTCGTATTAGTGTTTTTGAAAAATTGCTCTCTCTGCTTGAATGCCTTCTACAGAGATGGTCAAAATGGCCTCCTTGCACCCTTTTCATCTCTTCCCAATAAGCCGTCCAGTTCGTTAATGGCAGGTATTTTAAACTTTTTTTTTGCCCCTCTGCTAGTTTCTGGTAATATTTTTATCCATAGTTTATTTCAAAAATTTTTTGATAATTATGTTTAAGAAATTTTGTTGAAATTAGAAACAAGTTCATCACAAAACAACTTGAACGCATCTTTTAAATAAAGTTGTATAGTTTTGTTAATTCCTTGTGAACTAAAAGAATTTAAAAAGAAATTAAATTTATTTCTGAAATATATTTCATACGAGTAGACGAAAAGTTATCTGTGTATAATGGTTATTTAATTTAGAAAGATTAATTTTTAATAATTACAGTTATTCCAGTAATGAGGCTCACCCATAACTGAAATAGGTGCCAAATAACAAATGAGCCAATTTTTTTCGCTCCTAGATTTACATTATACATACAATCCTGCATGTATGGCCCTATACATGCGTTTACGGCCCTGTAAACGCTTAACCTGCTGGTTTTTATTTCACTAGAAAATGTTATTGACAGAGAAAGTCAAAATATAAAGAAATAGTAAACACCCACTTCAGACATTATATTTCTTTAAGATTTTTCAGACCTTAGATGGTTTCACAGGGACTAATGATTTCAAACGAAAGTTAAGGGAAAATTTAATTTGTAATCGTTTAAGCATTTGCAGTTTTTATTTAAAATCATTGGTTTTTAAAATAATTTAATCGTAATATTTTGTCATCAATTTTTATTTTGATCTTTATGTTTCAAAGATTTTGACGTAGGAAAGATATGAAAGCTTTCAAATAAATTCAGCAATGCGTATTTTATTATGTTTAGTTTGTTTATTAATATCTTGAATATAGAGAGTACAGTTTGATAAATGGTAAAAGAAAGTGCTGAAAATGATTTCTTTTATATGAAAACTTTTTTTAATTGTGTATGAACTGCTTTTTTAAGAATTTATCAGATCGAAACTTGCCACGAAATTCGCAAGAAAATGAAACATCCTTAATTTAAATTGGATAAAGTGCTAAAAACGTAACTTCATATTTATTAACACTTTTTTTTTAGTTTTATATTTATTGTTTTTCGATAATTTTACCCATTGAAACTTACCAAGAAAATGGAGCATCTTTCATTGAAATTGGATATCATTTATCCATTTGTATTGTGTGAACACACAGATAGTTGGACGCACTTACATTTATAAATATTAATTCATTAATTCATTTTGCATTAACCTTTTTAATGTTTTGAAGTATTCAAGTTAAGTTATAACATAATGGTTATTGAATGGTCTGTGTTCAGAGAAGAGGTTCAGGGCCTCCTCCAGGTCACACTCGAGGCAAATGGGGCCCAGGCGAGATGCGAGGTCGGCCTTACTGGAGCAATCCAAGTGGTAGACGAGTAGCCTCTCGTGCTCTTCTTGAGCGTTACCAGCGTTTCAACCTGAGGAGGACTCGTCCTCCAGCTGATCGTCGTCATCACTGTCCTGCCTGCGGTCTCCCTGTACCTGCAGCTCTTCTGGGTCGACACCTTGTCTCACACCCTCACCCAGGTCCTCTTGTCCTTCCCTACATGCTTGCAGTCGTACGACAGGCGCCTTTCCAGTGTGGACCTTGTCGTTTCTACGCCCATACTTTCTCTACTTTTATATCGCATTGGGCTTCTGAGAGTCATCGTATTACAGATTCTAAGGTATCTTTTATTTACATTCTTACTTACATTTACTTACATTAAAAAAAAAGAACAATAAACATTTTTATTAAGGAAAATTTGCAAACAGGTCAGTGAAGTAATAATCATAGTAACTACAAATTTTTAATACATATAATGCAAAGTCCTGCAAAGTCAGAGAGGGTTGATTCTGAGGTCTCAGATTCCATTCAATAACTCTACACTTCCATACTTAAGCAAAATTTAGAAATCCCGGTAATGCGTTTCACATTTAAGGATATGGATCTTATAAATATTACTAACTTTTAGTCCTCAGAAAAAAACAAATATCTTATAGCCTTTAAGTGCTTACAGCTTTGGGGTAGACAAAAAAAATATAGTTAAGAGTTAGTTTCAAAATTTCTGTAATTCATCACTGATCCCAACATAGCGTGAAACCCTATATTTTGCAAATGTACCAGCATATAATGGAACTCATTGTTGTACATACTAATGCTTTGTTATTGTTCCATGAAATTTTAAATTCGTCATGGTGGTTCAGTACGAAGGGAAGTTTTGGTGTAATGGTTGCAAGTACTCCAGCAGAAGCAGTGTGTCCATGGGATGTCACCTAATGGGCGAAGCACATCGCCAGTTAGCCAGCGAATCTACTCACCCAGTCATCGTGTACAAGTGGCGCATCATTCAATGTGCAGTTTGCGCAAATACCTTTAGGTAAGTGGAACCTTTCCTCTTTCACTATAGATATCGTTGGACATATCGGTTACTAGGAGTCAACGATACTATTTAACAAAGTCGTAACTATTTTCCCATACTCACATTTACATTTAAAAATTAAATGCTTTAAATTTATTTCGTATATTTTTAATAATTTCTGCATTCATTAAATTTTAAATTATTTTACAGATGGAATTTTAATATTGACACTTATTAAATCAATTTCACAATTTTGATTCATTAATCATTAATTATTAATTTATTAATTTGAAACGCTGAGAATATTTTGTAAAATCTAAAGTTAAGCAAACCTAATGATTAAGTATAGTTGAAAATAAACAGTTTCTGGCAATACATACGGCTTATTGCTTTGTTCTAAAATAAATTTTTTTTTTGCAAATACAAAAAAATAAATAAATCTGAACATTGTGGTTCAGAGCTTAAAAAAACCACGTGGTTAGAGGATGTGGATAAAAATCAGATTCTTTTTTCACACTAGAAGAAAAAAATCATATATCTCATAATTTTAAAACAGCCCGATATATACATTTCAGTCTATTTATATGTATAACAAAGTAGTAACAATTTTTTGATACACATTCACAAACACAAAAAGTAACTATAAAAGTAACAAAAAGTAATTCTACTCGTATACTTTCAAACTTCTGTGTAAACCCATTGAAAATGGTGAACTAAGAAAATTGTCTCATGTTGTCTTTACGTGAACTGCATTTTCTGTAAATTTAAGTTTATCTGCAGGTACAACAGACAGTTGAGAGATCACTGGCTGCAAACTGGGCATGAACAGGCAGGAGGTTCATCATCAGATCTCTATCAAGTGAGTTAAAGAAATAATCAGTAATTTTATTTAATATATAAAATTACAGTTATAAAAAGTTTGGTTGGTGCCTATACTTTAGAGCTGCAATGTCAAAATTAGTCTGAGAGTTATATATATTATATATATATATATATATATATATATATATTATTATAACCCAGTTGGGTTTTGACTCTGACGATGGCCGGTTGTTCCAGTTGAAAGATTTAAGTCTTTTTTTTTTCATTTCATATTGTGGTTTGATCATTGATTACTATTTCACGTGTTTATGTGAAATCTTGCTATATATATATATATAATTAAAGTTATCACTAGAAAACAAAAAAAGAGAATAACACTTACTATTCTGAATCATTTTGGCTGTTCACCTAGTCTTCAGGAGAGCTAGGAAAAGGAAAAGGAACACAGAAGCGGAGACCTGAAAGTGTCCACCGACCGATACAAAGTGATACACAGTCACTATATAAAAAGATTTTACATAAACACGTGAAATAGTAATCAATGATCAAACCACAATATGAAATGGAAAAAAAAAAGACTAAAATCTTTCAACCGGTACAAGCAGCCATGGTCAGAGTCAAAACCCAACTGGGTTATATATATATATATAACTCTCAGACTAAATGATAAGTCTCAGACTATATATAGTCTCTATATATACAGACTATCTAACTATATACGAGTATAACTCTCAGACACGTAACACATTTTTGCTGCATCTAGTGTTTCAGTTAGGTTTTTGACTCTGACGAAGACCGCTTGTTACGGTTGAAAGGTCTTAGTCTTATTTTCCCATTTCTTATTGTGGTTTTATCATTGACAGTCACTATATATATATATGATCAAACCACAATATGAAATGAAAAAAAAGACTATGATCTTTCAACCACAACAAGCGGTCTTCGTCAGAGTCAAAAACCCAACGTTAGGTCAAAGTTACATATAATCAAGTCAATTGATTTTAATACATGTGTAAAAGAAGGTCTGGTGCTATTCAGAAGATCAAATTTATACAACTTGAAATGTCTTTCGATCAACTTTTTATTATTGCTGTACCTTTTGTGAAATTAGGTTTTATTGTATTTTTTGTTTTAAATATAGTACATAAGCAATTATATTGGATTTAGATACAAATTGCAGGCTGTTGTATTTCAATTATCCTAAATAATATAGTTATTAAAATATTTTAACTTTTGTCATGGTACGATGTTCTTAAATAAGATCTTAAAAAAGAATTACTTTCAATAGTAAATAATAGTTTGGTTTACATAATTTAACAATTAATTTGTATGATTCAATAGTAAAATATTAATATCGTAAATTAGTTATTGGGACTTAATAAGGTAGTGCTTGTAAACCTGATTTTAATGATCCTAAGGGATGCTTAAGAGTGTTGCACGGATAAGGTAAAAAAAAATCTTTTTTTTTTTTTTAACTTAAGATATCAGAAAGAATATTGTTAGCTTTTTTTTTCTGGAACTTTTTGATGTTTGTTTAAAAACGGAACCTTATGAAATTTGATCCTTTCAGCTGAAGGGTTATCAGGTAGACGAAATCTGCCTGTTAGTTAATATAACTTCACCACTTTCAGAATCTCTCAACCTCTTCCTACTTCCTCTCATTTTCATTGTTCACTTAACTAATCATTATAAACTAATGATCATAAATAGTTTAATGCTAAATTGTTTCAACTCTTTCATTGTTATATCATTTCTAAGTTTTCTATGCTCTGAGATCAAAATTGTTAAGTTAATTATTAATTCCAACCTAAAGATGACTATTTTATAATCGAAAACTTGTGATTTAATATATTTAATGTTAAATGCAGAATCTGCTCTGCTATTTAATATAGTATATATGATATATATATAGGATAATAGCTGACACATAAACAGATTTAACACAACAAAGACTCACTTTTCAATATTTCGACGTATCAAATTTCGTCGAAATATTGAAAAGTGAGTCTTTGTTGTGTTTCTGTTTATGTGTCACTGCTTATTATAATTGTTATTTGTCCTGCCGGACCGTTTTTCGTTTATCATGGTATATAATATATATATATATATATATATACAATAAGAAATGGGAAAACAAGACTAAGATCATTCAACCGTAACACGCGGTTACTGATCAGTTACACTGATCAGTTGGGTTTTTGATTCTGACGAAGACCGCGTGTTACGTTTGAAAGATCTTAGTCTTGTTTTTCCATTTCTTATTGTGGTTTGATCATTGATTGTTAGTTTGCATTCGTTTAACTAGTCATGTTATGTTAATCTAACAATGGATACTGTTTATATGCCTCTAACAAAGTTAATTTGGGAATTATCCCAAACCCGAAGAAGAATAATCAGAAAGTTTTAGACAGTCAGCAAAAAAGTCGTTAATGCAGAAACTGCTGCATATTCAATTCAACATGTATAAAAGATTTGCTGCTCAGTTATATATAGTTTTGTGTTTTCTTCTATAATTTAGTTGTAGTTAGTACTTTAAATATGTTATCAGTTATTGGACTATGTTATTGCCTCCAGTATGTCCCTCGAGAATTTGTTGTTTTCACTGCCTTTGCAGCATAGAAAAGTGATTAGAAAGAAAGAACAATTACTGAACAAAAATCGTGAATGCAGAATCTGAAGACTGCATTCCTGAATCTTTTCTCCTGAAGACTGATTACCCGAAAATTTGAGTCTGTGAGTGTGTTTCGTTTACTTTCTGTGCTACCTATCTTCAATTTTGAACTGATATATATATATATATTTGTATAATTAGGGAGCAGATTTTCATTCATACAAATTTCGTTAAACACTTTTTGAACCTTTTGTTTTACTCTCTTTTCTTATTAACTTTTGTAATTTTCTAATTAGTGTTTTGATATAGTTCTTTGATACAGTTATTATTTCATATCCCAGAAAACATCAAAACACTAATTAGAAAATTAGAAAAGTTAATAAGAAAAGAGAGTAAAACAAAGGTTCAAAAAGTGTTTAATGATATATATATATATATATATATATATATATATGATTAGAAAAAGAACAATTCCTGAAAAAAAATTGTGAGTGCAGAATCTGCTCTGCTATTTAACTATATATATTTTTTTTTCGGAAGGTCATATTTTGAAACAAAAAATAAACGGTTCACAATGACAGCCAGTAAAATTTTCCAGAATGAACTGGTTCAATGGAAGATGATGACGATGACCCTTAATGAATGAATTTTAATAAAATGATGTGGATTTTGAGGTGACGATCTGTTTACAGGAGCGAGAGCAGTGTGAGGTCTGCGGCTACAGAGCGCACTCCTTGGGCTCCCTGCAGATGCACATGCGAGGAAAGCACGCAGCACTGCGCATCTACTTCTGCCGGCCTTGCGGAGGACGCTTCACTTCTGCCGCTCAGGCCAGAGCACATCGGCGTTCTATCAGACACCGCGACTCCATGCTGTCGACTAGGCGCAAATGTCCTCATTGTAGAGCTCCTTTATCAGGCTATAGCTCAGTTATTATATACAGTTGATTAGAAAAAATTCAATTCCTGAAAAAAAATTGATGAGTGCATAATATCTCTTTATTTAAGCTTCTATATACTTGTGTTTAGGAAGGTCATATTTTTAAAAAAAAATTTACGATTGACAATGACAGCCAGTAAAAATTTGCAGAATTTGCGGTTCAATTAGATGATGACTTGACCTTTTTGTATTATTTTATAAAATGAATGTCAAAGTTTGAGTTTATCTGTTTACAGGAGTTGAGCTGTGAGGTCTGCGGCTACAGATGCATCACTTGTTTAACCTGCAGATGCATTGCGTAATAAGCACGAGCACTTCTTCTTATACCGCCCTGCGGAGGACTAACGGTCTGCCGCAGCTTTTTTAAATCGGCGTTCTATGAAGCTCGGCGACTCCATGCTGTCGACTAGGCAAATGTCCTCATTGTCGAGTTTCCAGGCTGACGCGCTAGGCTTCATGTTGTTACAGTTTTCAGATAAATATTCAAGCTTTGTCTTCATCGATCCAAATTTTTTTAATTGTAGGCTCTAATTATACGTGTTTCGAGTACTCAGAATCTTAGGTGAATTAGTTTCAAATACCTTTATTTTTCCAAACGTTGGTTAACTTTTTTACCTTCTATTTCCATGTTTTTGCTCTCTGATGGCATAAAGTGTAAAGACCTTGAGCAATCCTTCTTTTGTTTCTTCATCCACCGTTGTGGTTCTGACTTCATTAATTGCATCACTTGTTTACTTTCCAGTTTTTCTTCATGTTAATATTTATATTAACACTTTCATTCTAAATTATCCACCTATTCGTAAGACTGAAAGGATACTGGAACAGCTTTGTTTGAAAGTCGAAAATGCTGAAGCTGTGGTACATTTCAACAAATATATATATATATATATATGCAGAAAAATCACAATAAATAAACACGTGATGCAATCAATGAAGTTTGAAACCACAATTGAAAAAGGAAAATAATAGAACATAAATTCTCTGAGAGCTTTTAATTTATGTCATCACAGAAAGCAAACAAAGTAAAAAAAAAACTGAGAAGCTAACATAAAAATAATGGAGAAGGAAGATACTCTCTTCCTCAGAGTACTTTGAAAAAGTACTAACCATTTTCTTAGATATAAACCTCTAGACCTGTGTTTCACAAACGGTGCGTCCGCGTGCATTGTTGCGGCTCATGTAAGGTAGCCAGGTGCACCACAAGATAACGGAAGATTAAATTATATAACAGATTTATATTTTAAAACTTTGCATCATTTTCATTTATTCTAGAAACATGAAGTATGTGGTTTACAAGTCTGATTCAAGATATTTTAAACTGGAAGCTAAATTTCTTTATCATTAAGCAGCAATGGGTAATACTTTTTCTTTTCCTTTCCTTGGGGATTTAAATCATTTGTTACTGATCTCCCACACACTCTCTCTCTCTCTCTAAAAAAAACTATTCCTTTTAATTTTCTATGGTTTCCTATTTTCAAATTTTAGGACTAAATTGTCTATATCAAAATTAGTTATTTCATAGGGGAGCCCTGAAGTGAAAAAGTTTGAGAAACACTGCTCTGAGACGAATGCCCATTATTCTCTTGTGAAATCTCTGAGAAAGTACAAAGAAAACACGTGTACGTAACTACCCCAAAGGAAGTAATTATGTAATTACCCCTCAGGCACAATGTTGTGATGTCAGCGAGTAAGAATCAATCAAACTCATGCATGGTACTTTCTTTGAACATTTATTTCCCAACAGGTGTGTTCGTTGTGGAAGAAAATTCGCTTTCAAGCAAGAATTGTCACGTCATGTGAGATCAGGTTGTCCAGGTCTGATATCAACGTCATCTCAAGTAACCACCAGCCAAGCCTTCCACTGTGAAAGCTGTGGATTCATGGCCGAGTCCCAGACTGAACTTGACGACCATTCAGTCGTCCACTCACCTCAAGTGCTTCGTAAAGACAAGTCAAGACTAGAAGAATTCCACTGCAACACATGCACCTTTGTCGCCGAGTCAAAAGCTGAGTTAGTGGTCCATGCAGCAACTCACTCGACTTCCTGGACGTCACATCCTCCCTGCCCTTATTGCGGCAAACTGGTTGGCAAAGAATCCCTCCTAAAGCATGTCCGTACCCACACTGGAGAGAAACCCTTCTCTTGCAGTCATTGTCAGCAAAGGTACGACTCTTCACCTCCTCCACCCCATCTCTTTCTCTTCATACTTACTTCAGTTAAATTTTCACTCACACTTACCCACACCTTTGTAATAAACCATAACACTAAAGAGATACCAATTGTTCAAATTGTTCATCTTTCCAGAATTGACAAAATAAAAACAAAACGTGGACAAGTCACTCGTAACTGACTGTAAGTCTTCATATTAACAACATTCTTTTTAAAATCATGTAAACAATATTTTAGTAAAATTACAAAGAAACATGTAAATTTTTTTTTATTTCCATGTTTGTTAATTTAAATTACAATTTTTTTGATTTGGAAGTTCTGATCGAGTTCGTTAGAAGCTTCATATTAAAAAAAAAAATTAATATAACTGTGGTAAAGAATGCATGATTAAAATGATGGATTGTCGAGACGTGGTATTTGTGTTAATAACATGCAATGTTGAAACATGAGAGGGAGGCATGCTTGAGTGGATTTGGTTGTCATTTTATGTTCAGGTTCGCTCGGTTGGACAGTCTTTCACGACATATATCTGCCAAGCACCAGCAGAAAACGAAAAGCACTCCAATTGAATCACCACCACCAGCACACTTGGCTTTTACAGAAGAAGATGTTTTCTTTCAAAGAGAAAGTCCCCAACCTTCAACTTCAAGTGGGCTTCACGCCGAGTTTCCATGTTCTGGTTGTCATCAAGTCTTCGACGACAGGTAAGACTTGTCGTGTCAAGTTGCGAAACATTCATGGTTTCATTATTCAAAGTATAAATATACATACAACACTATACAAAAATATAACATGAAAAAATGCAGCATATAAAATAATCATGAGCAGCTCGAAGTTAAACTAAGATACGAACCGATGTTGTTAAAAAATATTATTGAATCCTGTCTGATTAAATTTAATAGATCAAATGTTATAGACATTAGTAACGAGCTTTTCAAACTTGATTCTTTCTTGACGAGGGCAATAGCCTCTTCTAAGATTCTAAGAGGGTTGACAGCTAGCGGGTAGTTTTTTACTCTTTCTTACCGTACTCCTTTGTTTCCTCCAAACATTCCTCTCTGGACTTTTGTCCTTTCCTGCATTTTACACCCTTTTAAAATACCACTCTTCTCAACCTCTCACCAGATGTTTCTACATTACGTGATTCAGTTGTTTCAGTTGGGTTTTGACTGTGACGATCCTAGACGTTTTGAATGATCTTAGACTTTTTTCCAGATTTTATATTGTGGTTTGATCATTTATATATTATGATATATATAATATATCATAATATATATATATATATATAATTATATATAAATATATTTTATATATTAGATACAATTATATGCATTTTTTTATTATTATATGCTTATATTATTATTATTATTTATTACCCATCATTTTATCTCAATTCAAGCTGACCTTGATGCTTCGCTTGTGTGTATGTGTGTGCCTGTGCGTTTGTGTGTACATACGTAATGGTTAGGGATTAGTACTCAAAATTATTGTTTCTTTACTTTGCCTAATTCCTGAAACTGGATGAAAAAACAATGTTAACAGTTTAAATCTCCCAGAGATTTATTTATTGTATGTAATCCTTATACAATATTTATTTAAGTTTATCCTGTTATATACATTGTGATATTGATTTTTTAAATGTGTGCTTTTCTTCATATTTATTTTATTTAATTCGTTGAATCGTATAAATCATTACCTATATATATAAAAAAAGGTTTCATATAAACACGTGAAATAACAATCAATGATAAAACCACAATAAGTTGGATTTTTGACTCTGACAAAGACCGCTTGTTACGGTTGAAAGATCTTAGTCTTGTTTTCCCATTTCTTATTGTAGTTTTATTAGTATATATATATATATATATATATATATATATATATATATATATATATATAATATATATATATATATATGATCCGCTCTCTCACTTCGTCCTCTCTTCTAGTCTACTCTCCTGATGACGAACAACAGTTCGAAATATTGAATTCTGTAAGTGTTCTTTTTAGTCTCTTTTCTGTGTCGTGCTTTGTGTAATTTAAAGTTTTATATATATATATATAATAGATTCAATAATATATCGACCGTTTGATAGAATAGGTGTGTTCTCTAAACGGGGTTCGGTCAATTTTCCAGGATAAAAAAAAAATATTTCTGCTTGTAATATTCATAAGTTTTAACAATCCATTTTCATATTGTTTATATGTTTGATGTTGATATGTGATTCCTTATTATCCTTTGTTTGTAGGCCTATGAAAAAGATTTTAAATAAAACCGAAACGTTGGCAACGAGAGTTTGATTTTTTATCCTCGAAAATTGAGTGAACCCCGATTAGAGAACACACCTATACATATATACATTGGCGCTCCGTTCTTCGACGTGGGGAGATCTCTCTCACTTCGTCCTCTCTTCCAGTCTACTCTCCTGATGACGAACAACAGTTCGAAATATTGAATTCTGTAAGTTTTCTTTGTATTGACTTTTCTGTGTCGTGCTTTGTGTAATTTAAAGTTATATAAATATAAATATTCGTATATTTGGGGAACAGTCCTTCATTTATACATGTGAGATTAAATTTTCTGCCCACTTTTGTCTTAATTAGTTTTCTGGATTTCTTTTCCAAATCTCGAAGTCTTACTTTCATTTCTTTAGGAACTAGGTGTAATAACTCACCATATGTTTTGTTGTCCATTTTTTTATTTTTACCGACGGTTCGGTCTTCTTCGACCATCTACTGGGTGATTTTTGAACACATACTATTTTAAACTATTTAACATTTTTAACAAAAACTAAATTTTAACACACGACTAACAAAATATAAATATAAACAATTAAACTGGCAGGTTGCAATTCCTGTTATACACACACAGGTGTGTCTTCAGTTTCTTCATTCCTTGTTGAATTTCCTATATGTTGAGGTTGGAACTGTCCCATGTGCAACTTCAATATGTTTGCAAAACTTGCAGTTTGATTATTGATACTGGGTCTCTTTTCCAAAATATTCAGGGCCTCTACAATACCTAATCTGCTGTGATCGCGTTCTTGATATAGTATTTCGGTATTGTTTGTAAGCATTTCCCTGGTCAGCTTCACTTTATGTTCTGGTCAGCTTCACTTAACATTTCTGTGTGGTCCTTAGGTCCTCCTGCAGCTAGGTGCATCGTGAGGCGTCTGGATAAGAAATCTGAGATTTGGAAAAGAAATCCAGAAAACTAATTAAGACAAAAGTGGGCAGAAAATTTAATCTCACACACACATATATATATATATGTACAATGGCAGCAGGTCTTCCCTTAAGCATATATTATTAAAATAAGCAGCAGCTTCTGCAAAGTCTCACCGCAAAGTGATACGAAAACTAGAGAGTGTGAACAAAAAATTGGTCAATGCAGAAGCTGCTGCTTATTTTAATAATATATATATATATATATTTAAGGAGCAGAACTTCTTTAATGTAAACAATCATATTCTTTTCTATTTCTCTTCTTACTCGTTTTCTAGATATATTTTTTCAGCTTTCTTATTATTGTATCTAATTCATCAGGTACGGAAGATAAGAATTCACCAAAAGAGTTACTGTTAACTCCTATTGTGTTAAAGAGGACATTAAAATGTTCTAAAAAATAATATATATAAGCAGGTGCAATAGATTGACACATTCAAAGTCTCAAATTTTCAGTTGTCAAATAAAATCAACAACCTAAGGGTTGTCAACCGTTATTCTGTCGGTGTGCTGTCTTTCCGTTCTCTTCTGATAACTATTGGAAGATAGCTCTTCCAGATAACTTATCTAGAAGAGTGACTAGAACATGTCTTTAAAAAGAATTGAATATATAGAATGTATAGAATTTAATATGTAGAATTTAATATATAGAATGTATAGAATTTAATATGTAGAATTTAATATATAGAATTTAATTATATAGATATATATCTTTCCTCCTGGAGACGGATTACCCGAAAATTTGAGCCTGTAAGTGTGTTTCCTTATTCTGTGTGTTACTCTTCTTGAATTTTAAACTCGTATATATATATGATGTGATTTTTTTGAGGATTGAGGTCTAATGATTTTAAACTAGTTCTTTTGCCGACGTTTCGACATATATTTATGTCATCTTAAGGGTTACAACATGATTGTTTTACAATTAGCACTACTATTACTACTATTTCAGTTATTTATTACATTTTACATGTACAGTAACAGAGAGGAATTTATTGATAAATCAGTTATTTCGACTATGGATTTGTTTTACATTGACATAGGGATATTGTTATAATTATTCTATTGCTTTACAATTACTTCATAAGTATAGAGATCACTATTTTATTACCTTGAAAATCTGTTTCTCTTACAGCATTAGATATTAAAATGTAATAAATAACCTAAATAGTAGTAATAGTAGTGCTAATTGTAAACAATCATGCCGTAGCTCTGAAGATGACATAAATATATGTCGGAACGTCGGTGAAAGGACTAGTTTCAAATCATTAGACCTCAACCCTCAAAAAAATTACATCATATATATATATATTCTCCTGAAGACGGATTACCCGTCTTCCGAAAATTTGAGTCTGTAAGTGTGTTTACTTACAGTAAACACAGTCTGGTGTTTACTTACAGTCTGGTGTTTACTTACTCTGTGTGTTACTCTTCTTGAATTTTGAACTCATGTATATATATATATATATATATATATATTATATATAATATGTTTAGAAGAAGGTCTGCTGCCAAAGTATACCAATATATATATATATATATATAATATATATAAACTAGAATTTAAAAAGAACACATAGAAAGAAAATCACTGAACTCACTACTATATTTCGATGTCCTCGTCTTCAGGAAAAGAAGTGAATCGCTCCAAAGGCTGATAACGACTGTTAACAGTTCAAAATTGAAGATAGGTAACACAAAAAGTAAAGAAACACACTTACAAACTCAAATTTTCGGGCAATCATTCTTCAGCAGAAAAGAGAAAGGGTGACCAAGCATGTTGTAGATGCAACGGCTAGTAACCCATATATATATATATATATATGTTTTGTATTATGTTGGTGTGTGTTTGTTTGTGTGTGCTGCTGTCTTTTTGCTGTTTCTGACTGTTACACTGAAAGCAACAGGTCATTACTTAATTCTAAGATCACTTACCTAGATTTTTTCTTTCTTTTCTGGTGTTCATGTTTTTACATCTTATTCTGGATTTAGATAAGGAATGAAGTTGAATTTAAGTTATATAAGATATTTTCAATATATAATATACAGCCAAGTGATTATATTATTATCAAAAGTTAGGAAATATTTTGTGCTTAACTTTATTTTATAATTTAAAATATTTCAAGAAAACCAAATGAGTTGTTTGTGACAAATTCAACCCGATTGAGTTAAATGCAAATTTTAGAGGCTTTATTTAAATCAGTCTTGGATATGTCAAAAGAAACTGATGGATTTTGTTGTATTGCCCTATCAAGTTGATCAATAAAACAAAAAAAAATGCGGCAAACAAAATAAAATAATAATTATAAATGATTGCAGGAGAATTGATTGATTGGGCACAGTGGTTGGAGATTTTTTTTTTAAGGTTAGATTTTGTTTGGGAACCAGTTTTTATAAATTGGAGTGTTGCGTGTGGTAAGACGAGTGAAGCGCATTCTGTCGACACACATCTGAATTAAATTCGATGCCAACGCTGTGACGAACTGCGTAGGCAACGTTTTAATTTAACTTTTAAGTAAAGCATTTATAACAGTTTCAAATTAACCTAGTTTAATCAAATACTATCTTTATCACTAAATGTGTTTTCTTTCTCATTTATAATTTAATACTTTGTTGTTTAATTACTGTTTTGTTCAGAATACTAAAGAGGATCAATAAATCAATTTTGTGTCGTCCTCAATGAATCTGACAGTTCTGACTTAATGATCCATTGCTCTATTATTATTAGCTTATAAACGTTATCTTTCAAAAACCTTTTATTAACACTATCCATTTGTAATATTAAAATAACATTATGTTATTGTATAAATGTTTCTATTTATCTGGTAGTAATTGCCAAGCAGTTATTTTAATTATTTTCAATTACTTTGTGTGTTTTATACCGTGATTCGCTCGTGGACCAAACGAATATGAAAAAACATAGTCTAGTATAAGATAAGTTACTTGGTTTTAATTACTATTTAGTTTTCATTAGATTTAATTCGATATTAATTGTTTTCTGTCCATGTTTATGGTCAGTTTCTTTTCTATAAACATCTTTCAAAAGAGATGTTTAATGAACCAATTTGGTTATCTTATAAAAAGGGTATTTCATCATTGTGTTTTAATTTAAAAGACTCAGACTGGTGCATGTGATTGTTTTTCTATTTTTATTATGTCTTATGAATTGACTTCTTCTTGAGAGATGGGGGGGGGGGGGGGGACTTTAGCAGCAGGCTACATACCACATGATGATTTCAAGATGATTTCATGATGATGTTCAAGGTAACAATGTATCTCCCCAATAGATCTACATTGAGAGTCCTAAATTTTACCTAACTCAAGTGAATTTCGAGTATGGCTCTTTAACGATTACCTGACATCATACAGGCTCGGGTCAGACGGCTTAATGTCCTCTACAAGGGATGAGTTACTCAGATTTATTCACTTCCCATGTCAATAAATCGAAGACCAGGTGGGGATTGAACTCCGGACTACCAACCTAGACGCGAGTATGGTAACCACTAAGCTAACCTGGCCCCGAAATTTTACCTAACTGAAATGTACGGATATTTAACGAGTTTCTGGTATCAGAGAGCTTATCAGAGACTTTACGAGGTATGACGGAATGTATTATTACTAATTCTAATATTACTAACCTCAGTGGAACTAACCCATTAACTATATTTACCCCCAAATTGTTTGTGGCAAACCTGGGGGCGACGAAAGGGTAACACGCAAAAAATCGTCGGCCTGATTCGATTTATTGGTGTTATGGCTGGAAAGCTAAGGTACACTGTGATCAAAACAGGTTAGCTGGTAACTGGGGGTGACGAAAAGGCAACACGCAAAAAATCGTCGGCGATTGTAGTCGACGTGTTTCGATCACTTTCCGTAATCATCTTCAGGACATCAATCAAGGGAGTGATGTGTTGTTCTAAAACGAAAAAGCTGTTTTTAGGCAAGTCGAAATTCTTGAGAAGAAGCTTATAGACAGGAACTACTCTGTAGTGTTCAAGAAAGCATGCATATCTGAAGGACTGTTACCAAAATATACTAATATATATATATACATATAAAATAAATTCAATAATATATCAACCGTTGGATAGAATAGGTGTATAATGTAATCGGGATTCGGTCAATTTTCCAGGATCAAAATCAAACTCTCAATGCCGACGTTTCGGTTTTATTTAAAACCTTTTTCATAGGCCTACAAACAAAGGATGACAAGAAATCATATATAAACATCAACATATAACTAACATCAAAATGGAATATTACAGTTGTGAAAAAACAAAAATATATATACAAGTAGAAGTAATAGAAAAGCAATAAACATTTTTATGAACTTACAGAAGTCAGAATTTTTGAATTAGAAAAATGATGAAATTTACATTATATAAAATGAAGTAACAATAGATAGTTAGTGGACTAACATCTTAACTGGTCAAAAACTTGGACCAGACTAACTGATTACAATTACATGTAAACCGAACACTGTTCACTCAAAGAACACAAAAGGAACTAAGGAAATTAAATTTCTCTAAAATCAACTTAACACTCCTGAATAAATAGTGTTCAAATTGGTAATGTCACTTCTATGATTAACTGAACTTAGATCTTTTTTAATATATAGCATTTCGAGGGTCTTTCTTCTTTGCTCATCTTGTTCTTTATCTACTATAATTGCTTCTTCAAAATCGAACATGTGACCTTCGTTTAAGGCATGGAATGCTAAAGCAGTGGCGTTACTTTTATTAGTTCTTATTGAATAAGAATGTTGATAAAGTCTTTCTTTTAAAAAACGACTTGTTTCTCCGTAATAACGCTTGTCGCAGTCTTTACATTTGATCGCATAAATGAGGTTACTTTGTAACTCCTTTGGTATTTTTTGTTTCAAATTTGAAAATAAAGACTTGACTTTTCTTTTGTTATAAAATGCCAATGTAACTTCAGGTACATTTCGTTTGAAAACTTTTCTAATTGATTGTGATAAGCCCTCAACATACGGAAATTTGAAATACTTTTTATTTAAAACTTCAAGTTCAGCATGATTTTGATTGGAATGTTCTGGTTGTTCTCTTGTATATTTAAACCAATAACGTTCAATTATCCAAACAACTTAATTGAACGTTATTGGTTTAAATATACAAGAGAACAACCAGAACATTCCAATCAAAATCATGCTGAACTTGAAGTTTTAAATAAAAAGTATTTCAAATTTCCGTATGTTGAGGGCTTATCACAATCAATTAGAAAAGTTTTCAAACGAAATGTACCTGAAGTTACATTGGCATTTTATAACAAAAGAAAAGTCAAGTCTTTATTTTCAAATTTGAAACAAAAAATACCAAAGGAGTTACAAAGTAACCTCATTTATGCGATCAAATGTAAAGACTGCGACAAGCGTTATTACGGAGAAACAAGTCGTTTTTTAAAAGAAAGACTTTATCAACATTCTTATTCAATAAGAACTAATAAAAGTAACGCCACTGCTTTAGCATTCCATGCCTTAAACGAAGGTCACATGTTCGATTTTGAAGAAGCAATTATAGTAGATAAAGAACAAGATGAGCAAAGAAGAAAGACCCTCGAAATGCTATATATTAAAAAAGATCTAAGTTCAGTTAATCATAGAAGTGACATTACCAATTTGAACACTATTTATTCAGGAGTGTTAAGTTGATTTTAGAGAAATTTAATTTCCTTAGTTCCTTTTGTGTTCTTTGAGTGAACAGTGTTCGGTTTACATGTAATTGTAATCAGTTAGTCTGGTCCAAGTTTTTGACCAGTTAAGATGTTAGTTCACTAACTATCTATTGTTACTTCATTTTATATAATGTAAATTTCATCATTTTTCTAATTCAAAAATTCTGACTTCTGTAAGTTCATAAAAATGTTTATTGCTTTTCTATTACTTCTACTTGTATATATATTTTTGTTTTTTCACAACTGTAATATTCCATTTTGATGTTAGTTATATGTTGATGTTTATATATGATTTCTTGTCATCCTTTGTTTGTAGGCCTATGAAAAAGGTTTTAAATAAAACCGAAACGTCGGCATTGAGAGTTTGATTTTGATCCTGGAAAATTGACCGAATCCCGATTACATTATACACCTATATATATATATATATATATATATAGTTCAATATAGACAAAGAAACATAGAGAAATCAAAAGAACGTGTTTACAGTCTCCAATTTTCGGTTTGAACCGTCTTCAGGAGAGATAAGAGAGGGAAACCAAGCGCACAGGGAAACAGTGCGCTTGGTTTCCCTCTCGTGGTTCTTTTGATTTCTCTATGTTTCTTGTCTATATTGAACTATATTTGTCCGTTTTGGATCGTATTTCCAACGAAAAAGTATATATGTACTTAAAATAAACTGTCACATATAGAAAGATACGTAACAAAAGACTCACTTTTCAATATTTTGACCGTTATCGTAGTCGATATATTGAAAAATGAGTCCCATGTTACGTTTCTTCCTATGTGTCACAGTTTATTTTGACTGTAATCACTACATTTGCATCGCATTTCGTTTATTGTAACATGTATAATATATGTATATATAAAATCACCTCAAGGTTATTGTGCGTGTTAATGTCTTTTTGGAAGCTACTAGAGTCTCTCCACAGAGTGATAAGAAAACTAGAGAATGTTAACAAGAAATTGGTCAATGCAGAAGCTGCTGCTAATTTTAATAGCATATGCTTAAGGGAAGACCTGCTGCCATCGTACCCAAAGATATAATATATATATATATATATATATATATATATATATATATATATTCGCGCTCCGTTCTTCGACGTGGGGAGTTCTCTCTCACTTCGTCCTCTCTTCTAGTCTACTTCTGATGACGAACAACAGTTCCAAATATTGAATTCAGTAAGTGTTCTTTTTATTCTTTTTCCTGTATCGTGCTTTGTGTAATTTAAAGTTATATATATATATATCCACTTAAAATTCGAAAAAACGATGCAAACTGGACGAAAATCAGTTCACAAACGAAGAAAAGCAACACACAGAGAAAGAGACACACTTACAAACTCAAATTTTCGGATGATCCGTCTTCAGGAGAAAAGAGAGAAAGGGCGACCAAGCACGCCGGAAACACAACGGCCAATATATATATATATGTATATAATAATAATATATATATATAATATAATAATATATAATAATAATAGTATAATAATATATATATGTATATAAATATTTCATATCTGATTTGTAACTGTGGTGTGGACGCTGATATAAGTTACGGTGTAGACTTTTATTTTTTCGTCTGAATAAAACTGTACATCTGAACTGTACGAGTTTTCCATCACAACACATTCGTAGTTTGTGTTTTTGCTATTATGTATAGAATGATATATATGAAGTTAGCAAGCTTCAAAAGCGATACCACGTATACGATATCGCAACCCGAAAAGATCCACGATCTCTCTGACATTAAGCTGTAGATATAAATTGTTGTTCATTATTATCCTTTCAACCTTTTTACACATGTATTTCCTGCTTAAATTTAACAAACTACCAATTATCATTTTTTATATATGTTTCTTAATTAATATGAATCATTTGGAATGACACTAATGAATGTACTGCTTTGTATGTTTGTCATAATGCGGGTAATAAGTAAGTCACATATAGGGGCCATTTGCGCACAATGATCTGTGTTCACTTATCTTTCCAATAGCTTCAACAAAAGAACAGGATCCACAGCTTACGTCAAATCTTCTATCAAGGTCATACTATGCCTTATGATTTTAACTTAAAAATGCTAGGATTGATACTAAGGGGCTTTACAGCTTTTGACTATGGTAAAACAAGTTTCACTCGGAAAAAGATAACTTTTTTCCATCTTTAACCAATATTTGTTTGTGATATCTAGAGTTTATATAATTAACTCTATGAGACGTTAGCATCTACCAGTTGTTGAATCAGTTAATTTATTGTATTTCTTAATATTTCGAAATGAAAAAAAAAATTAAGTTCACTTACTAAATTAGTTTTATGAAATGAAAACAACATATTGCGAACGACGAGTATTTCTTTTCAGTTTAGGTTTACTTATCGTTTTTGTTTTAAGAATGTCTATGATTTGAGATTGAAAGCGCAATATTTTTATATTTCCGTGACGATGTATGTGTGTATGCTCTATATTTATTATTTTCTAGTACGGTCTACTGAAGGATAGATCATTATTGGCTTTACTTTGTATTTCCAGTGACTTCAACAGAGGAAGAGAATTCACAACTTTTGCTAAACTCTATCGAGTTCATGCTTTCTGACTTATAAACATTCATAGTCCATATGACACATATGAAATTCAGTTCATTGACATACAACATTGCTATACCTTGTCCTCCAAATATTAACTATTATTTTGTAAATAGTTTGAAATCTAAGAGTGATATTAACTACCTGTGGTTATCCAGTTACTTGATTACTTCAAGTTATTTTATATTTTTACTCCTTCGTTGATTTTGAGGATTCTTCATAACATATTGTATCCTAACAGGAAGCAAGAAAGAGAAGGAGGCATAATTCAGTTTACTCTAGCTATGATTATTTGACAAAATTACTATCAGCTCATGACTTTAATAATTAACTTCTTGGTTATTACATATGTGACTTGACCCCTGATTTCGATAACATGGAAAGCTGTCAACATAACCACTCTCTGAACACATGAATACATGTATGTAATCCTGTAATATAATCTAATGTATTTGAATTGATACGATGTATCCTATCGTTCTATATAACTATAGGAACGTATTAAACAATATTATGCACTATTATTATAAACTATAAAATTATATTATTATAAAATATTCTCGCTCCGTCCTTAGACGTGGGTAGATCTCTCTCAGTTCGTCCTTTCTTCTAGTCTACTCCTGATGACGAACAACAGTTCGAAATATTGAGAATTCTGTCAGTGTGCTTTTTATTCCTTTTTCTGTGTCGTGCTTTGTATAATTTAAAGTATGATTGAGTATGAACTTCTGACGTACCTCTTAACTTGTTGCTAGATTCGTCCGATCGGTTTGATCTTATTATCGAATAGTACTAATCATACTTATGGAATCCAGGGATATAATCACCTACAAAAGCCAGTATTACTAATCTATGCCTAAATTTCCTATAATTAATATTTCTTAAGTTTTGAAATTAAAAAGAAACCACAAGTTCCCCAGGGAATTACTTTTATCAAATGAATACAACATATTGCAAACTTGAGAATTTTTTTTATAATTTGTTTAGTTTATTCTGTTTTTATTCGTTTATATTTTAAGTTGTCATTATTACGTTGGTCCTGTCGTATTTTCAATCATATTTTCAAAGTACGAGTCCTATTTGATGATGCAACCTATGCAAAACCGATAGGACGACTGCATCAACAAGTTACGTCGTATGTCAGAAATTTATAATAATATCATGTTTGCTAACCTCTGTGGTACTAAAAATGTGCATATATTTAACAACTTGAAGTATAATATGTAACAATATTATACTTCAAAGCTTTAAACAACATCCACAAAAATTTATTTTGATCCTGATAATCATGTGATATTTTGCATATTAATTTTTGTATGCAAAACAGACAGCAAGTTTTCCGGCGCCTGTCACCAACGAATAAATAATACAAAATTTGTCATTTTTTATTTGTTGAAATGAAAAAAATTCTCAATGGTTTAAAATCTCAACAACCTGAAATTTCATTAAAAAGTTTTATGTCTCCCTAATTAATTTCATTTGTAATCTTAAACTATTTTGATACTTTTGTTTTGTCAACTGTAACCATTAATAGTTTCTCCCTTACTTTTGCATGAAATAAATTATTAATCTTTGTAAGTGCTAATGCTTAAATTGTTAGATTACCAGCATATAGGTGAGGTCATGACCTCACCAACGATAGACGAGGTATGACGGTTAATAATAATATCTTAAAAAAACAGTATGGTCAAGTGCTTCAGTTGAATTGACAGTCTTTGTGTAAATGAATATATAATTTGATGTTTATTTTTAAATATTTCCTGCTATGTAACTTATTAGGACATCTGTAGTATGATGCTCGTGGGTCATCGACTCGTGATTCTTCTTGTTCTGGATTGACAACCAGTCGTCAAAAGTAAACTACCCAAATGAAGAACAACAGGAAAAATATGTTCGCTGTTAATTTGTGTAGACAAAACTGATATTCCCACAAATTTGCACCAGTTATATATCCTTGATTTTTCATGCATAAATTTATTATTTTGTTATTCAATAAGTTCCTGCTATGTTGTAATTTCTATAAAACTAGCTGATCTACCCGGCTTTACCCGGGAAACAATTTAATTCCAACTATAATAATAAATTACATATAACGAAAACAATTTAAATTTTCTATAATTCCGTTATACTTAACTTTTTTGAGATAAACGAAATTAATACAGAATTAAAATTATAGATTACGCAAAAAAAAAAGATATATCTAACACTGATTATAAATTGCACACATTGTCTAATAATATTGGAAGTTGATAGATTATATTAAACAAATAATAAAAAGAATATTTTTTGCCGAACAATACATGAAGAAATGTTGAAAGAAGTCTATGCTCATTAAATGTGATATGTCTTATCTGTTAAATATAATGATAGGAATTTTAAACCCACAAATCGTTTCAATTAGGAACCAGTTAGTTGAAAAGGCTAAACCATATCACATTACATTTCATTCAATAATTTCAATTTGAAGACTTCACACAGTTTTAAATGTTTAATTAAAATTATATCAGTAAATAAAATTGTCTCTTAAAAGTTTGAATAACTCTAACCATTACCAGTCAGTCTTATTCAGAGGCACTCATCCTTAGTTAATGCCTGAGGAAGAACACTACGTGTTCGAAACGCGTTGTTTATATCATTAAATTTTTATATGTGGAGACCATTTCATTAGATTTTTACCCTACAATGAGTTTGAATAACAATATTTTGATGAAATACTATTTGTTTATGAAGAAGCATTGTATCGAAAACTGTCAATTGAGTTCCAAATGTTCCAAATATCCTTCCCTGGGATATACCTAATAATTTCTTAAATTTTCACGGCGATTGGATGTATGGTTTTTGAATCTATCGAGTACAAACAGACAGACATACATTCATTTTTATATATATAGATGAACCTGCATATGAACACTGACGTTATAAACTGTTGTTTTCTCTATAAATTGTTCACAGTCTATAACATATATTTAATTTTGATTGTTTTCCAATAGTTTAAAAATTGATTTTTTCTATATTTTAATTTTAAACCTTAATTTATCATTCTTATGATATCTATGACACTTTGTGGAAACAAATGGAAATAAATCATAGATATTCAAATTTACTAATTTTGGTTTAAGCATGGAAGACAGAATCTTTCCAAAACTTCAAAGTTGTTAGGGGTTTAAGTAACTGCCTGACTGTGGTTTAGTTGGAGATCAGGGTCTGGAGCAGCAGCAGGGCGAGAGATACTCGTTTTAATTCCTCGTTTGGCTTAGAGATCCCGGAGGTCTCCTCTACAAATAGATCTCACTGGTGCCAAATCAATTACGATTACAGGTAAACGGTCAATTTGAATTCATTAAACAGTCAATTCACTTTAATAATTTTTTAAGGTTTAAAATTAAAATATAGAAAAAATCAATTTTTAAACTATTAGAAAACAATCAAAATTGAATATATTTTATAGACTGTGAACAATTTATAGAGAAAACAACCAGTTTCTAACGTCAGTGTTCATATTCAGGTTTATATATATATATATATCTATATATATATATAATATATATATATATATATATATATATATATATATATATATATATATATGAATGATCAAACCACAATCAGAAATGGGAAAACAAGACTAAGATCTTTCAACCGTAACAAGCGGTCTTTGTCAGAGTCAAAAACCCAACTGAACACTAGATGCAGAAAACATCTGGTGAGGAGTTGAGAAGAGTGGGAGGGAAGAGTGGTATTTTAAAAGGGTGAAAGCACAGGAAAGGACTAATGTCCAGAAAGGGATGTTTGGGGAAACAAAGGAGTACAGTAAGAAAAAGTAAAAAACTATCCGCTAGCTGTCAACCCTCTTTGAAGAGGCTATTGCCCTCGTGACGAAAGTATCAAGTTTGAAGAGACCGTTACTAATGTTTATAATATTAGATCTATTAAATTTAATTAGAGACGATTCAATAATATTTCTTAACAACATTGATTTTTCATAGGTAAGAAATTTAGCTCCTGTCCAATCAATATGATGATTTTCATTTTTTATATGCAAGAATAAGGCACTACTGTTTTCCTGTCTACTTACGTTATATTGGTGTTGTTTTACACGTGTTTTTAATGATTTACCAGTTTGACCAATATAAATTTTATGGCAATTTTTGCACGGAATTTTATAAATACCAGCGGACTCCAATTCGCTTGGAGAGTTTTTTATTAACATATTACCCACGTTATTACGATTAGAAAACACTATATTAAAATCAAGTTGTTTGGCTAATCTTGGAAGGGGGTCCAATGATTCGTGGTATGGCAAAACTATAGAATTTGATAATAAAAGGGGCTCTTTTGAAGTATTAGAGAAAGTTTTTTTAGCACCCTTCAAAGCTAAATCGATATAAGAAGAGGGGTATTTTAATGAAAGGGCAATTGACCTAATGTTATTAATCTCTTCATTAAGAAATTCTGGAGAGGAAACTCTTAAGGCTCTCAAAAAACATATTTCTAAAAACAGAAATTTTAACATTTTTTGGATGCGATGAATAAAAATGAACGTATGCAAGTACATTCGTAGGTTTTCTATATACACTAAAGCGTAACTCATTAGGTAACCTATGGATCAGGACATCTAAGAAGGGCAAATTACCACTTATTTCTTCTTCCATTGTGAATTTGATTGTCGGCACTAATGAATTCAATTTTGTTAGGAAATCAACTTTATTTAAAGAATTGGGACAAATGCAAAGAATATCGTCAACATATCTATACCATTTAACATTTTTGGGCAAAATTGAGCTTAACATTTTACTCTCAAAAAACTCCATATATAAATTACTTAGGAGGGGGGATAAACAGTTACCCATAGCAAGACCAAATTTTTGTATATAATAATTATTTTCAAATTGAAAATGACAATCTACCACACATAACTTAATTAACTTTATTATAGTGGTAGATGGAAGGGGAAGGGAATAATTAATTAATTCCTCCTGGAGTAAGCTCAACAGATCAGTTACTGGTACATTCGTAAAAAGAGACTTCACATCGAAACTGATTAATCTATAATTTTTGTTCATGTTGACGCTTTTTAATTTTTTAATTAAATCTACATTGTTTTTTATATGGCTGCCTGAAATTTTTCCAATTAAGGGGCTTAAAATACTTACTAACCATTTGGACAAGCCATATGATGCCGAACCAACCGAACTCACAATTAAACTTAGTGGGTAATTATCTTTATGTGTCTTGATCAACCCGTACATATATGGCAAAGAAGGGGATTTTGATATAAATTTAGTAATAAGTTCGGGTTGATTTTTTAAGATAGTTTTAATTTTTTTATTAAATGAACTATTGACCCTTTCCAAAGGATTAGACCTTTACTTTTTATACACATTTTCATCATTTAGCATATTCTCTATTTTATCGACGTAATCTTTTTTATTTAATATTACTGTTACTTTAGATTTATCGGCTTTAGTGACCGTATACCATTCCTTTTAAAATATTTAAAAGTTGGTTCGGCATCATATGGCTTGTCCAAATGGTTAGTAAGTATTTTAAGCCCCTTAATTGGAAAAATTTCAGGCAGCCATATAAAAAACAATGTAGATTTAATTAAAAAATTAAAAAGCGTCAACATGAACAAAAATTATAGATTAATCAGTTTCGATGTGAAGTCTCTTTTTACGAATGTACCAGTAACTGATCTGTTGAGCTTACTCCAGGAGGAATTAATTAATTATTCCCTTCCCCTTCCATCTACCACTATAATAAAGTTAATTAAGTTATGTGTGGTAGATTGTCATTTTCAATTTGAAAATAATTATTATATACAAAAATTTGGTCTTGCTATGGGTAACTGTTTATCCCCCCTCCTAAGTAATTTATATATGGAGTTTTTTGAGAGTAAAATGTTAAGCTCAATTTTGCCCAAAAATGTTAAATGGTATAGATATGTTGACGATATTCTTTGCATTTGTCCCAAATCTTTAAATAAAGTTGATTTCCTTACAAAATTGAATTCATTAGTGCCGACAATCAAATTCACAATGGAAGAAGAAATAAGTGGTAATTTGCCCTTCTTAGATGTCCTGATCCATAGGTTACCTAATGACTTACGCTTTAGTGTATATAGAAAACCTACGAATGTACTTGCATACGTTCATTTTTATTCGTCGCATCCAAAAAATGTTAAAATTTCTGTTTTTAGAAATATGTTTTTGAGAGCTTTAAGAGTTTCCTCTCCAGAATTTCTTAATGAAGAGATTAATAACATTAGGTCAATTGCCCTTTCATTAAAATACCCCTCTTCTTATATCGATTTAGCTTTGAAGGGTGCTAAAAAAACTTTCTCTAATACTTCAAAAGAGCCCCTTTTATTATCAAATTCTATAGTTTTGCCATACCACGAATCATTGGACCCCTTCCAAGATTAGCCAAACAACTTGATTTTAATATAGTGTTTTCTAATCGTAATAACGTGGGTAATATGTTAATAAAAAACTCTCCAAGCGAATTGGAGTCCGCTGGTATTTATAAAATTCCGTGCAAAAATTGCCATAAAATTTATATTGGTCAAACTGGTAAATCATTAAAAACACGTGTAAAACAACACCAATATAACGTAAGTAGACAGGAAAACAGTAGTGCCTTATTCTTGCATATAAAAAATGAAAATCATCATATTGATTGGACAGGAGCTAAATTTCTTACCTATGAAAAATCAATGTTGTTAAGAAATATTATTGAATCGTCTCTAATTAAATTTAATAGATCTAATATTATAAACATTAGTAACGGTCTCTTCAAACTTGATACTTTCGTCACGAGGGCAATAGCCTCTTCAAAGAGGGTTGACAGCTAGCGGATAGTTTTTTACTTTTTCTTACTGTACTCCTTTGTTTCCCCAAACATCCCTTTCTGGACATTAGTCCTTTCCTGTGCTTTCACCCTTTTAAAATACCACTCTTCCCTCCCACTCTTCTCAACTCCTCACCAGATGTTTTCTGCATCTAGTGTTCAGTTGGGTTTTTGACTCTGACGAAGACCGCTTGTTACGGTTGAAAGATCTTAGTCTTGTTTTCCCATTTCTGATTGTGGTTTGATCATTGATTGTTGTTTCACGTGTTTATGTGAAATCTTTTTATATATATATATATATATATATATATATGTGTTCTATTAAAACTTATGCCTATTTCTATTTTGACATATTTTCGAATTAATTTTTCAAATTTCCTTACCTCTGGCTTTCTAAGTTTGGGACAAGATAAATCAGTTCTCCAAAATTTTTATTTCTGTATATCAACATGTTTCGGTCTTCATCGAGCATTATCAACGATGTTATTTACAATCGTAGTTTCACAATTTACTTAAAAACTTTATATATATATTTATTATATATATATATATATATATATATATATATATATATATATATATATAAATCTATATATATAAAATGAAAACAAAATGATTTTTTTTTATATATTCAAAAATTTTGTAAACACCGCAACTATTTTGGACAGATTGATAACACAATATCTTAAATTGAATAGGAATACGGAAAAGTTGCATTTCATGAAGAAGGGTGATGATAATTCCTCATTATCATGAGGAAGTCACGATAAAGGGGGCGAAGGGAGGAAGGGACGAGTTCAGGAATTATATGCATTGTTTTTAGTACGCAATCATTTTTTTTTTTAGATGTTCATATGACTTCAAAGATCTACAATATTCTTTATAAATCTTCCGTTCTTCCAATTTTAGAAAATGTTTCATCTATTCCGAGTTCACACAACAATAATTATCAAAATTTATTTCATTCCGTCCATTTAAAATTCCTGATTGGGTTGAAAACCTGACCCTTATAAAGATATAAATTTTATTAAATGGGGTACCCTAATAATAAAATTTTAGTTTATTATTAAATAATAAACTACCTTATTAAAATTAATCGTTTAAAAATATTGAAGTATATTTTTAACTTCAATATTTTTAGCATATTATTATATTAAGTCTATTGAAAGGCTTTGAGGCCTTTCAATTTATGTCATCAGAGAGCAAACAAAAGAAAGAACTAAAAAGATAACATAAAAGGTATGTACAAGGAAGGTTAATATAAATTTAACTTCAATATTTTTAGTATATTATAATATTTAGTATATTGAAAGGCTCTGAGGCCTTTCAATTTATGTCATCAGAGAGCAAACATAAGAGAGAACCAAAAAGATAACATAAAAGGTATGTACAAGGAAGGTTAATATAATTTAACTTCAATATTTTCAATATTAATATTAGTATATTAAATCATTAGTTGTGCAATCCGTAATTGTGTGGTATTTACTCATTCTGAGGTAAAATGGATAAACCAACAAAAGTCTCCACACAAATGAAGTTTTATTCAATTAATTGAATCCTCTTAATTGAATTTTTATTATTTCACTCTAATTTTGTAACTGATTAGATATAATTTGTATTATAGTGTCTTCCTGATGATGAACACAAAGTGTTCGAAACTCGTTGAATAAAACTTCATTTGTGTGGAGACTTTTGTTGGTTTATCCATTTTACCTCAGAATTAGTATATTAATATTATTAGTTTGATATACTCGTACTTCTTTTAGTATATTAGGTTTTTAGTAATCATTACTAAAACAGTAATAATTATAATTAAAACAAAATTTGAAATAATTCTACATCCTTTAGTGACGAGTGATATCATAGTTTGTTTTAGTTTGTATATATAATAATTAGTATCTGTTCATGGAGCCATGGACAGATACTAACTATTCATGGCTCCCTAACCCAGAACTGACTACTAGTTAAGGTACAATAATTGTCATTCGATGACTTATTGTCATTAAATTTAATGATCATGTAAGTAAAACGTTATTATAAATCGTCATATTTAATATTAACTCTTATTTTGAATAAGTAGTCAGTCATTTGGTTCTTTATCTGTCGATGTAATACTTTGTTGTAACATCTGATTTTACTTACATATTGTTTTTGCATGAATAACAATTGGAGTGTCTTGTGACGTGATATTTCCAAGAAAAGGTTTTTTTTTTTGCTTCATCCTTCTAATGCTTCTTTCTCATCAGAAGCAGAAATCAAGTGTGACCCTTTTTTGTGCAATTGACTTACAAACTAAAAATACAAAATACAAAAATTAAAATCTTGACATGATCTTGTGTGTGGGATAGTTCATTACAGATATAAAGTATATAAAAATTGAAAAATAGTAAACCTTCGGAACATATGGGTTACACAATATCATTGTAGATGATACTTCAGTGATTTTTTCAGCTATTTTTTTCGTTAAATGTTCTTGTATGTATACGCACATAATAATATTAAAACTATGTTTTATTATGATAAATCATACTAGTAAATTTCATAGTAATCATAAACATTAGTAAATTTCTTTTTTTGGGGTGGGTGGGTGGGGGGAGGGGAGAGGCCTCTATGGACCCAGTGAACAAACAACTTTAGTATAAACTAAAGTAGGAAGGTTATTTTCGATTATTCGGTGGAGTGCTGCAAAAATAAGTTTATCTGAGGTAAACATTTTGTCTGCTTATTTTTATAGTTCTTATTTTACTGCAAGTGTAATGTTTTGAAAATCATTAACAGTATAATGAAAAAAGATTACTAAATCGAAATAACTTATGTAATAATTTTGTTTTTATTTATACAATATAACATTTCAGTAAGAATTTGGACTTACATGGTAAAATTGTTACGAAAATATAAAAATAGAGTCTAGATACTTCAATATATTATAATCATTTAAGAATTTGAAATTACTACCTACTACTAGTAATTACTAGATTGCTACCAAAAGTTGTACTTTTAGTGTATTTGATAAAGTAAAGATAAGGTATTAAAATATAATATCATAGACACTTTTTATCATTAAATATAAAATGCAATGCATTATTATTATTATGAAGTTGTAATTCCATTAAGTACAATAAAATATGTTTCATTTTCTACAGTTTCCTATAATTTTATTTTAACTATTCGTTTAAATTGTCTAAATAATATTTTTTGAACACTTTCAAGATTAAACAATTACTGAAATAATATAGAAAACGTCCTTATTCAAAATCATCAAAAATATATTGGTTTCAAATTTACCAAATATTCATAATTTATAAGAGTTCAAAAACTACTGCGAAAAAAAACTGTAAAAGAAGAGTGAATTAATGTAAATAATAAAAAGAAAATTCATAAAACATCTGTAGATTAGAAATGAACATTATTAACAATCAAATGAAGTCAAGATTAAAAATGTAATCGATTTTAATTTTTACAATTTCATAGAAAAACATTTACTTTCATTATGGACGTTATTAATACTTGAATTTGATAGAGAAATTAATAATTCTGTTATAAAATTTAAGTTTGTGTCTTGATATAGCTTTATAAACGCTGCAGCTCTCGTTGCGATGGTGGTGTAATGGTGAGCATAGTTGCCTTCCAAGCAGTTGATCCGGGTTCGATTCCCGGCCATCGCACTTACTTTTTCCTCATTACCAATCTGAATTTATTACAAAACAGAATTTAAAATAAATTTTGGGGTCTCCTTTTAGGATTTTAAAATTCATTTATAAATTTGAAAACTAATACTTATTATAGCGTAATTATTAATTATTTTCATCCGTTATTACTTTGTATTATCAATTATTATTTTATTTAATTATAATCTACTGATTTAGTATACTAATTAAATAAATTTCTGTGGAAATAAATATCTTTTCTTTTTCTTCATCAGATAGAAGAATTCTACAGAAGTATTGTCCAACTTATATAAAGAAAAAATAATTTTAGTCAATTGAATTATATTTTATAAACTTTAAAATTTGATTTTGTAAATTTGTAGCCAGTTCTATATTAACAGTTTTTTGTGTCACGAAAATTAAAATTTGTATTTTCCTTCTTTCAGCCAAGGACATCAGCTTTACTAGAGAATAAAATGAAGAGGATATTTTTAGCTGTTATTTTAATCAATTTGAGGAGTTATCCAATGTATATTTTAATTATCATAATTAGAAAGTCAATAACATCAGTGACCGACTGTGATATCGTTCAGAGTACTTTTTTGTATCAGTTTCTTTCAAAATTTGTTGATGTTTTTTTTATCTCATATATGCTTTTCATCTGTTCCTTTGGAGCTCCTGCTACAGCGGAATTCTCCTTAATACGGTATTTTTTTATCCGTCTACATTTTTGTTTGTAATGTGACAGCATCTGAATGTAACTGTACTGGATTCCCATTCTGTGATAGTGGCGTAAATGTACCGTACATACATTTTATTGTTTAATTTTCTATTTACTGCACACTTTTTTTTACTTTAAATTTGTTTACTTTACTATAAGTAAAGGATAGTGATCGTGAAAATATTCAATCTCGAGATTTTGATGGTATTATACGAGTATGTTTCGAGCTCCCAGAAGTCGTTTTATGAAGTTTTTTTGATGATGTCTGTGTATATATGGGTGGATGACTGGGTGAGAGTATGTTTCCAAAGCTTGTTACCACGCTACGGTCCAGATCAAATTGATATTTTACATAAAAATGAGCTTCATAGTGTAGATGAGCCCTATTGTTTGGCAGCAATTATGAATGATGGAAAAGTCCCTTTTTTGCCAAAAACCTGTTTATAGATTACATTTTTTTTCTCATAAACTACTAATTCTAGAGTTTTAAAATTTTGGCATTATCTTTCAGGATACAAATGCAACAAATGAAAAATAACTTCAGATTTTTAAAACAACAGGAAATATTTTTTTTCCAATAAAATGTAAAAATGTTGATTGAAAATTCAATCTGAAAGCTTGTAAGAGCGCTACAAGCTATACCGTTTAAGAGATCAGAATGAAACTATACCTAAAACTGTAGGTTTTGGGACCACTTACAGTTCGGAATTTTCTATGGTCCGGCAAGTCTAAGACATGTGGTTGCCGGATTAGGGAGGTTCAACTTGTACTAGTTCAGTGGTTCGTTTTCTCTATAACATAGTGGTTCTTGACTTTATGTAGGCGAACATTAGGAACTCATAGTTTCCTAGTTAGCATTAACATCCATATACTACCATCTTTTTCCGACAGTAAGGCATCCCTCAAAAATTAGCCCTACCCTGATTTTGGAAACTTTTTAGAATATAAGCTCTCACTCAAAAATAATCCCTAGTGAAAAATATAATTCGTTAAAGAATAATGTTGAATTTAGTAGTTACCTCCAGTTGCCCTAATATTTCAGAGAATTGTTTGAAACAAAATATTCTCAGAAATTCGTTGTTTACCTGTACAGTTCGTTTCATGTAATGCAGAGGCACGTGTCAAAATTAATTCCTGGAATATATAAAGTAGAATTTACCTTAAAAGTATAACAGAAGGCAGCAGTCTACATGGAATGACGGTGCAGGTACAACGTTTGTTCATTTCAGTCTTGTAAGTCTAATTATTACCTATTACTTATTGCACTAGGAGCCCTTCCCCGAAAATAAGCCCTAGCACGTATTTTGGACCTAAAAAGAAAGTATGACAGTGTCTTATTTTCGGAAAAAGACGTTGTAATGGTCCAATCTAACAGCGGTGTCCCTTCAACATTATTTTGACCGTGGTAACACTTTTGTGATACATGTTTATCCTCAACTGTATTTCTTAGTCTACACAGAAAGAGTCGGTCTTAATGATAGTTTTAATATCCTTTCGTTTAATTTCTGGACACTTGAAAGTCGGTTCCTGCAGTAGGATTATGTGGGTTGTTTTTGGTTTAGTTAGATCGGAAACCATATTGTTTTGATTGTTTTATTTATCTATGTATTTCAATAAAATTTCGTAATGTTATATCAAAATATACATTACTTACGAAAACTTAGTTGATCTTAATATCTTATGGAACTGAACCCAGTCAGAGAAATTAGTAAATATTTTATGAATGTGCGCTTAATATGGTGCTATCATTACTATATAAACAGCGAAATTGAATGCAATGAAAGGTACAAGACGGAACTATGATAGCAATCATATATCCAAAATTAAACCTCATCCGACTATGCCCCTTTCCATAAGGCAGTTAAGAGAATTAATTGGAGAAAAATTTTGATGAGTTTTCAGAAAATGCATAAATGAAACAAACAAAATACCAACTTCCAGTCGACCACACCAGATACAACAACAAACACAGACACTATATATTTATATATATATTATTTTTTTTAAGTTTTATTTAAAATTTTTCTTCAATTCTCTATGAATTATTTATATTTTCCCCAACTTGTATTGCTTCTCTGAATTTATGTTTATATTTTCTCTTAATTCTATTACTTCAAGACCGGGTACGGGGGGCTGCACTGGTGGTTGCCGTGCGGTTACTAGCCGTTGCGTCTACAACGTGCTTGGTCTCCCTTTCTCTTTTCTCCTGAAGACGGATTGCCCGAAAATTTTAGTTTGCAAGTGTGTTTCTTTACTTTGTGTGCTGCCTATCTTCAATTTTGAATTGTTATATATATACATACATATATAATATATATATATAATATATATATATATATATATATATATATAGATTTCACGTAAACACGTGAAATAACAATCAATGATTAAACCACAATAAGAAAATGGGAAAACTAGACTCAGTTCTTACAACTGCAAAAAGCGGTCTTAGTCAGAGTCAAAAACCCAACTCTGTATATATATATATATATATATATATATATATAATATATAATATATTTATATATATATATAAATCAAAATATTAAAACGGTCCAAACCGGACAGATATATAAATGAAAAAAGACAACAAATAGAAGAAGCGAGAAAACTTACTGGGTCGATATTTCGAACTGAAGTTCGTCGTCAGGGAGAAGAAGGGAAGAAGAAGGGAAGAAGAAGGGAAGAGGAAGAGGCACGTGCGTCCACTCGTACAAGCAGAGGGCTACTGGGGGCTCCAGGCGGCGGTCACCAGTTGTAGTATCTCGAGGCGCTGCAGGCTAATCCCCCGTGAACGACACCATTCCACCACGAGCGAACACGCGTACCGTATAAGTCGGAAAAAGGTAGAAAGGAGGACAGAAGTGGCGAAGAGGAAGAGGAGAAAGAGAGTGAGGGAAAAAAAATATATATATAAATAGCAATAAATTTAAAAAAAAAAAATAAAATAAAAAAAAAATAAAAAAAAAAAACGCACACAACTTTAACGTTTGAGATTGAGGCCAGGTGGGGAGCGGGCATTAAGTAACCAAATGTGAGCCTCCTCAGAGGCTCTCAAAGTTAACCTTTTCAACCTCAAAAGGTTAACTTTGAGAGCCTCTGAGGAGGCTCACATTTGGTTACTTAATGCCCGCTCCCCACCTGGCCTCAATCTCAAACGTTAAAGTTGTGTGTGTTTTTTTTTTTTTTATTTTATTTTTTTATTTTATTTTTTTTTTTAAATTTATTGCTATTTATATATATATTTTTTTTCCCTCACTCTCTTTCTCCTCTTCCTCTTCGCCACTTCTGTCCTCCTTTCTACCTTTTTCCGACTTATACGGTACGCGTGTTCGCTCGTGGTGGAATGGTGTCGTTCACGGGGGATTAGCCTGCAGCGCCTCGAGATACTACAACTGGTGACCGCCGCCTGGAGCCCCCAGTAGCCCTCTGCTTGTACGAGTGGACGCACGTGCCTCTTCCTCTTCCCTTCTTCTCCCTGACGACGAACTTCAGTTCGAAATATCGACCCAGTAAGTTTTCTCGCTTCTTCTATTTGTTGTCTTTTTTCATTTATATATATATATATATATGGAATTAAAGTATGCAGCAGCTTCTGCTGCATAATCCTATGGGCATCGTCTGCATGTTTAAATGGGATTAAACTCACCAGGGGTATGTTAGTGGATGGAACTTCGGTACTTCATTATAATAACGACAAAGATAGATTAACTATCCTGGAAGCCCTTTATATCAAAGATGTCAACCCCAACCTCAACATTCAAAATTATGACCTCAATGTGATCCCAAGTAGCACTACTTTCGATAATAGCTTTAAATTTGTTAGAGAGTTAGAGCCCAGTAGGGTTGACAGCAATTGAGGGGCAAACCTGTATGTTGTTGCAACCCTGCTGGAACCTGCTCTTTGTTTTCCTCTCACCCGCTGTATCGTTTGTTTTATATCTGTTAAAATTGTTATGTTTAATTTTAAAGATTACTTTTCAGTTAATTATATTAACATTCATTAATTAAATAGTAGTGTAACCTGAAGATGACCAATGTTGGTCGAAAGCTTGTTTCCACCCAGTGTTTTTGTGTTTCATTAAAGTTGTTTGATATTGGTTTTCTCAATGTCTCTGGCCCAGCATATATGGAAGTTGCCTCAGCATCACCGAATGATAGTGAGAAAAATCGAGGCCATCAGCAAAAAGGTCGTCAATGCAGAAGCTGCTGCATACTTTAATTCCATTTGTCTTCAAGAAGATTTGCTGCCCACTTATACTTATATATATATATATAATATATATATATATATATATATATATATACAAAATAGTCACATTAATATGTGATATAAGTATTCAGGTAACTCACAATAAATGATTGATGATAATCGCTCTGAGGCCTTTCGTTTATCTTCAACCATTTGTGGTGAGTAACCTGAATATATATATAAAGAAGAGTAACACACAGAGTAAAGAAATACACTTATAAACTTAAATTTTTGAGCAAATCGTCTTCAGGAGAAAAGAGAAAGGGAGACCAAGCACGTTGCGGACGCAACGCCAAGTAATGGGTTATGTGGGTTTAGCATCCACTACGTTAAGCCTACGAATGTATAATCATAGGTCTTCAGTTAGTTGGGATTATACGTAACATACACTGCCCTCTGCTATTCATGCCCATCCCCATAGTCGCAGTGATGATGAATGTTTTAGAGTTCACATACTAAACACAGTGCCTCGATAATATAGATTTATCACTTAAAGAGCTCTTGAAGAACCCCATGTATGGCTTTCAGGAGCTTACTTACATCCGGGTATCAACCTAAACCCTTAAAGTGCATTCAGAAATTTATGATAAATTGTTAATCTGTTTCTTACATATTTTAATGTATTTCTTTCTTATTTAACTTAACTGTCGTATCAATTTAGTTTATTTGTTAATTTTTGTTTGCTTGTTTATTTTCTGTTGGAAGTTAAAAAAATGAAATTTTTAAATTTAATCTAAATTAAATTATATTTCAATTTTGACGTCCGTTAAAAAAGTTGAAATAATGAAAGTATGTCCTACTGTCCACTATGATATGTCTTAAGCCATAATATGATATGGTGAAACAAGACTAAGATTTTTCAACCGTAACAATTGGTCATCGTCAGATTCAAAAACCCAACTGAAACACTAGATGCAGAAACATCAGGTGAGGGGTTGAGAAGAGTGGGAGGGAAGAGTGGTATTTTAAAAGTGTGAAAGCGCAGGAAATGACTATGGTAATGTCCCGAAGGGGATGTTTGGGGAAACAAAGGAGTACAGTAGGAAAGAGTAAAAAACTATCCGCTAGCTGTCAACCCTCTTAGAAGAGGCTATTACCCTCGTAATGAAAGTATCAAGTTTGAAGAGACCGTTACTAATGTTTATAATATTTGATCTATTAAATTTAATTAGAGACGATTCAATAATATTTCTTAACAACATTGATTTTTCATAGGTAATACATTTAGCTCCTGTTCAATCAATATGGTGATTTTCATTGTTTATATGCAAGAATAAGGTGTTACTTTTTTCCTGTCTACTTACGTTGCATTGGTATTATTTTACACGTGCCTTTAAAGATTTACCAGTGTGACCAATATAAATTTTATGGCAATTTTTGCACGGAATTTTATAATTACCACCGGACCCTAGTTCCCTGGGAGAGTTTTTTTATTAACATATTGCATACGTTGTTACGATTAGAAAACACTACATTAAAATCAAGTTTACAGCAAGCCTTCGAAGAGGATTCAGTGATTCATGACACGGTAAAACTATAGAATTTGACAATGAATGGTGCTCTGTTGAAATATTAGAGAAGATTATTTTAGCACCCTTCAAAGCTACGTCGATATTAGAGGAATGGTATTTTAATGATAGGGCAATTAACCTAAAGTTATTATTAATATTAGAACTCTAATATACCGTCTTACCTCGTACACTGCTGCTGAAGCTCTCGGACCAGTTTCGGGTGTCACCCATCTTCAACAAGAAATTGATGTTGAAGTTGATCTTCAACTTGTTGAAGATGGGTGACACCCGAAACCAGTCCGAGAGCTTCAGCAGCAGTGTACGAGGTAAGACGGTGTACTCGTATAATAGTTCTAATATTAATAATACTAACCTCTGTGGTAATGACGAAATGCATGAATCCACTGTTATTAATTTCATCATTAATGCATTCAGGGGAGCACACTCTTAACGCCTTCAAAAACATATTTCTAAAAACAGAAATTTTAAAAGGGGACTGTTCTGTTATCTGAGTGCCCTATTATTTATCTGTTATAAATATATGTTATACATAAATCTGTTATATTAGTTATCTATAGAAAATTGCCTTGCTATAGTCTAAAACTGTAAAGCCCCTTAGTATCAATCCTAACATTTTGAAGTTAAAATCATAAGGCATAGTATGACCTTGATAGAAGATTTGACGTAAGCTGTGGATCCTGTTCTTTTGTTCAAGCTATTGGAAAGATAAGTGAACACAGATCATTGTGCGCAAATGGCCCCTATATGTGACTTACTTATTACCCGCATATGCCAAACATACAAAGCAGTACAAGCATTAGTGTCATTTCAAATGATTCATATTAATTAAAAAACATATATAAAGAAATGATAATTGGTAGTTTGTTAAATTTAAGTAGGAAATACATGTGTAAAAAGGTCGAAAGGATAATACTGAATAACAATTTATATCTACAGCTGAATGTCAGAGAGATCGTGGATCATCTCGGCTTGGGATATCGTATACGTGTTATCGCTATTGAAGGTTGATACCACTGTTGCAAACACAATATTACCAAACATTGTTTTATTTTCATTTTAGTTATTCTTCAAAAAGATGTTAACATTGTAAACAATTGTCAATATAGATTATTTTTTTTGGTTGGCAATACTAAATATCTTTGCGTAGTTTGCTACTGTTTGTTGGCTGAGAAGAACATTTCTTCTACTTCCTCTTCTTCTCCTGATACTTGAAAAGGTTGAAATATTCAAGTGATTTTTGTTCTTTCTTTTTTTATTATCAATGTTCGGTCATCAGTTAGTGATGGCCTCTGATGACCTTAATGAAAATATTGTTTCAGATCATTTTAAAAAGTTAAATAAAACATTTCTATGCCTAAATCAGTAAACAAGTTTTAAAAAGTGATAGTCAAATATGCAGTTTAAAATATTTTAAAAACAAATCACTTTAAACACCACAAACTGAAAATTTCGAAAGTCTTACTAATATAAAGGAGGAAATTATATTTAGTTATTCAAATAGGGAATAGTCACAAAATATTAAATCTTTTTTGAACATATCAAGGTTAATCCTTGGCTTTATATGTAGTCGCTACGATCACGGTTCCAATCAGGATTAGCAAACAACTTGTTACAAACTTAATAAAATGGTATCTTTGCTGTGCTTATATTAACGACAAATTCTCGTAAAAAGTTATTTATGTCCCTTAAATAAATGTTAATTATTTGGAAACGATAATGCCAGCTAGAAAAATTGAAGAACAGCTTAGGAAGCAGGTATTAGCTAAGTTTGTATTGGACTATTTGCCCTATGATGACTACAATTGTCGAAGTATAAAAGTGGTTTTGTCAGTTTTTATTTTTGTGTTACATTCGTTATAATTTGTATATAATGTCCTATCGAGAATTTCATTATATATATATGTGATCAAACCACAATATGAAAATGGAAAAACAAGACTAAGATCCTTCAACCGTAACATGCGGTGTTTGTCAGAGTCAAAAACCCAACTGTTGGGTTTTTGACTCTAACGAAAACCGCTAAAAAACCCAACTGTTGGGTTTTTGACTCTAACGAAGACCGCTTATTACGGTTGAAAGATCTTAGTCTTGTTTTTCCATTTTCATATTGTGGTTTAATCATTTATTGTTATTTCACGTGTTTATGTGAAATCTTTATATATATATATTGATAAAAGTATCGACCGTGGAATAGAAACAAAACTAAAATTTATCGGGACTCGGTCAGTTCTTCAGGTTCAAATTAAACTCTCATTGCCAACGTTTCGGTTTTTATTTAAACCTTTTTCATAGGCAGAAGTATAAATTTGGAAACAGAAAAACTAAGTATTACATTACAAATTATTTTGTAAAGAAAAATACTATGTGAATTTTAACAACTGTAGTCTGAATAAACACGTGTTCATACATCATATATATATAAAAGTTGGGTTTTTGACTCTGACGAAGACCGCTTGTTACGGTTGAAAGATCTTAGTCTTGTTTTCCCATTTCTTATTGTGGTTTGATCAATCATATATATATATATATATATATATGGAATGGGAAAACAAGACTAAGATCTTTCAACCGTAACAAGCGGTCTTTGTCAGAGTTAAAAACCCAACTGAAAAACTAGATACAGAAAACATCTGGTGAGGGGTTGAGAAGAGGGGGAGGGAAGAGTGGTATTTTAAAAGGATAAAAGTGCAGGAGAGGACAAATGTCAAGAAAGAGATGTTTGGGGAAACAAAGGAGTACAAAGGTATTTATGTGAAATCTTTTATATATATATATATATATACAAAACAAAACTAAAGTTTATTGGGACTCGGTTAGTTCTTCAGGTTCAAATGAATCTCTCAATGTTGAACCTGAAAAACTGACCGAGTCCCGATATGCTTTTGTTTAGTTTTGTTTCTATTCTACAGTCGTACTTTTATCAATATATATATATATATATATAATATATATATATAAACAATAAGAAATTTAGAGATAGGACTGTGTTATTGGGACCAGAAGCAGGACTAAGTTATTGAGACTAGATTACTAGCGGTCATTAGACTAGATTACAGTTGTCATTGTCTCGCTATGAACCAGGAAGGCATCGTGCGGCTGACGAAAACGGGTGAGTTAGTCAAATAATTACAGCCTGATTTATTAATTTCTTGCCGTAATTGAAAAATTGATTCTGCCTTGATTGTTTACATTCTACATTAATTCAACAAGTTTATTTTTGCCATTTTTTTTATACATGTACTCGTTGATTTTGAGCAGTTATATGGAATGGATATTTCATTGGCTTGTAACGAATTGAAATTATCCATTTATAAAATGCTGTAGGTCTGGTGAAGTGGAATTGGATTGGTTTACAGGGTTCTGTTCAGTGTTACGATTCTAAAAGAGGTCATAATAGCCGTTATTCTTGTGTGAAGACTCTCTACTATCAAGATATCAGTATTGTTGGAAGGCTCACATTCCCTCAGATTAGCAATGTCTCAATAGTTGACGACAGTGTATCCACTCTCAGATACCCTTGCTATATTCCATGCTTGATCTTCTGTTTCTGTAGTCCTTTTAGTGCAATTATAAACAAGGAAGCCGCTTTCCTCTTTCCAAATTCACATCCTTGTTAGTTAGAATGTTAGCACTATTCCTGAACCTCACTATACACAGATTTGACTACTTTATAGCTATTTGTGTAATATTGAAGAGAATTTATACCAAACCCAATCCGAATAACTCAAAAATTATTTTTTTTTAATTTATTTTCTCAAAGCCACAACAATGTAAGCATTACATTACCAGTGACACTGATAACACAGATATCGGAGGGAACACAGGAGGGAAGAAGCAATCCAGTGACTACACTTACTGGCGTGGATCTAAGTAGGAGAAAAAAAAACACTTAAAACAGTTCATAGTAATAATTATGTTTTCCACATCCAACACGACTTCAGACGTCTTCTGGGATTTCCTTGAATGCATGTGGAGGATATTGTTAGGATTAACGGGTTAATGTTTTTAAGAAGCTTAGTTTATTTAGGAATATTGTTACCTTCTGAACTTTTTTAAATTAGACAGAATATTTAATTTTTTTTTTGTAAATAAATACTTAATTTTTAATCAGAAAAAAATAAGACAGAATATTTAAATTTGTTTTTTGTAAATAAATACTTAATTTTTAAGCAGAAAAAAATAAGATTGTCAAAAATATTTCCAATTGTGCTTTTTTCCTCGTAAATTGGAAATATAGAGATATAATAGTTAGAAGGTTGGGTATTTTTATGTTTTAAAATAAGCTATTTATGTATAAAGACATTGGAACGTTTTCGTCTTTGCCAAACGTATTTTTTTGATATTCTAACAGCTTGTAGTTGGTGATAATATTGATTATTTTGCGTATTGTAATATTGTTTTATTTTTTTTTTTTAGTACGAAGCTATGCATATCATTTCTTTAATTTATACTTTACTTTGTGTGAGATATTTGAGCTTTAATTCTATAGAATAAAGCATTTGAAATGAAATTACTACTTTGGTGGGAAGGTGAATGGGTTAGGTTGAATATATTTTGGTGTGTTTGATTGTTAAGTGAAGTGTATAAGGAGACAGAGTGGACAGCGGTCAGACGCTGGGAGAAGGTGAGGTTAGAAAATGAAGTTTATTGTTAGTCCGTGATGTGGGAGAGGAATATTTAAAAGAAGAAGCGAGTTAGATGAATGTGGCACGGTCGAGGCAAGACCGCCTGCTCTTATCTTGATTCAATCCTGACGGCTGAGTCCACAAATCAAACTTCTCCTCAGGCCTCGCAGTCTAAATAAATTAAACGCAATCCAAATCGAGTACGTGTTCAATTAGGCTAGACCGTAAATAACTTTGGTCAACTGGTCTCAAGAACACACTGAATAAAATATAAATGCCTCTGGTCGGCCTTGGGCGAGCCTTCTGGCAGGCGTTCACATCTCCTCTGTCACTCCCAGTTCATTGTGCTTTTCTTCGTCAAGCTTCTACACGCGCGCGCACGCTCCCATAACACAAAACCACACATATATATAAATCAAAGTCAAAAGACAACACTTTGAAATACTACAAAAACTTACTTTGATATTCCAACGAATCAGACGATGTGACTTTACACTGTGTGTTACCCTTCTTTGATTATAAACTCGTGTATATATATATATATATATATATCCACTTAAAATTCGAAAAAACGATCCAAACTGGACGCAAATCAGTTCACAAACGAAGAAAAGCAACACACAGAGAAAGAGACACACTTACAAACTCAAATTTTCGGATGATCCGTCTTCAGGAGAAAAGAGAGAATGGGCGACCAAGCACGCCGGAAACACAACGGCCATATATTATATATATATATATATATATATATACTTCATAAACTTTGAGAAACACGAATGAAAAACAGAAATTAGGACTCACATTCAATATTTTGACTCTTTTAACGGTCCTCCTCAGGAAAGGAAGTTGAGTGGCTAGAAAACGAAAGACAACTGGACAGCTCACAGAATATGTACAGGTTGGCCACAACGAAAACGAAAAAAGGTGGTAAGAATGCTGAAGAAAAACAGTAACTAAAAAATTCTCTCTCTCTCTCTCTCTCTCTCTCTCTCTCTCTCTCTATTATATTGATATATAAATATAGATTAAAAAATACACATGCATTGAGTAGAACAGAATATAACAAAACACTTATTGTAATCAATAGTTTTAACTGAATCTCGTATCAGGGAGATATTGTAAAACAAAGACAGAAAGGAGCAAACATTCAAGTGAACTGTTCTTTGTGACATACATATTTCTTTGTGATATAAATTACTCAAAACATTTTTGACTACTATACACAGTATCTGTCGTTTTTGTTAAAATTGATAGTTTTTTTAAAATTCCCATTCATAAAGTAATTCATTTTAATACTTAATGTAATAGTTATTAGTTTCTGATTTTTTTCAAATTTCATACTTCAGCCTATAAAAAAGTTTTGAAATAAAATTAAAATATTCTCTTTGAAAAGTTTGATTTGGACCTAGAAACAATAACTTATAATTAATATAATTAATGAATTGTTATATATAAATAAATAGATAGCAAGAGGAAGTTCTAAGCCCTTTGAATGGTCTTAGAACTTTTAAATTTTTGTTATTAAATTCGTGCACATTTCTTTAATTGTATATTCATGCGCCATCATTATATTACTAGTGCATATATATATTTTTTTCTTTTCTAGACCACATATATTCAACACTATTTTTCTTCATATAGGTTTCGTTCAGGATCAAACAGTAAAACACATTTAAGCCTACATTTCGTCTATAATTGTTGACATCTTAAGGTCTTGATATGTTGCTATTGCAAAAAACTTTACATGACAGTTGTATTCAAATCAAACCACAGGGATTTGAATACAATGGTCATACAAAGTTTTTTTGCAATAGAAAAATACTAAACTCTGAATAGATGAAACGTTGACTTAAAGGTGTTTTACTCTTTGACGCTAGAGAAAAATGACCAAAATCTTTCAACCAAAACAAGTAGTCAGAGTTGAACTCATACGCGTATATGTATTATATATTAAATTCACAAAAAGGAAGACACATAAAAAAATTACAGAAACTCACTAGTTATTTTGATAGCCTCATCATCAGGAAGATTGATGTGAATCGCTCCGAAGACAAGTGACGACTCGTCTTAGGAGTGACAGTCTTCACCTGCCTTCGGAGCTACTCACATCTATCTTCCCGATGACGAGGCGATTCAAATGAGTAGTGAATTTCTGTGTTTTCTTTTCTGTATACTCTTTTTGTTAATCGAGCTTACATAATTCGTAGAATCCCTTCATTTAACTGGTTATAAATATATTTGCATATTTTGGGAGTAGACCTTCATTCAAACATTTTTCATTGAATAACACGTTATTCATTCTAGTTCTTTCTTTTTTTACATAATTTTTCCATTCTTTGAAAATATATATATATATATATATATATATATATATGTTGAGTGTCGTCCCTCCGTCAATTCACTTCTTTTCCTGAGGACAACCGCCATTACGGTCGAAATATTGAAAAGTGAGTCTTTCTTATATTTCAGTCTATGTGTCACTGTTTATTTTAAGTATATATATATAAAGGTTTTGAGATTTGTTGAGGGTTTTTTTGCCCTAGTTGTTAAAAAAAAAACTTCTTTGCCAAAGTTTTGAAATATACTCGTATTTATGTCCTTCTGAGGGTTAAAACATTGATACATTCAGCGCTATTATTACTACTAAATTAGGTCTATTGTTTGCTATTAGGTCTATTGTTTAGTTGCAATAATAATGCTGAATACTGAATATATTAATGTTTTGACCCTGAGGAGGACATAAATATATGTCGAAACGTTGGCAAAGAAGTTTTTTTTTTAATACCTAGACCAAAAACCCTCAAAACATTTCAAAACATTTGAATATAGAGTGGTCAAGAAATGAACAGAGGGTTTTGTTTTCTCACAAATTGTCATGATCCATTTGGTTGTAAAACAAATTTGGAAAATTAATTAACATATGATGTTTAAAACTAGCAATATATAATAAATCGCGTTTTTTTTACTTTTCTACTACTTTAACAATCCCCACTCTCTATGTCTCCGTGGTAAATGTACTAAACAAGTATTTCTAATAACAATAAGAAGGAGTTTTCAGATCATTTCTTCATTTAAATTTTAAAATTTGAGGCAAAATAGATTCTAAAAATTGATATCAAAATATTTGACAAATGTACAACTTCAAATCACATTGTGGTTAGTCAGTGATACTTTATTTATATAAGTATATAACAATATTTTACAATAAACACGTGAAACAACAATCAATGATCAAACCACAGTACGAAACGTAAAAAAAAAGACTAAGATCGTTCAACCGTTAAAAGCGGTTTTCGTCAGAGTTAAAAACCCCAGAGTTGTGTTTTTGACTCTGACAAAGACTGCTTGTTGTGGTTGAAAGATCCTAGTCTTTTGTTTCCCATTTCATACAAGATTCACTACTATATTTCGACAGGCGTCGTCATGAGGTAGAAGTTCTCCTTCGAAGCAGCAGTAGCTGACTCAGCAGAGGTTTCTTATTTCCGCCTATGAAAAAAATGTTTAAATAAAATCCGAAAACTTGGCATTTTAGAGTTTGTTTTGAACCTAGGAGTTCGTTGACATCTAGAAATGAACCTGAACCGTTAAACCCTATTCAGAGGTTTTTTTTTTATCTGTTATATTAAATTTTTTAATTTTATAATTTTTTATTTTATCAATTTTTTTCAATTAAATTTTATATTTATAAAAATTTATTTTTATTATTATTATCTTTGCCTTATTGCCATTCTTCTTCTGCTATTTCTTACTTTTTCGTTTTGTTGTGGCAAACTTGCACATAGTCTGTGAAGCTGTCCAGTTGGCTTTCGTCTTATTGCTGCATAACTCCCTTTCGTGAGGACGACCGTTAAAAGGGTTGAAATTTGAATGTCAATACTCCTATCTATTTTTCATTCGCGTTTCTCTAATTTTTTAAAGTAAATATATATTATCACAATCATCAATTTCTGTATGAGTAATATTCTGTAATTTTTGATTCACTTGATATTCAACAGAGGTACTAATACCAATATAAATATTATAAAACAAATATACCAGCATTTCAAACAAAAATACAAAAAAAATATTAATTGTTTTAGTACTAATCCTTAATGCTGCTTTATAGACCATGTCGGAATAGTTATATGACTGTTTTTTTTTTAAAAAATTATAACGTGATTAATAATCCTTTGATAGTTAAAGTAGAAGTTTAATTAACTCTTGAGCAATTAGGGTTGGGAGGTATGCTACCATGCTACCGTTTTACGAAAGAAGGAAGAGATAATAAAAGCAGCGACTATAAAGGAGCTATTAGAGGACTGGAAAGAATCTAACTGCTAGATATACAGATAAGAAATTTGTCGTTTTATAGGTAGAAGCCGTTTGCAGTTGATTAAGTAGGGAATGGATCAAACTTAGATTGTTTAATGCTCAGCAGTTAATTTTCCTTTGACTATTAAACTTAATGAAGGCACTGCTTACTGCTCTCTATAAAGATGCTGACGAATAGAATTCAGCATATATGAGTACAAATGACTGCGTAATCTCTTGCACGATTCTAGGAAAAAAAAACCCCTGGGAAAAAATTCCCCCTCAAGAAACAATTAATAAGTAAACAAACACTAATTTTTTCTCATTTTATATATATATATATATATATAATTATAATATATATATATATAAAATTATAATTATAAATATATATATAACGTTTCACGATGAATCACAAACACAGAACTAAGGAACAAACACACATACTGTCTCTAATTTTCGGTTGAACCGTCATCAGGGGAGTTGAGAAAGGGACACCAAGCGCACTTGTAAAGCGACGGTTGGAGACCCAACGGTTGGGTCTCCAACCGTCGCTTCACAAGTGCGCTTGGTGTCCCTTTCCCAACTCTCCTGATGACGGTTCAACCGAAAATTAGAGACAGGAAGTGTGTTTGTTCCTTAGTTCTGTGTTTGTGATTAATCATAAAACGTTAGTTGTCCTTTTGGATCGTTTTCCTGTTTACAATATATATATATATATATATATATATATATATATATATATATTATTATTATTATTATTATTATTATTATATCTTATTATTATACATATCAAAAAATTATATATATGTATATAATTTACCATTTGGCGATATAAACCAAAGAATAAAGAATATGATTACTTCATCTATGATTCTGTGCATTCTCAGTTAATGATTTGAGACTTTACTTTAACATTAAGACATTATACTTTGACACTATTGTTGACATTGTTTTTATTTGGAAGTTTTTCATTTTTCTGAATTAATTTTGTCATTCTTATATCGAAAAATCTATTGGTTATTAATTTAAATTATTTTATTTGAGTGATAAATTTGATCTACTTCAGCATTTTTATATTGCGCTATTTGCAATTTAATTAAATATAATGACATACTTATTAAATTTTAAATGAAGTTTTAATAATTATAATGAAGTAAATTAAATTTAAATATATATAATGATCTGTAAAAATTATTTTGATTTTTCTGAATTTTTTATATTTTTTGGTAATTTGGTATTCGTTTAATACACTACTTAATAAAAATTAATTTTATTTTTTTTTTGAGAGGGATTTTTTCCCTGGGGGCTTTTTCCCAGGGGGATATTTACTTCGGGGTTTTTTTTTCCTCGGGGGACTTTTTCCTGCACCACTCTTGCACATGCACATCGGTTGAAAATCGAGGCCCCCCCAATTCAAATGTAACTTTTTTGTCAAATTCAACAGGTTCTGATTAAATTTTATTTATAAAGGAAATATTTTTTTTTCCTTGTTGCTTATATGAAACTCTCTGAGTATGATCTTCCTGTAAACCGGAATCATTGGATCAATAAAATAATTAATTTATAAATAATTAAATTATTAATGCAAAGAAAAGTCACCCATTAAATTGAAAATAATTAAATACCAATACATCGTAAGAGATGAAATATTGAGATACTATAAACCAATTTTAGAAATAGTTTATTGAAAGTGATAATCAAACAACAGCTGATGACTTGCCTGGATAAAAATTAACTAAAAAGTAATAAATGCTATTACGTTTGTGGGTTTTATTAAGACCTTTTAAAAATTCAATTGGTAAATTTGATTTGTACTAAAAACAGGTTAGTTTCTGCAATATCCATGCATCTAATGGCATCTAGTCTAAGACTAATCTTGTTAATGGTGCTTTTAAAAAGTGGTAATTAGTGTTCTTGAGTTTTCTACAAATTATTTATCATATATATAGTTCTTGTTCTGTTTAGGAATCCGTTGTTCATGGGTAAAATTGAAAAATAAGAAAAGGTACCTTTTTATTCTATATAACAGAATGGATACTTTTTTTGGTGTGTATTGATGATTTTTATGCGTATATATATATATATAAAGTTTAACAAATAGGAAAGAACACAGAAAGTCACTACAGAACTCACATTGATATTTCGACATCAGTCGTCATCAGGAAGAAGTGCGACGCACATGCGTTGAGAAGCAAACTGCTACTGTATATATACTATATAGAAAAAGATTTCACATAAACACGTGAAATAACAATTAATGATCAAACCACAATATGAAATGAGAAAACAAGACTAAGACTTTCAGCCGCAACAAGCGGTCTCCGTCAGAGTCAAAAACCCAACTGACGAAAATGTTTCCGACGAAGAGTGCTTTTTACAGTTGAAAGATCTGGGTCTTGTTTTCTCATTTTATATTGTGGTTTGATCATATATATAAAGTAGCAGTTTGCTTCTCAACGCGAGTGCTTCGCACCTCTTCCTGATAACGACGGATGTCGAAATATCGAAGTGAGTTCTGTAGTGACTTTCTGTGTTCCTTCCTATTTCTTAGGATCATTTATCGTTATTTCACGTGTTTATTGTGAAATCTTTATATATATATATATATATATAGTTCAATATAGAAAAAGAAACATAGAGAAATCAAAAGAATACACTTACAGTCTCTAATTTTTGGTTTGAACCGTCTTCAGGAGAGATAAGAGAGGGAAACCAAGCGCACTGGTCCAGAGACGGTTGGAGACCCAACCTCCCAGAGAGGGTCTCCAACCGTCTCTGGACCAGTGCGCTTGGTTTCCCTCTCTTATCTCTCCTGAAGACAGTTCAAACCAAAAATTAGAGACTGTAAGTGTGTTCTTTTGATTTCTCTATGCTTCTTTTTCTATACTGAACTATATTTGTCCGTTTTGGATCGTATTTCCAACGAAAAATTTTATATATATATATATATATATATATGCAGAAAAATCACAATTAAACACGTGATGCAATCAGTGAAGTCCAAACCACAAGGAAAAAGAAAACCAGAAGAAATAAATGCTCTGAAGTCTTTCACTTTATATAATCAGAGAACATACTCTTGTATGGCCGAAAAGTGAAAAGCCTCTGAGCATTTATTTCCTTTGAAGGGCCAAGAAAGGACAAGGTATAAATTAACAGGAGCTGTGAGGACACTATACATTTTTCTTTGCTGTGTGATTGTAGCATAGCGGTGTTTTTGGAACCACTGTTTAAATTCTTATGTTTTTATTTGTTTCAGGGAGAGTTTAGTGGAACACAGGAAATGCCATGAGAAGAAGAAGTTGAGTTGTGAGTGGTGTCCTTACAGCTGCCGGTGGAAGGCAGAAATGGAAATCCACCTGAGAACGCACTCTGATAGGAGAGACTTCAAGTGCAGCTCGTGTGAATACTCCTCCAAGACCAAAGGACAGCTGGCTAAGTACATTTGCAACTCACTAAACACCAACTTTTCTTAGCATGCAATCTGCAGCTCTATGTTTCACTTAGATTACCTTTTAACAGTATAATACTTCACTCAATTATTTGTCAAAGAATTGAATTTGCAATCGATTCAATTTCTATTGACGAATAATGATAGAGGAAGAGCAAGTATGATTCGTTCAAAACTATAAAAGACGATTTAACGTAAATAATTAAAATGCATTTACGCTTCCTGCATAACTATACTTTGTTGTAGCAGAATTTAATCTAAGCAAGTGCATGTAATAAATTATCTTTAGGTCATATGCTGTTTCAGTGAGACTCTGAAGGCTCTATTAACATTCGACAGTACATTCATCCATCGCTACTTCGCGGTTTATTTATCACGGCTGTTGTAGTAGTTGGATTACTGAATCTGCTATTGAACAATCGAGAATTGAACAATCCGTTTACATCTGAGATCGTTCAAAAATATTCATAAAAAAATCAAAATCGATGAATTATGGCACAAAAGTTGCTCACACGAGCAGAAATCAAAGAGTGTCCACAGAATTCAAAATCCAAGTCTCTGATTGGCATTTCCACGTTTCATTGACATTTATAAAGATCAAACGAAGAGATGCTACTGTCAGAGGTGGTCAAGTTACATACCTTGTCGTAAAATAAAAGTCGTTATAAGGATAAAAGAGTTCTAAAAACATATTTACAGTATATATACTTTAGTTACATCTACCTATGTTACACATATACTTATCATTGATCAAACCACAATAAGAAATGGGAAAACAAGACTAAGATCTTTCAACTGTAACAAGCGGTCTTCGTCAGAGTCAAAAACTCAACTGATGGGTTTTTGAGTAGTTGGGTTTTTGACTCTGACGAAGACCGCTTGTTACGGTTGAAAGATCTTAGTCTTGTTTTCCCATTTCTTATTGTGGTTTGATCATTGATTGTTATTTCACGTGTTTATGTCAAATCTTTTTATACTTATCATATTTATATTACCTATAAATTATGTATATTATTTAAACTATTATTTTATAATATTATTTTATTTACATATTTGAAGCTATAATTTCTGAATGGCACCAAGGGTCACGAGTAATCTAGTTATTATATAAATCTCGTGAATCGTTGTTGTAGACGTCTGTCCGGTTTTGTTCGTAGTGCTAAGATCTAACTTGGACATGCACAAAGTGCAAAACCGGTCGGACGTCTATAGCAACTTAAAGTTTATTCGATTTCATCAAATAATTGCAGTTTTCAGGTTGATTTGTAAATTTCTAACTTTTCACTTGGTATTACGAATAAGATTCAGATTAAAGCATGTGAGGTTTGATAGCTAATTTTTCAAAGATATAGTGATTTGTTTGGCTGAAATGTCTGGTTATTGTAGGCACATGAAGGCGAGGCACACGGTTCTTGCTCCTATCAAGTGCTTGCACTGCAGCTTTACAACCAAGAGCTCAGCACATCTGAAGCGCCATCTCAGACTGCACACCGGAAGCAAACCCTACTCCTGTCCATACTGCCAATACAGGTCTAACCTATTGGTATGTACAAGTTTTGACCTATACTATGCCTTTTCCATCTATAAATAGGAAGAAATCAAAAGATCTATGCATTCGTTTTCCTTATAAAAATTCGTTTAAGTCGAAAGAGAGGATTTTGTTTTTTCACAAATTGTCCTGATGAATCTGGAATTGTAAAACATATCTGGGAAATTAGTTAATTTGTGGTTTAAAACTGGTAATATATAATAAATTGCGTTTTTATTACTTTTCTATCAGTTTAACAATCCATACTGTCTATATCGCTACAACAAATGTACTAAACAAGTATTTCCATTAACAATAAGAAGGAGTTTTCAGATTGTATCTCCATCAGATCTAAATTTTTAAAATTTGAGTCTAAATAGTTACAAAAAATTTGATATCAAAATATTTGACAAATGTACAATTTCCAATCGCATTGATTAGTCAGTAATAATTTATTTATATAAATATATATATTTCAATATTTACTTCTGTAGTGCATAACTGGGGGTGTGATTATTATAGTCTAATCAAAATGATATACAAATAATAATATTTTTATATGTGAGTATTTTTAATTTAAACTGCTAAAATTTCATTTACTATTTCTGTTTATTAATTGTTAATAGCCACTTTTGATTTTCATTGACTTTCAAAGTGTTTCTTTTCTTTTATATAAATATAACATGAGAAATAAACCTGATATGTCATGTATCAGGATTTATGTACTTGATTTTTAGAATACAGTCTCACGTTCGAAATGTTGGAAAAAGAAATTACCAACAATTATTTCGTTGTTTATATAATTGATGTTCATCTTAAAATATATTAATTCAACCTAAACATTATTTGATAAGAGAGATTATTTGTTGTTCGTGGTTATGTTTGATGGATGGAAGTCCATGACTGCACTGTTAGTGTGACTGAGGGAAAGACTTCGAAGTTGACTATCTGCTACACTCTGCAGTTGTATATATATATATATATATATATATATATATATATATATATATATGATTAAACCACAATAAGAAATGGGAAAACTAGACTAAGATCTTTCAACCGTAACAAGCGGTCTTCGTCAGAGTCAAAAACCCAACTGAGAACAGTTTATTGTGGTTTGATCAGTAATTGTTATTTCACGTGTTTATGTGAAATCTTTATATATATATAAATGACCACAAATTAATAACAAACATTTTTTCTTCTTCTCAGAATTTTGTCAGGGTTAATATATAGAATTACCTTTTTGCTCAAAAAGGTGAAAAAGGCAAAAAGGTGATTCCGTATATTAACCCTGACCAAATTCCGAGAAGAAGAAAAAGTGTTATATATATATATATATATATATATATTGTAAACACAAAACGATCCAAAAGGACAACAAACGTTTCACGATGAATCACAATCACAGAACTAAGGAACAAACACACTTACTGTGTCTAATTTTTGGTTGAACCGTCATCAGGAGAGTTGAGAAAGGGACACCAGGCGCACTTGTTGGAGACCCTATATATATATATAATTTTCGATCAAGATCTCAGTGAACTTGAGTATCATTTGTGTAAAAGTCTTCAGTTAAAACAAGGTGTAGTCATATGCCACTCATACTGAATAGGACCAGCTTGCCAGGTGGGTTAGTATACCATAGAAATTATTGGTATAATCTAACCAGTATCGACTCTCTCGATGTGGGGTGTCTTTTATCCAGCTGAAAGGACAATGAACTTAATTTTGGAAGAAGTGTACACCAAATATTGGCGTTTCTAGAACAAATATAGACTTCTTGAAGTTTGATTAAAGTTACAACTGAAAAACACAAAAAAAGACTTACGATTATGAATTTCAATCATTTTGGCTACACGCCGTCTTTTGGAGAGAATAAAAAGAAACCCAAGTGTAGAGACGTGAATGTGTTCACTGTTTCAGCTATACATAGATGTATATAGATACATAGAACGTCTAAACAATAGAAAGAAATCAGAAAATGATTTTTTCTTATTTCCTACTGTCGTTTAGGCGCTGATTTTTATTTTACGTGTTTATTGTTAAAATTTACATTCAAGTTCGAAATCGAAGAAGAAGAACACATAGAGTAGAGAAGCACACTTACAAACTCAAATTTTCGGGCAATCCGTCTTCGGAGAAAAGTGAAAGGGAGACCAAGCACGTTGTAGACGCCACGGCTAGTAACCATATTTATATACAGATATATATATATATATATATATATATATATATATATATATATATATATAAATGTGATCAAATATGAAATATTGATCAAACTACAACAAAAATGGGAAAACAAGACTAAGATCTTTCAACCGTAACAAGCTGTCTTCGTCAGAGTCAAAAGCCCGACTGTTGGGTTTTCCCGTGTTTATGTGAAATGTTTATATATATATATGTATGATGATCATTGATTGTTATTTCACGTGTTTATGTGAAATCTTTTTATATATATCTATATGCACAAACGCTCAGTCAGTTTAGTGAATTACATATTCTAAAAAGTGTCATAATTGCTACTACTTTGTAATTGTTACAAGGTAAAACTTGTAATTTTGATTTTAAAATTGTTTAAATGATATATTATGTGACCGTCAGAATCCATGTTTTTTTTGTACTAGTCAAGTATAATAGTGACACGCTCTTTATCACACAGGTATTTAACTTTAAAAGATTTATTGGTTTGTATACTTGTATTGAAGTTATGTGGTTTGAACAACTCTTTTATACGATCAAACTAACCAGCAATAGTTAACTGTCAGAGAATGGAGATGTGGCTTCCAAACAATTTAATCAGTTTGATTGACCTTCTTCCAGTTAGCCGACAGTCACGGATGCATTATCACAACCGAATCCAGTTTAGTGCTGAAAAAAAAATCCGCTTTGTTTTTATGAGGTGTCCCGTTAAAGAAGCTGGCCGATAGAAGCTGGTTTTGTGAAGGTTTTTTCCCTTGATTTACTGTAGCGCCGCCTCGTTTAATCTTCTTCTCCATCTCGTCACTGCGAGACTGAGAAACACGCAGTCTTACAATCGTTGGCCTATCTCGATTTGAACTTGACTAACTATAATACGAGTCCCTATATCTTAGTCTCTTAATGATCTTGTCTACCAATCCGTTGGCCATAACTCTTCGTCATTTACTTTGATTTAGTTTTTGCATTGAGAAATTTCATCTCCCGTATGTTTAGACCGCCTATCAATCTAATACGGCCATATACCTTAAGATATAATCAGAGATTAAGGCAGTTCAATAATTTTTCTTGTTGCTAATCTTTGATTTCACAATTTTTCTTTGATTTCTCAATCTAAACATCTTCATGTGTTGGCGAAATCCCAAGTGCACTGCCTTTGCAGAAACCATAAAACCATTGTAATTTTATGTGTCCAACCAGTCAAATTACATGTGATATTACGTGAATAGAAATAATTTTGACTAGTTTTGAGTAGATTTATAAAATTATTTGGACGCATTTCGTTTGTTTTGGAATTGGTCTCGTTAAATATAGCCAAATTATTGATTATTAATCATTTCTGTTTCAAATGCTAAAAACTTTTCACCATAATCATTTCTTTGAAAATCTACTCTGGAGAATATCAATCATGTCATTCAATAACTTCAGTTTTACAGTTATTCATTCCTTGAATTTCTACTGCTAATTTAGTAGTTCCTTCTATTTGAGAATATGTTTTACTGTTGATTATTCAGTAATTTCAAGTGAATTCTGAGTTTTCACTTATGATGCAGTGTTGAATCACTCGACTCATTTCTATTCACGAAGTGTTTGCTAGGAATCATTACTGCATGAATAAATAACTTGAATTACAACTATTAGCTTTTTGTGTTATCCGAGAGGCATAACGAATGACTTGTTCATTAAATACTAATTAATATATGTAGTAAACGATTAACACAAAAGAACACAGAGAAACAATAAAAAAACCCACCTCACCTCAGTTGCCTTTAGCTGACCGAACAGAACTCTTCATCTCCTTCTCCTGAGAATGATGAAGTCAAAAATAGATTTTGTTACAGTTTCTCGCAGTTTCTTTCTTTTAATTGTTTGATAAGTTATCTTAACAAATTGTTTTGTATGTAAATGAGAATATATTGCATTATTGTTAGAACGATCATCTTAAATTAAAGTTCCATTGAATTGATTTAAGTATTTCTGTGCTTTATTTGTTAAGAAGTCAAAGGACAGTGACTCCTTAAGAGTGACCTATGACTCCTTAAACATTCAACATTACTACTGATGCAGATGTAACTGTCGATGAGCACTAAATGTTTGAAAAGGGTCGTTGTTGATAAAATCTTTTATGTGGAAACTTAGTGTTCTTCCTCTTTCTAATCATGACTTTTTTTGTTTTAGGAGAACCTTCGCAAGCATGTATTATCATCTAACGTCCACAAAGGACTGTCACTGTACAAATGCTATGACAGTCACTGTAGCTTTGCTTGCAACTATTCAAGAGAGTTGAAGTCTCATTTGATGAAGCACCATGATTTGACGTCAGCACAAGCTGCGCACTATTCCACTCAGTGCACCACTGGCATGAGTCAACCCATCCAACCATCCCAGTTAGTTCTTCGATTTGTCATTACAGTAGAAACAGTTGATTTTCATGTCCTCTTGAACCAATGACTGGAATTCCTTCCTCCTTCATTACTGCTGCCTTCATCAATATTATCAAGTCGCTGTTCGTCTTTAACAACCAAAAAGAGTCAATTGCAATGTTTTCATGGACAAGGTTAAAACAGTTTTCTTGACACTATAAACTATATATATATTTATATAGTTTCTCGACCACGAAATTCCCAAGGACTAAATTGGTTCTCGAAGGTTAGGTCCAAAATACTAACAATTAATTATATACAAATCAACGTCTAGACCACATAAAGAACATTTCATGTTATTACATATCATATTATATATAAGCATGTAATAATCAAACAACAATATGAAATGGGAAAAAAGACTAAGATCTTTCAATCGTAACAATTGGTCTTCGTCACAGTCAAAAGCCCAACTGACCAAATAACCTTGTCAAAAACCCATCAGTTGAGTTTTTGACTCTGACGAAGACCGCTTATTACGTTTGAAAGAACTAAGTCTTTTTTCCCATTTCATATTGTAGTTTGTTATGTTATTTCACGTGTTTATGTGAAATCTTGTTATATATGGATATAAATGATCCTTTTTCCAAATAGTATATATTCATTGTTTGTTATATAATTTTAATCTCTATTTATTTGCTCATGTATATTATGTTATTACTTGTAAGCATGGCATGATTCTACATTAATATTCTATTAATTCCTTTTTCTTTTTAACAGAGATTTTCAAATAGAAGAGCCTGGGGATGTAGAAGAGGTTCAGCTGGAAGCAGAAGTAGCCGGTGGAATGGTTTCGTCAGATCCCAGTAAAAATGATGATGATATGGACTTTATTCAGCTGAAGCAGCAAGACTACAACTTAGACTTAACTTTAGGATTCAGGATGTAGATATAAATAATGAGTCATACTGAAGAATAGTGGATTAAGATTGATTGAAGAAAATTAGTTTGTTTGAACACAACAAGAGAAATATGTGGCATATTTTTTATGAAATTCAAATAAAAACGATACTATTGAATTACATACGAGAAACAGCAAAACAAATATTAGTCATAAGTTCAAATTGTAGAATGCAGAGACCTCAAACTTGACTTTAGGTTTCAGGATTAGTAGATCTGGTAGAACATCTGAAGAATGTGGAGGATGATTGACATATTGACTAATGACTAATTCTTTGTTAGAAGATTGATTTCATTTCATTGAACACAGCAAAAGAAGTCTGCAAAATGCTTTCATCAGAACAAAACAAAAGTTATGGTATGGTTTCAAGTGAAGTAAAAAAACTAATCTTAGATTTCTGTTCAGACTTGAAGATGCATAGATTTTTATGTTTTAGAAGCATAGATTTATGTTTCATAATGTGTATTATAGTTCTATTATGATATCAAAAATATCTGTGTTTGATTTTTCATGGAAAAATAATCCTGTGATATTGTTTTATCAAAATGATGTTATATAGGATTTATTCAGATGGCGCTGCAAGACTATCTTAATCTGAGTCAAACGTTGATAAACAGTAATCAAATCACATCAACTTATTCATTTTTATCAGTCATCTTGAGCGTTTCTTTTGTTTCTGAATAATACATAGCGTATGAAGTTCAAATAACTAGTCATTTTTCAAGTTATCTACTGTATTCGAAACTGTGTTTTAACGCATTAAACATTTAAGAAAAATATTTCTTAGTTTTCTATGTGGAAAAACACATATGTATACCATTGTATTGAATTCATAAATATTTATTATGATATAATTTATTTATATATTTGGAATCTAAATTTACGTATTCCTCTAATCAAGTATTTTTTCATATACATAAAAATAAAATAAAATCGCAGTACAAACCTTATATACAAATTTAAATTACAGTTTACCATTATTTAATTGATTTTAAGATTATTGGGATATTGTTTACAATAATCTTAAAATCTGTGTTTGTATTCAAGATTTTAGAACCTTGTGAACTTAAAAAGCGACTGTTTTCAGTACTTCGTGTTCTGTATACAGTGGAACCTCTACATACGAACTACTCTACTTACGAGAAACTCGAGATACGAGAGGTCTTTCGAGCAAAAATCTTGCTCTACATACGAGAAAAAATCCAAGTTGCGAGAATTTCCAGATGGTTCCGCTAGGTGGCCAAGTTACGAGAATCAGTTACTAAACTGATACAGTAATGTTAAAAAGCAAAAAAAAGCAGAAAAAAGTGCATAAATAAATTAGTGCCGTAAAAAAATTTAGTTTTTCTTAAAGTTAACTTTAATTTAAGGTGGAAGTGCTCATAATAAATGCTCATAATAAACTCGCATTTTATTTCGTTAATATCATTTTATTTATCTTATTACTGTATTTTTATGTTCAGTCACTATTTGAATGTGTTTTTAGTAATCAGGAAGATGTGTTCATAGTTATTTAGGGTTAACTTGAATGATTTTGGGAGGCCGGGAACAAATTAATTGGTTTTCAGTTATTTCTTATGAGAAAAATTCGCTCTAGATACGAGAAATTCTAGATACGAGCACTACCCGGGAACGAATTAATCTCGTATGTAGAGGTTCCACGGTATATGCCTTCATAGAGTGCAGTGCTATATTATAGTGTAATCATTTCATTATGACATCTTTTTGAAACTTCTCTATCTCTTCTATTGTGGAGTCAAATGCACTGTCAGCAGGTGGATTTTCCGATTACCTAGCTTCTTTCCAATTGAAAACAACATTGCCTAGATTATGTCAATCATCATTTAAAAAACGATAAATGAATAAATGTTTTACAATACTTGTGATACATACCTTGTATAAATATAATAAGATTTCTCATTAAACATGCATTTTCTTATTTCAATCAGAAATAAGTGGAGGTTTATTAATGAAAGAAGAATGAAATGGGTAAAACTCCCTTAACGAAAGTCCCTTCAGTGGTGATATCAATTTCGTTACTCCAACCAATCGCTGCAGTCCTGTTTTTTACTTGCTTTAAAAATTCATAAGCTCTGATCATTTCCTTCAAAAATACGCATTATCTCTAGTTACTGGTGCCTCACAAAGTTACTTACCGCCTTTGTCGACTACTACTTGAAGGTTATTGTTCAGGAACAAGCTTCTTCCTATAGGGATATGATATATTTTCTGCAGCTTCTTCAAAATTTCTATCAACGCACAATCACTGATCGTTCTCTTCTTATGGTTTAGCTTCTATCTATAACTCTATACTATTAGCAACCATACTCACCTGTGAATACTCTGAAGTACTTTCTCGACTTCAGAACTCCACACACACGTTCTATCACTTTTTTTTTTGTTTCCTGGTAGATTTTATCATCAAGCAGAATCTTTGGACAGATTTCAACTCTCCAAATTTGTTTATTTAAAACTAATCAATGCTTGTCAGTACCAACATTACAGTTTGACATCAGCCTCATCTTAAAAAGGTGATCCCGATTTATTTGTTTGTATCCAATTTACAATAATCTCAAAAGCAATATATTCACCTAAACAAATTAAAAAACTTTTTCAAACAAGGTTTCTCTCCTTTTATCAAAAACTATGTTCTACGTTCTGATATGCCTCATCACTGTGGATTTAAGAAATATTAGAATGATTCTTGTTTTTCAACATTACTTATTGCGATGTTCACAGACATGATATTGTTATTAAGGAGTTTTTTTCTATCCTCTTGTACTGTTTGTATCATTAATTATTCTCCTAATAAAAAGTTTATTTTATCTTAACTATTCGTAGACTCTTAACCTTAAGGGGTTAAGTTACCAAAATGGAACGATATGGACACTATAGTTGTCTCATTTTTCATTTTATTAACACCAGTTCTTCATTCACATGCTTTATCATCGATAACTTTTACTATATACCAAATGACATATCCTGTAGTTCTTGCAACTTCATCAAATGATTAAACATTACCAAGTGTGATACTTTTTATGCCGACATAGTTCAACTAAGCTGAACCTGCGCATGACATGTCACAGGCCTTTCTTCAATCGAAGCAGAGGCACTGCTAATATGACAAAGAGATCAGTGTTGCCAACAACCAGGTACCAATTTAGGCTAAAATAGTACAGAAAATTGGCCAAAAAAAGGTTAATATTTTCCAAACGAACTATGAAAATTGGTCAAGTGACAATATAAAGAAAATGACATTCTAAGCAATAGTTTAATATTTTATTTTTAAACAAGGTTAAACAATTTTTCTTTTGATAAGCTGAACCAAAGATTTCCGAAAATTGGTCATCCAATGCAGCAACTAAATTTATTTCCCCATGATCATCTTCGGCCCTTTTGGTTTAATAGATTTTATTGGTCCCAATTTTCTAATTACGTCAGTAGAAACATCAAAACCATAGCAGCATTTTCTATAACGTTTTAGTCCATGTCGTATTATCAGTATCTATATTTCGTAAATTATCTGTAGCATTAATATAATAACAAAATAAGATGAGTAAAATAACAATAAAGGGAGGATATGTAAATTATAATAAAATACATAAAATTAGATTTAAAAAAATTGTATAAACAAATATTAACAGTTAAGGTTGAGTCCAGGGGAAGATCGAACAGCAAGCAAGCATATATATGCTTCCTCATACATACATGCTTTTTAATGAAGCATACATATACTTGCTTTTTGCTTGATTTTCCCTTGGACTCAACCTCAACCCTAATTTTTTTTATGTATTTTGTTTAAATGTATATTTTATGTATTTTTCATATAGCACATTATTAATTTACATATCTCGTCTTTATTTTTATTCTATTCATATTTTAATTTTATATGTTGTTATTTTATTATTTTATTTTTGATTAAAATTATGATTTTTTATTCGTTTTTTACCTCGATTCGAAAGGCTGGTAACGACCTAGTCTCTTTTGAAAATTTTAGTTTATTCAGTTCGAAGAATCATTTCATTTAATTGGTATATATATATATATATATTTTACATCGACCACTGTTGAAAGACAGGCCTGTTCCAATTTAGTTTATTGAATATTATTAAACTTTGATTGGTTGTTCACTTTTTTTTTAAGATAAAAAAAAAAAGATCAACAAGTCTAATATTGATGCGTTCTGATTTTTTACATCTACACTTTAAAGGCTACGTGACAAGGTTGAAAGGAAAGACAGATCGGCTTGAGGAGTCGACTGGGATTTGTTGAAAATGACGAGACTTGAGTTAAGGACAGCTGGTCCAATACGACTTGACATGTTGTGCAAGAGGCAAAGGCTTGATTAAAACCAGTGGAACTTGTCGATTATTCACTAGCCTATGGTCAAGTGGTGGATACTAATGATCTTCGTTAGCATATAAGGAGTGACTGACTCGAACTGAAGCCCTTCACAGTCCCATCTGGCTCCTTCACTCTCATTTAGCCTTCAAGGGTTCCTTTATAAATCACTCAACTATTTTATAATTGGTAATTTTTATAATCACAGATGGACTTTCTATTCTGATATATAGATAGCAAGTTAGTCATATTTATAATTTATCACACACAGTGCAATAATTTCCATTATATGCAAGGTGATGCATTAGTTCTAATGATGCAACACTTAAATGCAAGGTTGTTTCACAAACTTAGCACTGTTATTAATATGTTATTTCTCACCCTCTAATTTGACTTTGGTTTTTTGTCTCTAATTTACACACTTCAGACCAGCGGTCCCCAATCTTTAGAACTTCATGGACTGCTAAATGTATCATTTTTACTTCACTATAAGTAAAGTATAGTGATTGTGAAAAAATTCGATCTCGAGATTTTGACGGAATTATATGTTTTGAGGTCCCAGAAGTCGTTTTATGATGTTTTCTCGATGATGTCTATGTGTGGATGTGGGTGGGTGCGTGGGTGGGTGGGTGAGTGTGTTAGAATTGCTTGTTACCACACTACTGTCCAGAATCTTTGATGGATCAAGTTGATATTTTACACGAAAATGGGCCCTATAGTGTAGATGATCCCTATTGTTTGGGAAGAATTAGTCATGACGGGAAAGTCACTTTTATTGCCAAAAACCGCTTTTTAGAAAAATATTTTTCTCCTAAACTGCTAACTCTAGAGTTTTCAAATTTTGGCATTATCTTTGAGGTTACAAATGCAATAAACGAAAAATAAAATATATTCAGAATTTTAAAGCAACAGGAAATTTTTTTTCCAATAAAATGTAAAAATTTTGACTTATAATTCAATCCCAAAGCTTATGAGAGCTATACAAGCCATACTGTTTGAAGGATCAAAATGAAACTATGTCTAGAGATAGAACATTATGTGGAGAATGAGTTGAGATAATTTTTTTTAAAATTACATTCTTCTAAGGGGTGTTACAGTACGATTTCTGTTTTCAGAAAATGTTTTTTGACGCTAAACGGCTCATTAAAAAATCATAAAAATTTTCCAAAAATGGAACAAAATATTAGCAATTAATAAAGAAAAATTAATGAAATTTTAATCAGGGCAAACAGCAATAAAGCTATAAAAACTGTTTGTTTATCCTGGACTAAGGAATCACCTGCTATACTTGTCGAATTTTTCATATTTTTTTACTGTTTACATTGACTCAGAAATTTTTTGAGCAAATTCACTGAGATAAAATTGATGTTTATAATGAAAAAAAATGTAAATAATTGATTGACTTACATGAGATATAAGAGGAATAATATTATTACATGTAAAAAGCACCGCCAATAAACAAGTGTGAGACATTATATATTATATACCCAAGAAGATTGATATTAAATTAACTTATAGTAAAGTTGAGTGCAGGCCACTCCAGATTTAAAAGGTACTGTAAACATATTCATGCAGTAAAGTTTTAATAACTTTACTGTATGTATTTAACATGCATGTAGAATAGTTTTAATATATTTAAAATGAAATACACATATCAAAAGTACAAAAAAATATAGTAATTATTTATTAAAAAAGGAAGAAATAAAATGGAAGATTAGTAAAATATTACCCCCTTTTAGTGTGATAGGTGCTGCTGATTTGATATCAGTGTGTGGAGATTTGGTTTCAATGATGTGGCTGCAAGACGAAGAGCTGCATATATTTAAAGTAGAAAGTGACACCGAGTTTTAATTACTGTCACTGATGAAAATGTTTTTTCACATAAATATGAAGTTAAAATTGAAACAAAATTTTATGAAAAATACAAAAAAGACCCATTATGTACTCAATGTACATAAAAAAACATAAAGAAATTAAAAACACACACTTACAGTCTCTAATTTTTGGTTGAATCGTCTTCAGGAGAGATAAGAGAGGGAAACTAAACGCACTGGTACAGAGACGGTTAGAGACCCTCCTGTACTTCTGTATTTTCATCGAAAAAGTATATGTATACACAAAACTAAACTTTATTGAGACTCGGTCAGTTCTTCAGGTTCAAATTAAACTCTCATTGCCAACGTTTCGGTTTTTATTTAAAACCTTTTTCATAGGCAGAAGAATAAATTTTGAAACAGAAAAACTAAGTATTCTTTTACAAAGAAAAATAATTTGTAATGTAATACTTAGTTTCTCAGTTTTAAAAATTTATACTTCTTCTTATGAAAAAGGTTTTAAATAAAAACCCAATCGTTTGCAATGAAAGTTTAATTTGAACCTGAAGAACTGACTGAGTCCCGATAAACTTTAGTTTTGTTTCTATTCCACGGTCTAAACTTATATATATATATATATCTTTAAATTACACAAAACACGACTCAGAAAAAGGAATAAAAAGCACACTTACAGAATTCTCAGTATTTCAAACTGTTGTTCGTCTCAGGAGTAGACTAGAAAAGAGGACGAAGTATGAGAGATCTCCCCACGTCGAAGGATGGAACGTGATATAATATACTCTTCGTCTCCTGATGACGACGATGGTCGAAATATAGAAGTGAGTTATTCCTGTATCTATCTGTGTACTATTTTCTGTTTAATGGTTTATATATATCCAGTAAGTTAGTTTTTGAGAGCTAGGTCTTCCTGAGTTGTTAAGTTGTCAGTTTGTCTTTTGACTTTGTCAAAGACTGCTTGTTACGGTCGAAAGTCCTTAGTCTTTTTTTCCTGTTCCATATTGTTATTTGATTGTATATATACACTTAATACAAAAAGAGAAAAACATAGATAAAGACATACAACACTCGCTACTATATTTTGACTAGCGTCGTCATCAAGTGAATGTATATATAGTATATACATATATATAACCAGATTTCACAAAAACACGAGAAAAAGCAATCAATTACTGGCTAATCAACTAAAGCTAATCAAATGGCTATTTGCATATTAACTGGAGTAAAATCCACATTAAAACTAAAGGCTTTTCTGGATCAAGCATGTTTGTATCTATAGGAATGAGTTTTAAAATTAAAAGTAATAATTGTTATAAAATAAATGTCAATTATATTTGATAGGTCCAGTATAATGATGGTTTGATTAATAAGACAGAGAGAGTATTGGCAAGAATTCACTAATACAGAAGGAAGAGTTATTTGAATGCTATAATTGACTGTGGCTGGACCTGGTGGAAAGTGATGACGATTCCCAGAGATCTAAAGATCAGGGTTAAATGAAAGCCAATGATTTATTTTATGTTAATTCGTGAAGCGTTTAAGGAATAGTTTTTGAAGGAGACGCCAGATTTGTTTGGTCGATACAAATGAGTTGGAGGGTCGGAGACACGGCCAGGCTTGGATACGGGATGACAGAGGCATGACGTATTGCCTTCACCCATGCCCTGTGGAAGGAGGCTTCACGAGATAAAAACCCGTCTAATTGTAGACCCAGTTGACTGGCTGATTTGAATCAAAGTCATCAAAGCAGGATCCGAAAAAAGGTCGTAAATCTCAGTCCGGGACCTGGGGAAAAGATTTAAGAAGCATAAGTTATAATTAAAGTTACCTTGGTTACGAAACGTAACTTTATAGTCGATCCGAGTGAGGAGGAGCTCTTGGTTGGTTATTTATGGTGCTAGGGTTAATTTTGATGTTTCATTATTGAACCTGTTCATAAAGCGCGGATTCATTAGGAAGTTGGTAAGTTATTTATGTGGATGGTGGACTGTGGGCATGTTTGCACGTCCTCCCACTACGAGACGGATTCCAAGGCCTTCATCAGATACCCCACTCGGACCGCAAACATTATTAAATGCCTTTCGTAATGGGGACACAGTGGCAGTCTCCGCTTTGTTTTTCAATCCAATAAATACCAAAGACAATTGGCACACTCATCAACTTTTACCTACGTCGTCAATTATTCATTAGGACATATCCAATTCAAAAAGTATATAATGCCTGTTTTAAACTAACTAAATTGGCATTCATCCTATAAAATTTGAACCCTTTAAACAATGAACATTATCTACTTTGTGTAATTAATTTTACATTTCTTGCTAGGTAACTGAGTAATGATTTTTTTTTTCAACATTAGCAATAGGAAAAAATTGCGTTAACCAAGTAATAGGAATAGAAAACAGTTATATAAATGCATACTAACCGCAGTAAGAAATTAAATAATAAGACAAAGAACTATAAACAAAAAAGTGATAATCACAGCAAAAAAGTCGTTGTCATTCATTATGTAACTCTGGCGCTGACAGTAACTTGGTAGAGAGATCTTAATCACAATCCTGGGTTTCTTACTGTATATTAGTCGAACTGGACACAATACGAGTTCAAAATTTTGAACTCGTATATATATATATATAGGTGTATAATGTAATCGGGATTCGGTCAATTTTCCAGGATCAAAATCAAACTCTCAATTCCGACGTTTCGGTTTTATTTAAAACCTTTTTCATAGGCAGAAGTCAGAATTTTTGAATTAGAAAAATGATGAAATTTACATTATATAAAATGAAGTAACAATAGATAGTTAGTGAACTAACATCTTAACTGGTCAAAAACTTGGACCAGATCTTCTTTTATACAAATTGTGTTAAACTGAATTGCTTAAAAGAAAGGTATGTTTGATTAAAGTAATTCAGTTTAACACTATATATATATATATATATATATATATATATATATAGCTTCTCGACTAGTGATTTTTAATCACTTAATTTTTAATATATATATATATATATATATATATATATATATATATATTCAGGTAACTCACCACAAATTAGAGAAGATAGTCGCTCTAAGGCCTTTCGTTTTCACGTCGTCAGAGAGCAAGTGAATACAAGTTGTAAGCAGGTTATGAATTTTGATTTAAAGAAGGAGTAAGATTGGCATCATTGACAGTATTTTTCCCTATAACTGTTGAAATAGTCTTGATTTGTTTGATAATTCCTTCAATTAGAAATTCATCTAATTTAAAAAGGCCTGGACTATATATTATATATATATATATATGTATATATATATATATATATATATATGTACGAGTTCAAAATTCAAGAAGAGTAACACAAAGAGTAAGAAAACACACTTCAAACAAAGATTCAAATTTTCATGTAATCCGTCTTCAGGAGAAAAGAGAAAGAGAGACCAAGCACGTTGTAGACGCAATGACAAGTACCCCATATATATTAAAAAATTACTAGGAAAAACTTGAAATAAGAACATTATACTCCGAGACCTTTTAAACTTTCTCTTCAGGGAGCCACAACAAATTAACAAATATAAAAGAAAGAAAATCTTCGATTGGAGAAGAATTCGAACTGGTGATTCTTCCTCTGTAACCTGTTTTCCCTTTCTTTGTATTTGTTTATGTTAATCTTTTTTTTCTGTCCTATATTTTCGTCATGTTTGTTTTTAGATTTTTCTTCTGAAACTTTGCATCATTTTATTATATGTCTTCATTACCTTCCCTTAAGCTTTTCTGTAACCCTGTTCTAACCTTGTTTGTATGTAATTTGTAGTCACTCTCTGATGTCATAACGTGAAAGGCCTCAGAGTATATTTTTCTTCTATTTGATTTTTCCTTCTACCTTTTTGTTTCATTATTTTCTATGACCTGTTTAATTGTAATTTTATATATATGCTGTCATAAAATATAAATAAGTCAGACTCGTAAATCATTGAAATATGGTATGAAACAGCATTACCACTCAGTTGTTTGAGGTGAACAAATTCTACTCCTTAAGTAGTATCTGACTATAGGAGACTATTGGTAAGGTTGTCCAAATATAAAATAAAGATTATAAAATTAAAGCAGATAAAAAAATTCTTAGATCATTACATTTTTTTTTATTTCGTGATAATTTATAATTTGGGACAGTTATATTTATTTTGATATTTATGCAGTTATGTTATAGGGATGTCAATGCATAATTATAATAGATATCCAAATGGCAAGAGAAGTATAAATTAAGGTACTATGGAGTTTCTATTTCTGACTGATAACAAAGAAAAAGAAGAAACTAAATAAGACAGAGTTGAGGGAGTGAGAGGGAGTGACAAAATCAACATACTACCGTTAGGGTGCCTTTAAATACTACCTGCTTCACTAATGTGCGCACTAGATGTTATTCTAATTTAAATAACCATTCTAACTTAAACTAAGATTGCACCCAGAACTTAAAGTGAATTGACTATCGTGAAGGTAGAAGTATTATTATATTTTCCCCACAAATATCGTTGAAAATTTAATTAAAAAATAAATTTATTATTGCAACTGAAGCAAGTATCGCACCATAACAATTTAGCTACTCTGTCAATGTAAAGGTATGAAAGCATATGTATTAGTGTAGCGTTGATAAGAAAGTAGCTTTTTGAAAATAATAATGTTTTTTATCATTTTCGATTATTTATTTTGTCATTTTTATGAAATAATGACATATATAATTTACTAAACGGTACATTTTTATCTTTAAGCTACAGTTTAAATGACATGGCGCAGCAGTTTGATATTATGGGTTATTGATTTAATATATTTATGGAATAAATGTTCCTTTTTTGCAATATGATAGCGTTGAATGTGTAATTTTTGAGTTTTTTTCATCATCTTTTAAAGAAATGGAATATTTTTGAATTTAAAGAGTGTGGATGTAATTCAGAAGCTTTTAGAAATGAAGAAGGAAGAAGGGAGGAGATGGAGCATCGGCGCAGGCGGTAGTGGACTATAGCCGACATCTGGTGGATTTAGCTGAAATCGATAGCGGGAGCTCAGAGCCGAGGAAGGGGGTTATAATTAGGGTCTCCTAGGGAGGTGGAGGTCTGTGGGGGAGGAGAAGGACGGAGATTTGATTTGTAGTCAGCGCGGGATGTGGGAATAATGGAAGGCTTCCAAAATGGTGGAGGAACGCCCTAAATCACGGGGTGGGGGTCGCCTGAAGAACAAAAAGACGAGAAGGGAGGGAGGGGCAGTAAACGTCGGCCGTAGATTCGGGGGTCAGGGAGTCCGTCATAAAGATAGCCCAGACTCCAGTATAACTCAAATACTATCTAGCAATATTTCATTCACGCCTTTGTGGACATGCCCTCCTTGGGTAGCCCTGCGGTCCCACCCAATAACCCCTCACTCGCCCTCTCGCCTATTAATGCCAAAAAATCATCACCCCCAGATTAAGTATGTTTACGTCGTCCTCAGGATCGATGCAGCCTCCAAAGTGCTCCCCCTTCTGACAGGATTCAGTGCCAAGTCCAAAACTTTAATCTGATTCAGTTAAAAAAAAAAAAACTGCACCCACTGATGTACAACTTCCTAAAGAACCTTTTAAGTAGTTGAAGCATTTACGAGTGAAAGAAACCACAAACAAAGTTTGAAAACATAATTACAATTCATCTTTCTCCACAAAACTATTTGTTTTCAGATCTATAAAGCATAGAGAATTGTGACTACAAGTTTTTACCTCAGTTCCTAAACCCTCCCAAATCGTCCATCAACTCCCAGACAGCCACTAATTATATATAAAACACAATAGTCGCACAGTGCCCACTATTTATGGTCAGTTCAAAGTTTAATAGTTCAACCATTCTTGATATACTTAATCATTTCTAACCCATCACTAAAAACCCTTCTTGAAATTCAACTGTTTTTCATATTTCACTATCAACTCGAAGACAACTTCGAATATGTTAGCAAACATTCCATCAGTTAATACTTTATACCATGAATTTACTGCGATAGCTATAGGAACGTCATTAGCTTGATTATAAATGTAAACTTTTTCAGAAAGTAAATCATTTCTATAAATTAATAAATTCTTATCTTTAAACTGATAAGAAATTATCAATTTGAAAATAATTATCATTTTACAAAGTATTAATTTTATTAAAATGAATAGAATAATGAAATATTCATAACAGATTAACAACCAACCTTTAAATCCAGGAACAAAGCTTTCCTTTTCCCACACCAGGAGTGCTGATAGAAAGATAACATATTTATCAGGTGATGTTCTTTGCAGACTTATTAATCGCCAATACCAGCTATCAAGCAGAAATTTTTGATACTACCAATCACTTAATTGAATTCATATAAGATTTAATATATTGTATATTATGAATCAATGATCAAACCACAATAAGAAATGGGAAAACAAGATTAAGATCTTTCAACCGTAACAAGCGGTCTTCGTCAGAGTCAAAAACCCAACTCTGGGTTTTTGGGTTTTTGACTCGGACGAAAACCGCTTGTTACGGTTGAAAGATGTTAGACTTGTTTTCCCATTTCTTATTGTGGTTTGATCATTGATTGTTATTTCACGTGTTTATGTGAAATCTTTTTATTGTATATTATCTATACTTTACTAATATTTGTTTAGTTAGTAACAAATTGTAAGGCTTTTTTTAGTGTGTGTTAACGACTTACAATTACAAACATTTTCGTTCGTTTAATATTCAGTTGCAGAAGTTATAAGTCAAAATTTATAATTTTCACTGCTTTTTTGAATGTTTTTACCTGTTCTGAAATTGGTTATCCTGTTTCTCTCTTCTCACTATCGGCAGACAAAGATAAAGTACACTCCTTGATGTCTTAAGAGTCACTTACAAAAGTACCATTTATGTTTCATGTGAATTCTTTTTTGTAATTTGCCCAATGTCATTCATATAGTGTGATCTGAATCTTGCTAGACCCACATTTTACGTTAACAAATTTACTTTTCAAAACACAATTTATAATTTATATTAAAAATAGAAAAAAACCGTCATAGCAAGAACATCTTACGAGGTATGACGGTTTTCCCTATTTCTTACATAAGATATACTAACATCAGTGGTAATAGCAAAATGAGCAATTTATAAGTTAAAAATTGATGTTTTTATAATAAAATTGAAGATTTTTTTTTATTATTATCAAAATAAATGGTTTTATTTCTCATATGGATACAACTAAAGAAATATTCTATTTAAATAAATGCGTCAGTAGTTCCATAATTTCGTATACTGAGGTCCTTAACATATATCGTATCTTCAGAGGATATTAACTGTGTGATTATAATACAAGATTAACGTAGAATAATGTTTTTATTAGCTGATTTAAATTTATAAAAGTTAAAATGGAAAAGGTTTATTCGTGAATGGTTTATCCCTGAAGCGGTTAATGAACGCTTAAACAAAACAAGACTGAATTAAACTGGTTCTCAGTTTGGTACCAGTTTAGTCGTCCAGTACCACCCACATTTTGTGATCAAAGCGGCCTTGACCTGAAGAACACATGCTGTCTCTGAAGAACTATTTAAAATAATCAGATAGAGCTTAAGACTAATGCTGTATCTGAAAGAGCTATCATTTCAGAGAGTACCATTTAATAATAGACGGATATAACTAAGAATTTACCCTTGACCTAAATACGATGTCCTCATAGTTGCTTACAAAAGTACCATTTATCTTTCATGTAAATTCTTTTTTGTAAGTTACCCAATGTGATACATTTAATGTGATCTAAATCCTCCCTTATTTCATGTTAACAACGTTATTTTCCAAAACACAGTTTATAAAACTTCGGAATGTCATCACCTAAATCTCACATCTTCGAAGTCCTTAAGATACCATTCATATAAGTGAATTCTGCAGAATAAGACTTTTCACAAAAACTAGTTACATATTTGACAGTACTACTTGATAGTCATCTATCGCCAATCAACTTTTTTATGAAGACGTAATTCTACGGAAGCTTAAGTATTTAACGTCATTTACCAAGGTACTCTTCATAATAATCTCTTTACACTCTTCGTAGCAAGACTACCGAAAACTTGTTTTGATTTTAGAGATACCTATTTGATAATCAATCACTGCTATATAAATGTTAAGTTAAACTACCTTGACCCATAGGTTACGAGTAGGTTAGTTACGTGGGTTAGGTTACGAGCTAGTCCCACAGCCTGTGGAGACTTAGACCAAACGTTAGCGCTTTGAGATACCATTCAATCAATATTAAAATTAGGAGTCTTAAATTTTGCCAAACTCAAGTATATTTTAATGTAGTACAGGTTTGGGAACAACAGCTTAACGTCCTCTCCCCCTCCGATGTGCCTTCACCTTGTCGTGGTGGAGGGGCTTAACATGCCTGGGAGGTTGTTCTCTCATGGCATGAACTAAGAAAGGCACAACTGGGCGGAGGGTAGCGATGGCCCGGGTGTCAGTCTACCCTTATTAGTCAGATTTGACTGATACCTATCTTTTTCCAAACTTTTCTTGTGGGTGGTTGTTTTCTCGTGACGTGGCAAAAGAACTGTATGTTAGAAAAACAGCAATTTATTCTGCTTTATCATGGTATGGATGAAATGCCCATGAATATGCATAAATCAAAACGTCCACTAGAGGGATGATGTGCTCAGATTTGTTCACCTTTCACGTGAATAAATCGAGAACCAGAGTGAGTATTGAACCCTGGATCTACTCTTGGCACTAATAAATAAATAAACCAAGATAAAATAAATCTTGGCACTAAATTTATTTTATAATTCCCGGTCTCCAATGTGGCAGTACTAAAGCCAAGTTTTTTGGGTCCACTGGGCAACAGTTTAGATGTTTCAGACTAGGTTACTGCTTTTTGTGTGTTATTTAATAGCCAAAAAAGATCCACCCCCAGTGGGGCCATGCAGCCCTACCACAGGCTGCATCGGCTTGTATATATACCACAGGTCCTTCAACAGGGGCAATAAAGGCCACTGATCTTACCTATAGCTGAGCAGGTTCAGTAGGACTCTTGGTCCGGAGTTTGATCCGAAACACTTAAAATAAGTCGGTACTACGGTCGGCGGGGGCCCCTGGAGGGGTTCTCTCTCCATCAAGCCAACTGAGGTTGGACTCATAGAGGCTGTTAGTTCTCACCCAAGTTGGATAGATCTTTGTGGTCACTATGTGAGAAACAGTAACTTTTCGGGAGGATGCTTGCTTAGCATACCAGGGAGCTAGAGACCCCAAACCCTTACCTGTGGGAACAGGCCTTGAACTCAGCTGATTGGACTGGACAACTGGTACTTGCCTAGTAGAGGCTCGGCTCTGGAGGAGATCCCAGAGTAGATTAGATACCTAATCGTCCTCTTCGAGGACTTTATGGTTATTATGGTTCCTTGACTTACTAATATGGGGAGGTTTTAATCTCCCAAAATATCGTTTTCTGAGGTCCTAACAACACTCCTCACAATGGACGCCCTGATGGCGTTTGATTAACTACTCTTAGCAAGCCCTTGACCTGGGTTAACGGGTTTTGCCCTCTTCAAAGGGAGATGACCGAGTTCATGAGGTCTCTACGGTATGGTAGAATTCGTCCATTGATAGCTAAAAAAGAGAGATGTGAAGTAGGTGACTTTACGAAGGGCGAATAGAGGGAGTGCAGCTATTACAGTAACTTAGGATGACCTTCATTGATCTCAGTCTACATTTACTCAGCTCAATTTTCCATTGCTAATTCTGGAACTCCATTTCTTACCTCCAGTCCTTTTTAATAAACTACAAATTCCTGAGATTAAAAAAATATTATTGTATAAGTAAAGGAGTAAATAGTTGATACCAGGTTATTTTTATCTTACAGCCCTTATCTCTATATATAAAGTTCGTGAGTATGTTTGTTTGATTGTTCACCCATTTTCCGTGGAGATATAAACCTGAAATTAAATATATATTATTTATTGCATGAATAATGTTAAATAAAAGAATATTATCACTATATTCCAAAAATTGGAGCCAGGGTAGCAAGTGTCTTGCATGCTCGCCTATGACAGTAGTACAAATGTATTATTAAATTTTTATTTATTTTTATTTAATTTATTTATTTATTTTATTTTAATAATTTATTAAAATATTTTAATATTTTATTTAATTTATTTTATTTTATTTTATTTATTTTATTTTTATTAAATGTGTTATTAAATTAAATGTACGAGTATTATTAATTTTTTTAAATTTAACACAAAAAATTTTGTATTTAATATTTGCGTAATATAAACACTAGTAATAAACTAAAGGCATGGAGCCAGAGTAGCCCACTCGCTTGCGTGCTCGCCGATGACAGTAGCACAAATATATTAAAAAAAAATATAATAAAATAAATTTTTGAATTTAAAATTTAAATAATATAAAAAATGGTAATGAACTAAATGCATGGATCCAGCGTAGCCAGTCGCTTGCGTGCTCACTAATGACAGTAGTAAAAATGTATTACATATAAATTTAACTAATATATAATAAACTACTGCATTAGAGGTTAAAAATGAATAATTTTAGAAACAAACTTGAACACAACTGTATGATAAAATACGAATGTTCTAAGATAATATTATAAAGACACATTCCTTTCATTAATGTTATTTTATGTTAAATAAATAAATTGAATATTTCAGTTTACAGGTTTTGTTTGTTTTAAATATATTTCATTGTGTATATAACTTGAATCGATGTTTTATTTATATGATAAAATAAGTTAGTTTTTTTGTAGTGTTAAATGATTTTTATTTGGCTAAATTACTTAGTATATTTCTTGAATCATTTGAAGAATACTATATTAAAAGCTTAGGCCATATAATAATCTGTTTCTGTGCATTAATAACAAGAAACAACAATTAAAATTATCCCTGTCAATCATGTTCAGTGAATTAATTTCAATACCTATTGTTATAAGTTCTCATTGACACAAAGGGTCACGGATAGGCTAGTCGTATTATTTACTCAAATATCTAAACAAGTAATCCTTATTTATTTTCTTTAGATTCTCTTTCCATGGTTTTTTAACAGAATAACAGAAATTTAATCTCGAATAAAACTGAAAAAATCAGATTTCACATACTTTATTTATTCTGATTTCATTCGTGTATTATTCTGATTAATTTCTTATTTCAATAATCTATTGCCCTAATCATTAGTTACAGTTCATTACTAATGGCTTCTATTTGCCAAAGTCTAACAGATTAATCCCTAAGGTCTCAAATTGTTTTATTTTACCCTAATTTCATGTATGTATTATTCTCATGTATTTCTAACTTTGGCAATTTATTGCGTTAATATTATTCGCATTGCCATCAGGATTAGCCAGGGAGTCATAAATTATAACCTCCATATGTGAAAAACTTTTAGGTTATATAAATGTTACTTACTCTGTAACCTAATCACCATCATCGTAGTATCCTCGTTACTTGAAGTTCATGTTTACAGTTCAGAGGAATAATACCCAAACATCTGAGTGACAACCATGGAAACGGTATAACAAGACTTCACAATAAACACGTGAAACAGAACTCAACGTCAAAACAACAATGGGAATGAGAAAAAAGACTAAGATCTTTCAACCATAACAATCGGTCTTCGTCAGAGTTAATCCCAACTGATCTTAGTCTCTATTCTCATTTCTTATTCTGGTTTCGAGGTTGATTTATAAAAATATATATAACAGTTCGGTGTCAGTTAGGTTTTTGACTCAGACGAAGATCGGTGTTATGGTTGAAAGATTTTAGTATTTTTTCCTATTTCATATTGTGGTTTGATCATTAAATACATATGTATATATGATCAAACCACAATAATAAACTGGGAAAGCAAGACTAAGATCTTTCAACCGTAACAAGCGGTCTTCGTCAGAGTCAAAAACCCAACTGAAACACTTTTGTTTCAGTTGGGTTTTTGACTCTGACGAAGACAGCTTGTTACGGTTGAAAGATCTTAGTCTTGCTTTCTCATTTTCTTATTGTGGTTTGATCATTGATTGTCATTTCACGTGTTTATGTGAAATCTTTTTATATATGTATACATATTCATCATGCTTTTCTTTTTTTGACCACTCTATATTCAAAAGTTATGAGATTTTTTGAGAATTTTTGGTCTAGATATTAAAAAAAACTTCTTTGCCAGCGTTTCTACGTATATGTATTTATGTCTTTCTCAGGGATAAAACACATTGATATATTCAGCACTATTATTACAACTAAATTAAGTCTATTGTGTACTACCATGTACAATAATGATAGTTTATGAATAGGAAGAAGACATAAATATATGTCAAACGTTGGCAAAGAAGATCTTTTAATATCTAGATCAGAAACCCTCAAAAAATCTCAAAACCTGTATATATATATATATACCCAGTAGTATTTTAAAAGGGTGAATGTGCAGGAAAGGACAATGTCCAGACATTTCTTTCCAGACAGTCCTTTTAAAATACCACTCTTCCCTCCCACTCTTCTCAACCCTTCACCAGATGTTTCTGCATATAGAGTTTTAGTTGGGTTTTTTGACTCTGACGAAGACCGCTTGTTACGGTTGAAAGATCTTAGTAGTTTTTCCCTTTTAATTTTGTTGTTTGATCATTGATTGTTTTTTTCACATGTTTATGTGAAATCTTGTTTGATCATATATATATATATATATATATATATATATATATATATATATATATATATATATATATATATATATATATATATATATATATATATATATATATATATATATTTCTCTCTATTTATTATTTTATATGTATACAAGAAATACGCCGACCAAAACACATACAATATTTCCATATTCGTTTTCAGTGAAAACATGACTGACTTGCTAACGTGAGAGCTAAGCTACAATCTTACCAACAAGTATCAGAGAAAAATAAAGCGAAATTAAAAAATAAAAGTGAAAACTCGACAAAAATTACAATTATGACAGTCAAAATATCTTTTTTTACAACTAGACGATGAAACCAGAGCATTTACCTTTTTAGCTAAACATCACCAGAGTGAAGTCCAACCTTCTTGCTGAAAGTACACTCTAAAGTATATTCTTGGTAAAAAAATGGATATTTTATGGGCATCTAATGGATGAAATCTAATCCATCATCTTAAGGGTCAGTATTTTTACTTGAATGAATAAGCTTTGCTTTAAAACAACTTGACCTCGAGCAAAGCACTTGTTAAAATATATTGAAGTATTAGGTAAAGTTCCCATGAAAGTGACTCGATACTTTATTACTTTTAGCCTGTATGACTCTTAAGTGATTTTTTTAGAATACATTAAATGAAATAGGAAATTGGTGAAGTATTATTTTTTTTTTATGGGATTTGAAAATAGCTTTGAAGAAGGATTGAGAGAAGCTGCTGTATATGGTAAGGTATGTTCTTTATCTGGAATTTATGAAGGTGTATATACAAAAGACGTGTTTGGTTTTGCCAATGGAAGGAGGTGGTGGTATTTATGGAGACGTTTCGATTACGAGAGATGTGTGTGAAGGGAAAAGGAGAAGGCTCCAAGAGCAATTGGAGCTTGGTGATTATGGGAGAGACTCGAGCAGTGGACCGGTTCTCTGAGCCGATTTACTGTAATCGAGTTAGGCTCTGGACAATACACAATTCTGACTTATGTCGTCCTAAGGGATTACTAGCTGTCACTTTAAAACCTTCTTCGCTCTCTCTCCTCTCTTTCTTTAATTACTTCGGCTAAATAATTGCCAACTCATGTACAGCCACCGCATTAACTTTGCACTCCTTCTACTTTGTACTCAGTGTAATTTTTCCTCGATGAAAACTTCCTATACATCAAATAGTATTCTTTTATAAATAATAAAAATACAAAAAAAAACATCAAAGCAAATGTGTCAACACCGTTCTATATCATCAGCTTAGTATAAGTGTTAAAATCTGAAAATTTTATGTAAAGATTTAATTAAAACAGTGATACCAGTATGATGCAGCACTTTAGAGGAAGCTTGAAACTTAATCACAATGTTTTACTTCAGTAGAGTCAGTGTAATACAGTGTGGTCCTTCAGGTAGAGTGCTTACGTTAAGAAATTCAGGAATGCGACTTTTCAAGATCTATCAACCAAATCAAGTGGTCTTCGTCAGAGACTCACTCATAATCATGACGAAGACCACTTGTTTTGGTTAAAAGATCAAAGTCACATTCGTGACTTGCTTACTGTGGTTTGGGCATAGATTTCAATTTTACGTGTTTACTGTGAAATCTTTTCAAATATATTTATTTTTTAAAAATTGGTATTCAGAAAATACTTAAAATAATTCTAAAGTTTCGGAAAAGACTCGCTTACCAGGGCTGTGGAGTCGGAATCGGAGCTGGGAGAAATCAGCCGACTCCGACTCCTCAGCAATTAAATTACTTGTGTAAATGAAAAAGAGATAAAATGATAAAACATGATTAATTAGTCCAAGTAGGATTTTTTCCCTTCGGAGAAGGACATTGCACATTTGATGGTACAACACAAAAAGTTTAATTTAATACAAAATATCTGGCCTTGCATGTTCAGTGTTTCAGAAGGATTAATAATTGAAAATCTGTAGTGGCCTACACTCAACTTTACTATAAGTAAATATAATATCAAACACCTTGTTTATACAATGTCCTATTGAATAAAATATGAATGGCTATTTCATTCCTGGCGGTATTAGAGATAGTGATTGAACCAGTTATCAATATGAACGTTTATTTTGGTATATCACACAAGTGAAACATATAAATCCTTGGTATTACCACAGCAGTCATAATACTTTTGTAAAGATAAAGAAAAAAAAGTGTTACGAATTAAGACTTTTAATGCGGAGAGCATGGCATTTGTTCCCATAGCCAGTGGATCTCATAGGTGGTCATCTGTAACATTTCATGGCCATTTTATTGTTGTTTATCTGATCTTCTTCTATAATGAAGAATTAAGCCATTGTTTTCGTTTGAAGACTTCAAAATATTCCTATTTTGTTTCAAAAATACCAGAAACACATAATAAAAAATATCTCAAAGATATTAGCATAAATTAATATCCGTTTTGTAATATAGAACAACAAAGTCCATTCCTTGTACTACAATATTACCCAAAGATAATACCATTTGTAAACACAAGAAAATGTATATCCGATATTAATTTTTGTTCAAGGATGCAATATTGCATCCTTGTTGGACTAACAAGGGTATTTTGTTAGACAAATCTACCATATCATGTAAAGCATAGAAATTATAAGTTTGATTGGCGTAGATTTTTTTCAGTTTTTCTCTGATGAAGACCACTTGTTTTAGTTGAAAGTATTTACTAATTATGTCATTTCTTACTCTGGTTTAGATTTCGATTTTTATTTCAAGTGTTTATTCTGAAATCTTGTTTATATATATCGTCTTGTTCAATTCTATTCCTAGTCTTAGATCTTATGCCTTTTCTACTGAGTCACTCAATCTTTCTCACATAGATTCTCCATGTTTCTGGAAAAAGATAGATCAATTCATCAAATTTTTATTTATATATTCCGATAAGTTATGGTTCATGCTGACCATTTTTAAGGATTGCTAAAAAAATTAACGCACTCAAAAAACACAACTAAAATCTAATTACATAACATAATCTAATCGACATGTTTCGGTGCTCGTTCACCATCATCAGAATAAAATTAACATTAATTAACATAAAATTAATTAACATTATTAAAATTAACGAACACCGAAACATGTCGATAGTTAAGAATAAAGCAAATGAAAAAAACCTATGGTGGACTGCTTTATGAATTGAAGAGCCTTGAACTTAGGAAGTGTTTTCAAAGACTCGAGAAATTCGAAAAACAGCTAGTGAAGAATAATGCGGACATATCTTTCTTAAATATATATATATATATATATATATAAAAAGATTTCACATAAACACGTGAAACAACAATCAATGATCAAACCACAATAAGAAATGGGAAAACAAGACTAAGATCTTTCAACCGTAACAAGCGGTCTTCGTCAGAGTCAAAAACCTAACTCTCAACCACCTCAGTCCACCAAAAACCCATCAGTTGGGTTTTTGACTCTGATGAAGACCAATTGTTACGGTTGAAAGATCTTAGTCTTGTTTTCCCATTTCTTATTGTGGTTTGATCATTGATATATATATATAATATATAAGAAGTAGACCCTCGTTTATACACGCCTTGTTAAGAAACATGCTTCAATTGTAAATGATTAAATTAACTAGAGAAATACTTACAAATATTACAAAGATACCACAACAAGAAACATCCATACGAGATTACATATCTTGGATATAATATATAACAGAAAATCAACCTGTTGTAAATCGTCAAGGTGGAGTGTTTTTAAGAACCCTGAAATTATACGAAGGAAACATGAAAACCCGATGAGGAAAGCCCTCTGTGATCAACACTGGAGAGGAAAGGTAACCACGGCCACTGTGTAACCTCGCCTTGACCAAATAACTTTTTACAACCTTCCACAAAATGAGAAAGTTGGAATGTTACTTTTTAGTGTTTATGTATGAATGTTATGTAATTAGATTTTAGTTATGTTTTTTGAGTGCGTTAATTTTTTTAGCAATCTTTAAAAATGGTCAGCATGAACCATAACTTATCGGAATATATAAATAAAAATTTGATGAATTGATCTATCTTTTTTCAGAAACATGGAGAATCTATGTGAGAAAGATTGAGAGACTCAGTAGAAAAGGCATAAGATCTAAGAATAGGAATAGAATTTAACAAGACGATATATATATATATATATATAAACAAAATTTCAGAATGAACATGTGAAATCAAAATCTAAACCAGAGTAAGAAATGACATAATTAGTAAATACTTTCAACTAAAACAAGTGGTCTTCATCAGAGTAAAACTGAAACGGCAAATATCTGTCATCACCCAAGGCTAGTATATTTTTAAAGTTAAAAAAAAAACACTAAAAATGCTCTATTCCAAAAGGATTGAACCCTTATTAACTTAAACAATTGGAGCAGTATTTATTTGGATGCATTAATTTTATTTCTTAAGAAGTGTCTGTTAAGGAACAGTAAGTTTCATAATTTTAGTGAATAGAACATTTTTAGTTGTTCAGTGAAAATTTGTTTCTTGGCTACTTATTTATTAACTGTGTGAAATCTTTTTTTCATCAATATACTATAAGATTCCATTGTGAAAATACCGTTATCTCATATTAATATTTATTACTCCTCTAATGTAAAATCAATAATTTTTCATTTTCAAATATTCTTACTTTTTTAAGTTAGAAAGAACGTAAGAAAAGCACAATGAATCTAATTATTTTAATTTTAGATCAACTAAATGTAGGAATGAGAGTTTTAATTTGTCACTGTTTGGTATTACACAGATGTATTCAGGTACCGTTTGTTGATTACTGTGCTTGGTCATGTTACCATATGCTACATAATATGTCACTCCACTTGTACTTTCCCTTTATATGATTACATATCACTGATATTTGCTACATCTGTAAAGGTATTTAACGAATAATATATAAATTAGGCCAGTAATTTTGCTTTTCTATAAGAAAACCTGTTGTCAGTAGCAAATATTTCACACATTTTAGGCACAAGAAAGATGTAAAGTTTTTATGAATTTTCGTTTATAAAGAATGTTTAACAGCCTAAAGTATGAAGGTTTGGTTAAGTTTGGTTACATCTGTAAAGCTATTTAACGAATAATATATAAATTAGGCCAGTAATTTTGCTTTTCTATAAGAAAACTGTTGTCAGTAACAAATATTTCACACATTTTAGACACAAGAAAGATGTACAATTTTTATGAATTTTCGTTTAGAAAGACTGTTTAACAGCTTGAAGTATGAAGGTTTGGTTAAGTTATAAAACAGAATAGACAGTTTGAACAAAGTTGAAGCAACTAAGAAGATTTGTGAGAAGTCTAGGTGAATTACAATGGTGTGTTTATGTGGGCAGGGAGGTGAAGGACAAGTAGTGCAAAGGTACCGGTGAAACAGGGAATGATGCTCGCATGAGGATGAGGGCGATTGTGGGGGAGTTGGCAGTGTTATCGGCACAGATCGCAGCCCTGGGGTCTGCGCGTTCCAATCAATCATCCATTAGCCTCAGTAATGAGTGCCTTGCCCAAGGTAATTAGTAGCCCGAGTGACACTCTTTATGCTTAGCCCTCAGGCTCAGCGAGCCTCCATAAATCTCCCATCCACCTTGTAATCAACCCTTCCGAGATAATTCCACATAGACTCCCGATAAATTGATGTACTTCCGCAATCGTTCAACCCCTCCTTTCTTTTTCCAGGCCCCGATTTTTCCTCGAGCTTCCTTTTAATTCACTTTGCTGGGTGCGGATCCTAATTCTTACCGTGAACTCCACTTTGCTCACTCCCCGGCCTTTCTCGATTTATTACCACTGACTTAGCTCTTACAAATAATTGGTAATTTATTTTACTCTTATGGGTTTGATTGTCTAGCGTCACGCAACGCTAGATGGAATTACTCCTCAAACGTTTCAAGGGCGGCTCCTTGCACCTAGCAATTCTCTTATCCGCTTCCTATCTCAGAAAGATCAAAAACAATTGCTTCTCTTCCTCTGACATTTCGAATTCAAACCACACAGCCGTCCTACGCTTTAAATCAACTAATTCTCTTACAAAACGAAACAATCCACTATCTTATTGTATTTATCAGTCAAATTACTCCCCCTAATGAACCAACTACAGAACACCATCTCGACTGTATAATAAAAACACAACTTATTTACGTCAAGAATATTTTTCATGACTATAAGAAATAAACTTATGAAACAAGTCTTCATTATGTACTACTGAATATACAAAGAAAAAGAACCATAATAAAATAAGATTCTAAAGTAAATAATTACTGCAATAATAAAAGAAAAATAAGATTTAAAATCTGATGTCTTTCTATATCATTACCATTAATGACCATTCTCTAACATTTCAAGATGAATTCAAAATTTATTTACTATTTTTTTCTTTAATTATAGTTTCTTCAGAGTGCCATAAGGGAATTTATTTTTAACCTTTTCCTTTTTTGTTTACTCTTTATTAATATATACATTTAAATTTCATACATTAATTTATTTACTTCATACATGTCAATGAGATTACATTTTATTGTTATCCTTATATATGTTTATCTATTTGTAATTAAAAGTACAAATGTTGTATATATTAATAAGTAACTTTTAGTTTACTAGTTGATAGCTTATTAATAAATATAACGATATCATTACTATATTGGGTAATGAAATTTTCTTCTTTTTCTAGCTATTTCCTCCTTGGAGTACAATTTTTAGCTTCAATTATATTTCTGTGTATCCTGGATTAACTGAAAACAAATAAATAAAACAATATCATCAAAAAGTAAAAAAAAAACAATATGAAACTTCCAAGTGGATTGAAACTTCCTCATACACCATGAAGCACGGTATAAATGACCTCATATACCATGAAGTACGGTAGAAATGACCTCATACACCATGAAGCACGGTAGAAATGACCTCATATACCATAAAGCACGGTATAAATGACCTCATATACCATGAAGTACGGTAGAAATGACCTCATATACCATGAAGCACGGTATAAATGACCTCATATACCATAAAGCACTGTAGAAATGACCTCATATACCATGAAGCACGGTAGAAATGACCTCATATACCATGAAGCACGGTATAAATGACCTCATATGCCATAAAGCACTGTAGAAATGACCTCATATACCACTAAGCACGGTAGAAATGACCTCATATACCATGAAGCACGGTAGAAATGACTTCATATACCATAAAGCACTGTAGAAATGACCTCATTTACCATAAAGCACGGTTCAAATGACCTCATATACCATGAAGCACGGTAGAAATGACCTCATATACCATGAAACACTGTAGAAATGACCTCATACGAAGTACTTTCAAATACAGTACGTGCTTATAAAACAGTAACGTGGGAGCTCACTCACTCTCTTGTATCAATCCAATTGTAATTTTTACCAGCTCTCTGGTTCAGGTTCTTTGATTAACTTATTTCACAAAAATACTACCAAGCAAGCAAAATTATAAAAAAATAGAACCAATCAACAAAGAATTGGGACAGCGCTATGTTCAGTGAGTTTAAGGAAAATATAGTGAATAGAATAGCTGTTAATGAATGAAAAATATATTGCGCATATTAACCGTGTATAAATAATACTTTGGATCATTACTACATTTAATTGTTTATTAATAAGAATAGCTGATTTTGTATGGAAATCAATTCAAGGCGATGGATTACAACAGTTGTGGCAGGCGCATTGTTGGGAACGATGCCATCATCTCCAGTGCTCTGGTGCGGAGACCACCCAACAAGTTACTAGTGTGCAGATCACGATTAGCCTGATTCCCGTCTTTCACAAGAACACAAATATGTCCTTCGGATTAAATTCAATCTTTGGAACATAGTACTTTGCATTAAATATCCATTTTTTTTTTTTTTGGTATGATTTAATGGTAAAATACTAGTATTTAAATTAAACGAAATCATAATAAAAACAGTTCATCTACCTGTAATATCATAATTTTTTTAATTAATTTTTTTTTTGTTCATTCGTAAATATTTACTAACTTCTCTATATTACATCATCAAATCGATTATGACCCACTTTTTAAAATAATTCTCACACATCCCCTAAATAATTAGGTTTTCCTAAGTTACACAATATATATATGTATATATACACATCAAGAAAACTATCCACAAAGGATACTGAACGTTTCAGAGTAAAAAATTGATAAACAGTAGGTAGAAAAGCACACTTACAGTCACTAATTTTTGGTCTAACTTTCATCTGGAGAGAAGAGATAGGGACCCCAAGCGCACTTGCGAAGCGATGGTTGGAGACTAATAGTGTCACACGCGTACCCAATTCAATAGAAGTAAGAAAAATAAACTACGAATAAGTATATAAAGTGAAAAACGGAATAAAAAAATTATACTTAATATGGAGTGGTGAAAATAAATAAATACTAAGGGAGTGAGACAAAAAATAACTATAAGTATTTGTAGTATTCATAGTTCCTCATTTCCTTAGCATTTATTTATTTTCACAATGCCATATTAATTATCAGCTTTTTCTTCCGTTTTTCACTTTATTCACTTATTCTTAGTTTATTTTTCCTACTTCTCGTGAACCGGGTACGCGTGTGACAACACTGTTGCTCTCTAACCATCGTTTCGCAAGTTCACTTAGTGTCCCTAACTCTTCTCTCCTGATGACGGTTAAACTAAAAATTAGAGACTGTAAGTTGTTTACTGTGCACCTATAGTTTTCCCTGAAATGTATATATATACAACTGAAAACTAAAAAATGATAGATCGGGATGCGGTCAGTTTCTTCCACTTTCAATTCAAACTCTCATTGCCGACGTTTCGATTTTATTTAAAATCTTTTTCCAAAGGCCTACAAAAACGTCGGCAATGAGAGTTTGAATTGAAAGTGGAAGAAACTGACCGCATCCCGATCTATCATTTTTTAGTTGTATATCTGTCACACGGTCGAGAATTGATTAGTGTATATATATATATATATATATATATATATATATATACAAACGAGTTCAAAATTAAAGAAGAGTAACACACAGAGTAAAGAAACACACATATAAACTCAAATTTTTGGGCAATCCATGGTCAGGAAAAATGAGAAAGGGAAATCAAGCACGTTGTAGACGGAACGGTAAGAAACCCCACGCAACGTAAGAGGTGGCCTTGGAGACCAAGTAGTTACGGCTACAACGTGTTTAGTCTCCCTTTCTCTTTCTTCCTGGAGAGAAGTTATAAACTCAATAATTTGAGTTTATAAGTGTGCTTTTTACTCTGTGTGTTACTCTTCTTCGATTTTGAACTCCTATTGTGTCCAGTTGGTGCGTCTTCCCGTTTAAGTGAATATATATATATATATATATATATATATATATAATAAGTAGGTTTTTGACTCTGTCGAAGCCCGCGTCTATATTTTACTCAAACTTTGACAGGTTTTAGTTTAGTACTTGTCCATTGTCAAGAGAAAGTTGTTTGACATTTCAGATATATTGTGCTGACAATGGTCCAGTTCAAAAACTCATCAAGGACTAAGGTATATATACCAGAATAAGATGGTATAATTTTAAATTAATTTTAAGCAGTACACTGTATGATGGAACAACACATCAAACGAGTACAAGAAAAGAACACGTAGAAACAACACACAACACACTTCAATATTTAGACCTCATTGTCATCAGGAGAAGGAGAAGAAGAAGAGTTCTGCTCGGCAGATAAACAGCAACTCGTTCACTCCTGATGACGACGAGGTCAAAATATTGAAGTGAGCGTGAGTTGTTTATACGTGATTTATTATTGTTTTGTATTATTTTTGATACTTTATTTATCAATGATATTTTATTTGACAATGAATTAAATGTTGTTACTCAGTTAGTGAAAGAGTTTTTTAAACTTCTTAAACTATTGTAATAAAACTTTCTAGTTATGGTATTAAGTAATATAAATTTTTTTAATTCCAGAATTAATACTTTTAAAGAATTGTTTGATTCCAATTTGACTTTATTGACAATATATAATTGAATGTGATTTTTAAAATAATAATATTAAGTAGTAATGAGAGAACAACAGTTGAGTAATGTTTATAGTCCGAAAGGATAGAAGTCTGAGGCCTGTGTTCGATCGAGCCCCAGGCACGTGCAAGATAACATCAAAATTGATCAATCTAATATCTTTATTAAAGCAACGCAGAATACATCACAACTGCATAATAGAAAGATAACCATGATTAATGTCTGTGGCTTTAAAATTATTTAAAGTTTGTTAAAAGCAATCAAAAAAAAAAAAAGAAAAGAAATAAAATTATTTAACAGGTGTAGCTTATAGATAGAGTAAATTAACGCATAACTGTACAAAGTCACGATCCCATTTCTTATAATTTACAATTGACCTTATTATATCAGTTTATTATTCTAATTGTTGATAATAATCATTTATGAAAATTGAATAACTTAAGAAAATAACATCCTTCTGATTATTTTGAAGGTCAATTATTTCATATTTACTATTTCCGTCCATAATTACTTTGTTGGTAAATTAATATGAACAATTTGAAGATTACTGATATTTCTATGAAATAAATTATTCAACTCTAATTTAAAATCGGATTATACAAAGTTTGTCCTGGAGACAGACATCGGTACGAATACTGTAAACGCTTGGTTGTCTCTGTTGCCTGGATTATATTATCGAATAGGTATTTTGACTAAAAAATAAAACTAAATAAAATATTTATTCTGTGGCAACACTTGTAAAGGTTTTTTTTTGTTTTTCGAGTTAGAACAAGTTGTTTTTTTGACAATCTCGTTTTCCAAGTGTTTTTTTTATAATTCTCAAAATATCTATTCAATAATCTGTAATTCCAATAATATAATTCTCCAAAAACTTTTAAAATATTACATCAGAATATCAGATTAATTTCTATGAAGCTGTTAATAGAAATCGATTGATCATATTACCTTTTTTTTAATTAATATATTAAATATAAATTAATGAGGAATGTTTTACCTTTTTCAAGTTTACTCATGTCTTGAGTTCAAAAAAATAATTTCAAAAAAGTGGTTTCAAATAAAAAGCTGCAAAAACTTAAAAAAAAAAACAGAAACATTGACAAGTGTTACCGCAATTCTATAAACATTTGTGTTTGGAGGTTTTTATTCTTTTTTGCAACATAAATATAATAGCTGTAAAGTTCAGTAGAAGTACAATGAGTTCTGTATATTGTTTCATGATGTTTAAAACAATAATTTTGGTGAAAAGTACTGAATTTATTATTTCATAGCTTTAGTACAATGTTATTAAAACAATAAAAATAATTAAAGAAGAATAAAACATTTTCGGTTGGGTTAGGTTGCAGTGGTTGTCTCACGAGAGAAGATTTTTGTTCATCATTGACACATAAGTCAATTATTGGCCTTTTTTGACACAATACAATAATATTCTACATCAGGTGTTAAATTTGGTTAAATTCAGTGCATTTAAGTAGGGTTGTTTAAAGAGTACATGACATAGTGCAGGCTAGGGAGAGATGGTGTGACATCCTTTCTGGGGAATGACGCCGAATATAATGAGCTTATATTTTTTTTTTAATTCGTGAACAAATCCAGGACCAGAGTGGGTATCAAACCCTGGATCTACTACACGTAAACCACTGGGATGCCATAGTTTCTGTAAAACATTTGAACTCTATAATGCCTGCAGCAAGCTGACATAAACTTCCTGAAAGAAATTTACGAGAAATATGTTTTGTTCTTCTTTCATTGTTACTAACAACCTCTGATACCATCAATAATATAACAATTGAAGCCCTTTAACTACTGCATAACGAAAACTTTATTCTTACTTAAAAAAAAATGCATGCATTTGGTTGTATTATGGGAAAAAAATATATGAATTCAATAGAAAAGCACCTTGAAAAATCTTTTTTTCTATGAATATCCCAGTCCAAATGTTACTGACTTTTGATCCAACTTAAAGTTTTTGTTTTAAGTAAGAGATGAAAAAACTTTCCTGCTAAGACGTCTCTTAAATTGGTCTGCCTGTATGATACCAGTTAGTCCGAGAAGATTCTACCTCTAAATTAACTTGAGCGAAGTGAAATATAAGAATCAATTTGACTTTAGCTAAATAGTTGTACATCAACATGAACCTCGATTATAATATTAAGAATTTAATTGATTTAAGTTACTCAGATAACTGGAAGAAAAAAAACAGCTTCTTCTTTTCTAAAATCTAGTACATGGTAATTTGTTCCATTTGTAGTCCCATAAGAGTCAAAGATGGATTAAACATTAAAATCCATTTTAATGGATTAATGTTTTAAAACATTAAATTTTTTTTACATTATCTAATGTGTTTGTTAGTGTAATGCGATTACATATTAAATGCTATTAATATATATTATCCTTAGGTTCAGTATTTTTTATACTCGCTCCTTCCTCTTTCATCGTAAATTTCAGGATTGGTTTGCAAAGTCCAATTTTTTTTCTAGAAATGAAAAAGAAATATAGTTCATTAAATAGGAAAGAAAATTTTAAACATAGTTTGTGAAACAACTTAAATATACTTTTTTTAAATGCACATCGGAAGTTTTTGGGTGTAATCAGAATCTTACGTAATACGAATCAAATATAAACTATTTTGTTATATAGCAATTTTAGAGTAGTACTTTTTCTTTCTATATGAATAAATGAATTACTTGCATTATTTGCTTCCTTTTACATTCCTGTTAAAGAAAAAATCTGCAACCAGATTGCGTGTGCTTTAATTGTATCATTATTCGTTTCTATGTCATGGAACAACAATTGATTGTGAACAAAAATTTAAGTATTTAAATAGAAACTTTTTACTTCTAACGTAGTGTAATCAGTTATTATGTGGTATTTACTCGTTGTAGGGTAAAAAACTGATGAAATGGTCTCCACATATAATTTATATGTAAAATTTTTTTTTAAACTTCACGAATTGAAGCCCTCATAAAGCAAAAGAATGGATATTCTTATATGGTTTTTAAATCGAAAAGAAAACAGTTCTTGGGCTCGAAGGAAAAAGGTTTCACATCGCTAGTTTTGATCTGAAGTGGTGGACTGGATCGAGTAACAACGTAGTCTTAGCCTGAACACCTTCAAACTGATCGTATCTTTTACTTCTTGCAGAAAATGGGACTTGTGAAGGAATAGATATACTGAAATGGCCAGAATATTCTCCAGAGGTTTTCAAAATTTGATTTTTTTTGATATAATTAAATATTACTTTGAAAAATTTTTTTCTTCAAATAACTCTATACATACATTTTATTTTTATGATTACAAAACACAAATCGAAATTACAAGTAGTATGGTAACAAAAAGTTGAAACAATATCTTAAACTGAAGTTTGCAAAAGATGAACAAAAATTTCTCTCCCGATGTGTCTTAACCTTGCAGCGGTGACTTCACCTTCCTAGGAAGTTTCTCTCCATTTTGATAACTAAAAAAGATGTTACGACAGCTTTGACTACCAGTTAACCACAACATATATGGATATGGTCTTCCTCTAGCTGGTACCCTTGACTGAGAGGTTACTCACTGCTGTTGCTTACCTAGGAGTGATTTATGGTTCCTTCGTTATCTTCTCTTTATTTTATTTTCTCATTTCTAGCCTCATAAAACTTCTTCAGAGGCTCTTAAGCCTTGGTGAAAGTTAGTTTATTTGGGTTATGGATGTCTGTCCTAGAGTCGTTAGACAGTCTTATGGACACTGCGTGACTATTCTTCCCTTCAATCTAAGCATATGATTGCTTTCTTACTGTGACTGAAAAACAACTTGTGGAAAAGATCAATGTGAAATCTTTTATTATGATATAGTTGAACGACTCAATATTATGGCAATACTATAAAAATTCTGAGTGGTCTACACTCAATTTTACTATAAGTAAACATATTGTCAAGTTCATGGACACTCAATTACTTAATTGACTTGGACAACAAATGTAGCTACTTTCATCTTGTCAAATGTAATGAACATATAAACTTTAGTAATCCAAACACTCTAACTGATGAAAGTAATTCAATGATACATTCCCTCTTCAAATATAAAATTAATGTTATATTAAGAAAATACCTAAACCTAAATGTAGCATAGTATATGAAGCATTTACAGTATTTTAATATTTTTTTAAAGACGCAGTTCCAATGTTTTTGAATGAAATCTCACTTGTCATGGGCCACAAATAAACTATTTAGATCTGGAGAATTTTATTGCCGTATTTTTTACTTTCATTTGGGAAGTTGAAGTAATATTACGTTAAAATTAGTTCTTGTTTTTATTCTAAGTATGATAATGTACCTTTTCCAGGATTAGGAACCCATAAGTGTGTTCTTGTAACTGAGGCACAGTGATATGCCAGAAATTTATATGAAACAATAATCTCATCACAGGCTGCATAGAATGTGAAGCTTAAATTGAATAATTATCAGTTTAAGCTAAACTTTATTCCAATGACTCACTCAATAGTAACCGTAAGATAAAAATGGCCTGGTTACCAGTGGCCTGTAGATCAGTGGTTGACTTACTTGCCTCTGGGCTGGTAGTCCGGGGTTTGATCCCCACTTGACACTCGATTTATTCACGCAGAAAGTGAATAAATCTGAGTGCTTTGTACCTCAGAGAGGATGTTAAGATGTCAGCCCCGAGACTGTAAGATGTCAGGTATTCATTAAAGAACTCTAGTCGAAATGCACTTCAGTTAGGCAAAATTTAGGACTCCCAATATAGAATCTGTAGAATCACCAATCAAACAAAAAGCCGGTGAACGGCTAACGTTATTACCCGCTAGGGAATCAGTTTAAACAATTAAAAAAAAAACGTAAGACAGATGATCACGAAAAAAACCTGAACTACAGACATTTAGTTACTGACCTCACACACATTCTCTAACAGTTAATTCAGCACTAGTAGGTCAATGAAACAGCTCATTACAACCTGCACATTAGTAAAGCAGAAAGATTTAACCAAGGTCTTCTGGTCTTAATGATCTTTAAAAGGACCTCTGCCACCGCATAAACAATTCCTTCTAGTAGCAAAGAACATAAATATACTCGTAGTATTACATATTTACATACTTAAATTGCATATTTACACATATATTATTGCTATTCACTTTGCTTTTGTCATATTATAGGAAATTCAAACAAAAATAATTTAAGAAGATATGGAATTGTTTCACATCAACATAAATGCCAAAGTATAATTGGTGTCCAAAATCACTGCATCTTATTTTGTAAATTCTATTTTAATCGATTATTATTAATATTTCAAAATTTCATTAATTATGCAAAAAAAATTAATTAGAATAATCAAAACGCTTAATATATTAATATATTTCAATTTTTATTCTGAATGCTAAATATAATAAAAAAGCTGTATGACAACAATTAACAAAAACAATTTAAGATCTCTGGTACATATGTAGGATATTTTTATTTATTATTTTTCAAACAATGTTTACAATTTCAAATTGTGTTTTAAATTTTGATTTTTTTATAAAATTATCATACTTGGAATTTTATTACATGGTAGAGTCTTTTTATAAAATCATTTATTTCTACCTTTGTCGAAAATCATATAAAATTTCATTTACTCTGAGCGAGTTCACCTTTTTTCTGCGTTCTGTACTCTTTTGTAAGATTGGTGTAAATGTATATGAGAAAATGATATATCAGTAATTAGCCAGTTTTTTTTATACTGAAATCAAATTCAAAGCTCGCTTTTCAGTATAATTTCAAACTTTTAGATTGAATCATAAGTCAATATTTTTACATTTTATTGAAGAAAAAAAATATTTTTAGAACTACTACTAACTACTAACTACTAACTTCAGTTAGTAGTTTGGGAGACCACAAAATTTGTACTAAAAACACATTTTCGCAAAAAAAAGGGACTTTCCCAACATACATAATTGCTCCCAAACAATAGTGTTTATTTACACTATGAGGTCCATTTTTCTCTAAAAATTGAATTTGATCCATCAAATATTGTGAACTGTAGCGTGTAACAAGCTTTTGGATACACATCAACCCACACACATACTCAGATATCATAAAAAAAAATCATAAAACGATTTTGGGAACTTCAAAACATGTAAATCCGTCAAAATCTCAAGATTTTTCACGATCACTATAGTTTACTTATAGTAAAGGGATTTACTATTTTACTAAAGTTAAAAACCATTAACTAACTGTATTTCCTCACATATGTTATTTCTAAAGTATTTATAGATTTTCTTCAACTTAGATATTTAAAAGTAAAACTGTAATTAAATCTTTCACAGTAATTTCATTTTTCACCATCTTAAAGTGGATTAAATTTTAGCTGCAATCATTAAAAATCTTTGATTAATTATTTCATCTTCTTTCAATTGATTTGGTAATTTGATTCCTAGTATAATATTCTTTACTCCATAAACACTCCCACATTTAATTTAGTTTCAAATCAATATAGATCTGACACATGTGTTATTCTTGATAAATGTGTGATAGTTAGCTAAGACTCATATAAGACATATTCATAATACCCGAAGTTTAGCAATAAGATCTAATATCATAACATGACTTTCCGTAACCTTCCATTATTATGCCTGATATATCACATATAATAAAAGTTTTATGATTTCTTATTATTGAAAAAATGTAAATAAAATAACTATAATATTTTCTTTAATTATAAGGTATTGAGAGCGCATCAAAAACGTTTGGTGATGATCACACTAGTAAAACTAAAGTCAGTGCAACTAAATAACAATTTATTTTCTTATAATAACAGTTCTCCCAACTAACATTTGACAGTCAATGTATGTAAATAAAAATTGATCATTTTATAGTGCTATTTCTTATAATTTTTAAATAATAAATGTTCATATTTTATTATTATACAGAACATTTATTTACTATTTACTATTAGTGTATTTGGGGAGCAGACCTTCATTTATACAAGTTCTATTGATACTTATGCCTATTTGTAATTTAATACCTTTTCGGATTAATTTTTCCAATCTTCTCACTTCTGGCTTCCATAAGTTCGGGACAAGATATATCAGTTCTCCGAAATTTTTATTTTTATATACCAACATGTTTCGGTCCACATCGATCATTTTCAAGGCTATTTTTATACAGGCAGTTTCACAACATACATAATGATACAAAACTAAACAATAACTAAAATAAACACACAACGATTATGCTTGTTGACTTTGTGTGTTTTTTTAGTTATTGTTTAGTTTTGTATCATTATGTATGTTGTGAAACTACCTGTATAAAAATAGCCTTGAAAATGATCGATGTGGACCGAAACATGTTGGTATATAAAAATAAAAATTTTGGAGAACTGATATATCTTGTCCCGAACTTATGTAAGCCAGAGGTGAGAAAATTGGAAAAATTAATCGGAAAGGTGTTAAATTAGAAATAGGCATAAGTTTTAATAGAACTTGTATTTACTATTAGTGACTTAAGTAATAGAAGGTCCACATATAAAGAAATTGAATTAAATTAGAGTTTTAATACATCTGTGTTAAATCCACAGATAGATTTAAATCTGTGTATTTAAAATTCGCTTAAATCATTGATACAAAAACAATACAAATATAATTCAGTTATAATTTTAACATTTTATATTGCAATTTAATTTACGTTACGATCTATTTGGAACGTAATATTAATTTATGATATTTCAATTAAATGAACAGCAAAAAATGTTGCATCGATTTTTTGTAATTTCATTTTCGAGTTTGTTTGGCAATGATTTGAATATAGTTCTTTTTTCTGGAATAGTAGTCATATACAGGTTAAATATACACATAACTGTTCAAACAAATAATCCATTTTTCAAACGGAGTATTGACTATAAACATTTCGTCTTATTCTGAATTATAAGCAATTCAATCATTCATTACTTTACTAAACGCAAAATTATCGTTAAAACCATTAAATACCAGTTAACTCAATGACTTATGTTAATGTATTTTCATGTTAGCAATTATAATAAAATCTGGAGTGGCGTACACTCAAATTTATTATTAGTAAACATAACATCACTCTTTTTGACAGCTTGAAGAATTATCTTAAAATTAGTATCTCTTTTGTAATGTAGAACGAAAGAGTACACTTCTCTTATGTCAATTAATATGATTCACACCCAAAGGTCATATTATTGATAAATACTAGAAGATATACATCTGATATTAAGTTTTTTGTTTAAAGCATTTTGTTAAACATCTTTTTATTTCTACTAACACATATTTGTAGCATTAGATTATTAGATTTCCTGTAGGCAAATTATAATAGAAAAAATAAAATTATTTATTTTGGTGTATTTTTTATATCTAAGTTGGTAAGACTATGTTATGAAGAATGTTTTTTGTCTAGTTTGAGGAAAAATAGTGTTAAATATTTTCAGAGACAAATTTTTAAGTTGTAAATAAAAATTGTACCAGTTAAATTATTGTATTTTTTAATATTATGTTGGCTACACTGTATTAGGTACGACTGTCTGTTTTTATCTCTTTGTCTCATCATTGTTGCAATTAGTAATATCAGGAAAATTATAAAAATAGAAATGAAAATATAGAAAAGAATAGAAGTATTTTAATTTTAGTATTATTTTTAGGTTTTCAATATTACATTTATTCTTGTATGAATATCAACAATAGTGTATCAAAAAAAGGTTGTTACATATGTGATTTGATGTTTTTAATCTTTAGGAATCAACACTGATTTGTGGAAGGTGACAAGCATCAAGTAAGATAAGGAAGCAGAATTTAAAAAAAAAATATAGAGAGAAGTTGATTGGAATTTTTTTATATTTGTGTTAGAAACAGGAAAATCAAAATTACAGTATTCACTGTTGAAAATAAATAATGTTCTGTATATCTAATCCAACACACGCCAGTGTTTTCATTAAAATAAAAATCACATTCAATATTAGATAACAATCTGTAAAAACGTATAATATTTCCTATCATGTTAAAGAAATATATAAAATTATCTTATTGAGAAGAAAGAAAATTACTAATAAATCAAAAAACTTTAGCATGTTTATATAGCTTAAACACTGTGCACGAATCAAAACTAACTTAAATCAGTTGTAAATAAATCATTTCATGATATATCCTTCAAGCGGTTGAAAACTAACAATTAATTGCTCGAGTATTCATTCCCCTAACTAATATGAGTCACTTTAAAATATATTTATAGTACTTATAAATTATTATAGTATAATTTATTCATTGAATAACAGTTGTGAATTTTTTTTCCCGATTAATTAACTGATGGTGAAGTCAGCCTGATAAATTATTACTCTCTAATCGGAGACGTGCTTATTGGATGACTTGATTCCATCACAGCTCGAATTAAATGTCGAATTAAATCTATTTTAATTAAATGTAATATTGTTGTTTCTTGCATAAAGATTAAAACTAAAAGAAATGTTCATGGTTTTAAATATAATGAGACAATGAAAAAGTTAGTTAACGTATAGAATTGTTCAACAAAACTAACTTTCTGATGACAAATAGTATTAGTGTATTTTTTTTTTAACCAAAAAAAATTTATTTAAACTGAGCGTCTCATAATTATTCTTAAAACGTTTTTTGATACATCTGATCTTTACGTTTTAATAAATTATTAAATCAAGATATACATATATTGAGATTATATAGTTGTGAGTCTTGAATATGTTTATGTTTTTTTTTTCTTTTTTCATCGTTGAGTTATATATTTATATATAACCAATATAAATTTCTGTTCAATTGGTATCTCTTCCCATCCTAGAAAGGTTAAAATTTCTGTTTTTAGAAATATGCTATTGGGAGCACTAAGTGTGTGTTCCACTGAATTCCTTAAGGATGAGATTAATAATATTAGGTCAATTGCACTATCATTAAAATACCCCTCCTCTTATAAGGGTACTAAAAAAAAACGGTCTCCAATATTTCAACAGAGTCTCGTTCATGGTCAAATTCTATAGTTTTACTAGATCATGAGTCTTTGGAACCTCTTTCTAAGCTTGTACATAAACTTGATTTTAATAAACGTAATAACGTACGCAATTTGTTAATAAAAAAACTCTCCCAGAGGAACTTGAGTACAGTGATATTTATAAAATCCCGTGCAAAAATTGAAATAAAATTTATATTGGTCAAACGGGTAAATCTTTAAAGAGACACATAAAACAACACCAATAGAACGTAAGTAGACAGGAAAAAAGCAGCGCCTTATTATTTCTTATAAATTATGAAAATCATCATATTGATTGGATTGGAGATAAATTTATTACCTATGAAAAATTGGTGTTGTTAATAAAAATATTATCGAATCCTCTCTGATTAAAATTAACACTATAAAATTCTTTCATAACACAAGAAAGAATGTAATATTGTTAATTTTTGTAATGTATATAGTAATATAGTGATTAGTAGTAATAGTTTTTTTTCACAAATATGAATAACTCTTAAAGATGGTTAAGGAGACCGAAACATGTCAATTTGATATAATAAATCATTTAAAGGAACTAGTTTATTTACTACTGCAAAGATTTAAAACAAGTGTGAGAAAACTTGAAAGATGGTTAATGAAATTAATTCATGCCTTAGTACAAAGGTCGTTTAACGAAACAAGTATAAAAGAAGGATTGCTCCCCAAATTTACAAATATATAAAGATATATATATATATATATATATATATATATATATATATATAATTAAAGTTATCATAAGAAAACAAACAAGGGACTAACACTTACTATTATCAACATCTCGGCTATCACGCCAGCCTCAGGAAAGGTAGGAAAAGGAAAAGAAACAAACAAGCGGAGACGTGGAAGTGTCCACCGACCGACACAAAGTGACACACAGTCACTCTCTTTCTCTCTCTCTCTCTCTCATATATATATATATATATAAAATATATCGTCAGTTGGGTTTTTGACTCTGACGAAGACCGCTTGTTACGGTTGAAAGATCTTAGTCTTGTTTTCCCATTTTCTTATTGTGGTTTGATCATTGATTTCTATATATGTATATTTTGTTGAAAAGCAGAGCAGATTCTGCATTCACGACTCTTTTAAGTAGCTTTTCTTTTTTCCTAATTATTCTTCTATGTTGCAGAGGCAATGCAAATATTTGTATAAGTTGGCAGCACATTTTCATCCAAATATACATTGTTGAAAAGCAGAGCAGATCTTCATTGCCTCTGCAACATAGAAGTGTACTTAGGAAAAAAGAACAGCTACTTAAAAAAGTCGTGAGTGCAGAATCTGCTCTGCTTTTCAACAATGTATGCATGGATGAAGATCTGCTGCCAACTTATTATATATATATATATATATATGTGATTTTATTTGTAGTAGCTCTCTGACGAGATAGTTTAGAAGGTCTCAGAGCTTATTTTTCTTCATTTTGATTCTTCCCTATGGCATTTTGTCTCATATACATATATATATATATATATATATATATATATATATAAACAAGATTCCAAAATAAACACAAAAGAATGTAAAACCAGTTCACGTACCACAGTAATAAATCATAAAAATGACTAGGCTTTTTCAACCAAAATAACTGATCTTTGTCAAAGTCAGTAACATATATACATTATAACTGCAGTTATGTTATAACAAAAATATTGACCTTACTATGGTACTTTCATTTTATATAGAGCATAAGTGTAAGTAATTCGTCCAGAGTTAAGTATGTAACTAATATTTCTTTATCGTTTCAGATAAGTGGTGGTTCCTGCGACATGTGGACCTCATGTGATGAGCTAGCTATACTGCACTGTATCAATACTTCATCTTGTTGCCATCCCTGGTAACTTGTTAACAGGTAACCAATAATATCACAGTATTTCCCAACACTACTTTACCAATAATGTCCAGATTGTCTTTATTTTCTACTAATTTATACAACAGAATACTAGCAGTAAAATAAACAAATGCTTTGTATATGAACAATACTCAAATATTCTTTCAATAATATTTTAAATTTCAATAGTAAATAAATAATGAGTAATATATATTTTTTTCCAAAATTGAAAACAAAATATCATAAATAATAACTTTTGACATTGTTCGTATAATAATGATGTTATTATTCAAAATTATATTATTATATTATTTTATTGTTACTCTTATTATGTGATGTTATTTTCAAACATCACATATCTTAAACAATGTCATTTTTATCCAAACATTTTGGTTTCATTTACTTAAATAGTAGATCATGACATAGATTATAAAAATGGTACTGTATTATGTAAAGTAATCTATTCTGTGTTTTCTATTTATAGAAACACAGTGCTTAAATAGTATAGAAGAATATTACAGTATAGTATAGAAGAATAGTGCTTAAAAACTTTTTTCACTTCTTTTACTACTACTTATGTGGTAATTTTCTTTATATATATATGACTAAACCACAATAAGAAAATGGGAAAACAAGACTAAGATCTTTCAACCGTAACAAGCGGTCTTAGTCAGTCAAAAAACCCAACTCTGGTTTTTTGCTTTTGGTTTGGTTGTTTGGTTTTTGACTCTGACGAAGATCGCTTGTTACGGTTGAAAGATCTTAGTTTTGTTTTCCCATTTTTTTATTGTGGTTGGATCATTGATTGTTATTTCACGTGTTTATGTGAAATCTTTATATATATATATATAAACGTTTCAGAAGAACTATAGGTCCACAGTAAATAGAAAAACATAATTACAGTTTCTAATTTTTGGTTAAACCATCATCAGGAGAGAATAGATAGGGATTTATTTATTTAAGTGAAACTAAGTGCACTTGCGAAGAGACGCGACGGTTGGAGTGGAGAGTTTCCAACGCAAGTGCGTCTGGTGTCCCTATCTTTTCTGCCCTGATGACCGTTAAACCAAAAATTAGAAACTGTAAAAGTGTTTTTTTCTATTTAATGTGTACCTTTGCCGTAGGGAGATCTCTCTCACTTCGTCCTATATTCTAGTCTATTCCTGATGACGAACAACACTTCGAAATATTGAGAATTCTGTAAGTACGCTTTTTATTCCTTTTTCTCTGTCGTGATTTGTGTAATTTAATGTTATATATTATATATATATATATATATATATATATATACACTTATTCGATGAAAATATGATCCGATATGGACAAACAGTTCAACGTACATTGAACTATATATATATTTATATCCAAGGCTTCACAATAGACTCATGAAATAACAATCAACGTCCAAACCACAATAAGAAATGAGAAAAAAAACTAAGATCTTTCTGATTTCTTATTGTAGTTTGGAAATTTATATATATATATATATATATATATATATATATATATATATAAAGATTTCACATAAACACGTGAAATAAAAATCAATGATCAAACCACAAGTTTTCCCATTTCTTATTGTGGTTTGATCATATATATATATATATATATATATATATATATATTATATATATATATATATATAGGACTAGTTTAAAATCATTGGACCTCAACCCTCAAAAAAATTACATCATATATATATATATATATATATATATATATATATATATATATATATATGAGTTGACTGTCGTTCCTCCGTCAATTCACTTCTTCCCCTGAGGATAACCGCCATTAAGGTCGAAATATTGAAAAGTGAGTGTTTATTATGTTTCTGTCTCTGTCTCACAGTTTACTTGTATTTTAAATGTTATCTTTCCTGTCGGACCGTTTTTCGTTTATCATGATATATATATATATATATATATATATATATATATAACCAATTAAATGAAACGATTCCACGAACTAATTAAACCACATTGATATAAAAAAACACACAGAAATTAAACAGAAACTCACTACTATATTTCGATGTCCTCATCATCAGGAAGATAGAAACGAGTCGCTCCGCAGGCAGACAACTTCTGCCTTTCTGTTTAATTTCTGTGTGTTCTTTATGTCAATGTAGTTTATATATATATATGTGTGTGTGTGTGTGTGTGTGTGTGTGCGTATGCTTGTATCTTTATTGATAACTAAGTTATGCTTGCAGAGTAATTCTCTATCATTGATTATATGCTGTTTAGTAATTGTATACAATATATATATCATTAGATGTGATTTAGAAATTAAATTAGGAATAATTTCAATCCTTTTTGATTAAACAATATAAATTCTACCAGTGTATATATAAAATTGACGATATATGTCCATTTAAAGACATATTCATATATCATTTAAAATAACTCAAGTTTGTTGATGACGCTGATATCAGGCAAGTTTTAAATAGCGCTCGTGGAGTTATGTTGAAAAGACTAACTCTCGCCTTGAACAGTCAACAGAGGTTCCTGGTATAGCCAGCATGGTGCTTTAAAATACGTGACACGTTCCTTTCAAGCTGCCTATTTAGTGACGTCTGCCCAACCGTAATTAGCGCTCCATCAACAAACCAACAGATAAAACTAAATTGAACTCGTAAATCGCCAACACCTCTACGACTTCTTTTTTTTTTAATCTGCGTATCAAATCGCCTTCCTTTAATTGGTTGATATTGTCCTTCTATAAAAAGTGATTACCTTTAATCCCATCTAATAATAACATTAATTAATTTGTACTTTCTCTTAATCAAAGAAATAAGAACTTAATGAAGTTCTTGGATATGAAACCTAAAATATTTAAGTGTTATGAAGTCTTTTATGCTAAAAGTACCAACATTCATTTTATGTTGCAAACAATCAAAATTATTATCAATAAATATTACAATAAAAATGCACCAATATTTCTATAAGCTGCCCAAAATAAAAAAAAATCATTGTATGCAATGAAGTATACTCGACCCTCGAATTTTCGTACTTCAAAAAACCATGCTTTTAAGATACCAAACTTCTTTTTTCTTCTGAATAGCATATATTGCAATGTTATGTTATATTGTTGCAATATAACGATAATTGCAAGTGGAATAACAGAGGGCTTTGTAATTTTGTTACATGAATCCATGTTCAGTGTGCTGCGACAAACCATAGTGTGCAGATCAGCTGCTGATCAGCCATAGATCTAAGTCCTTCTTCACCAAAAGTTTCGGGTCATAGAGACTAAATTTAATAACTGGGTATCACCTGGGTATTGGTAATTCACAAGGAGGGCATAGTGAGGCCGAGTGGCCTAGCTACATCGATTCCTTATTTTAAGCAAACTTTATCATACATAAAGAATATTATTTTTTTTCATTTATTTTGCATACACCATATAGAATATTACATGCTATCGAATCTTAGTAAAAAGAATATTATTATTACGTATTTTAATGTATAATAAACATAACTTTAAATTAAATTTGAGGGGCCAGGCTAGCTCAGTGGTTACGTGCTCACCTCTGAACTGATAGGACGGGGGTTCAATCCTCACCTGGCCCTCGATTTATTCACGCGGGAGGTGAATAAATCTGAGCGCGTCATCCCTCGGAGAAGGACGTTAAACCGTCGGTCCCGAGCCTGTACGATGTCAGGTACTCGTTAAAGATCCCTACTCTAAATACATTTGAGTTAGGCAAAATTTAGGACTCCCACTGTAGAATCAATCTTCATTGTGTGGTATTACAAAGGGCCAATGCTTGGCCTACGTGTGTTCCCTTGTGGGACTGCCACTGCAACCTAACCTAACCTAACCTAAATTAAATTTGCTATGTGCTAAAGTAAATGAAATTTAGATAGCCTAGTCTTTCTTGAAAGATTTAGTGATGTTAAATATATAGTATATCTTGGTATGCTGTTAACCATATAACCTACTCTAAACATCATTAGGCTAACACTTACCAGTGTTACCAATTTCTGGATTTTTCTGTTTCGGGACTTCTCTCAGTCTCTATTAGCATGGATATTTGAGGCTTCAGTATATTACATTCCAAAGTTGTGGAATTCCACAGTAGGGGTAATTACTTATGGAGGAAGGTAAGAAAAGTCTTCCAATGCATATATTAATATAATCAAAACGTTAAAAACTCGTTGTTTCTTTTTTATTTTAAATCGGGAGTGAAGGAACTTGACCATCTCTTCTCTTGTGGAGTGTCGCCTATCCATGTACAGTGTGTTACGACAAACCATAGAGTGCAGATCACCTGCTTATCACCCATAGATCTAAGTCCTTCTTCACCAGAAGTTTTGGGTCGTAGAGACCAAATTTAATAACTGGGTATCACCTGGGTATTGTTAATTCACAATGAGAGCAGAGTGAGACCCAGTAGCCCGGCTACATCGATTTCGTTGTTTTAAGCAAACTTTATCATACCATAAAGTAAATGAAATTTAGATAGCGTAGTCTTTCTCGAAAGATTTAGTGATGTTAAATATATGGTATCGCATGCTATTAACCACATAGCCTACCCTAACCACTTACCAGTGTTACCAATTTCCGGATTTTTCTGTTCCCGGAATTCTCTCAGTCTCTATTAGTATGGATATTTGAGGCTTCAGTGTATTACATTCGAAAGTTGCGGAACTCCATAGTAATTACTTATGGAGGAAGGTAAGAAAAGTCTTCCAATGCATATATTTAATATAATCATCACGTTTCAAACTCGTTGTTTCTTTTTCAATTTAAATCGGGATTGGAGGAACTTGACCATCTCTTCTCTTGCGGAGTGTCGCCTATCCATGTTCAGTGTGTTACGACAAACCATAGAGTGCAGATCACCTGCATATCAGCCATAGATCTAAGTCCTTCTTCACCAGAAGTTCGGGTCGTAGAGACCAAATTTAAAAAATATCACATCTGAAATAGAGAGTTGACTATTTCTCTCTCAACTGTTGACTATTTCTATACAACTGTATCTTTAGGATAAATTAAATAATTTCTAAGAGCAGTACGGTTTGTTTTTTATTTTAAATATGACTTGAAAAAACTCGCTTCTTGCTCAAAACGCATTGTTGTATTTAAAATTTAAAATGTAAAGACTTTTATTATTATTTCTAAATATACAGAAACTTTTCTCCTATATTAATTCAAAAATTAGTGTAAAAAATTATTTCTATATTTTTTCCTTCTCTCTTCATAAAATTCTTTTTAATCTTTCATTCTTATTAAAGTTTAAAAGGTTCTGACTTGTCTGAAGAATATGGAAAGGTTTATTATAGGTTGATAACATTGCAGTTCATGCAAATTAGCAACGAAATATAAGAAACTTGAAAGGTGAATTAAAATGGAAATAATCTGAAGAAAGTGAGAATGTATGGAGAAATATTTTATAATAATTAAGAGTGGAGATACGTTTAGATTTCTTAATAGATTCCTAACCAATAAGGAACGACTGTCATCTTCTCGAGCTAAAGAAATCGAAACGGTTCTCTACCCTCAAGACATGAATAACGTCAGAGAACTACTCGGCCGCCGACGAGAAATAAATATCTCCAGTCAGCCAGAAATGAAATTATCACAAAAGAAGAAAAGGTTCGATGCATGTCCGATAGGGGACTGTTTTAATAAATCACATCCAAATCCGCCTTTGAGAGACTGAAAGGTCTTGAAGCACTCTGTCTTATATTTATTTATTGTTCCTTCATACTTGCATCTCATCCGAACAATAATTTATCTTAATGTATATTTTATTCGATTGGAGGCAGTGGTTTTTATTCACGATTTAAATTTATTAGTCCCTAAATAACAAGGTTGCTCCAGGCCGTGGGTTCAGTCCCCTACCAACAGCTCTTCTCTGCTCCACGCACTCTCCAGTCCTTATTAGCATGCTAATTACACCTCAGTTTCCACTTAGTTATTAACATTTCTTGTCCCTTCATGAATGCAATTCTTTCTTTGCCTTATAGCAAAAAGTATTCATACTTTAATATCCATTCAAATACAAATCTATACAAACTTGTGAAGATGGATTATCCGCTATGGATAAACAATCATCAAATTCAGAAGTTTTATAAAACATTTCTTATTTCCCTTCAAGAATGCAATTACTTACTTGTCTTATAGCAAAAATTGTTCATAGTGTAATAACAATTCAAATATAAATCTACACAAAGTGAGAAAGAAGTAGCAATAGATAAACAATCATCAAATCTGACATTTTAGAAAACATATCTCCATAAATTGAAGATGTAAGTTTCAAATTCGTTTTAACAATGAGTTCTGCCTCAAATCATCAAATAAAAAAATAATAAATTTCAATCTTCTGTTGATAATGAATCCTTTAATGACTCGCATTGGAATACGAATGTTTTTTTTTACCTTACAATACATTTTTCTAACTTAAAAATATTACAGGATAAAGGCACAATTTTATGTTCAAAATTTGCTATTTGAAAAGATTTTTCACCTTTAAAAAAGCTCATTTAATGATAAATCAATTTATATATTTATATAGCATTGGAAATAATTAAATATACTAAAGATGAAACCCAACAGCTGGAATCGCTATATACTTAGAAATCCACATTTGTTGCTAGATAAACACAATAATTTAAACGTCTTTAACAATTTATTAAAATATATGTGTATGAGTAGATAGTTATTTATATTAGAAAATAAACTAACTGTCAGAAAAAACAATGATCCCACTACTATAGTTCGACATTCGTCATAATTAAGAGGAGGGATGAGCCGTCGGAAAGGAAGTCTTCACTCAGAATATCCAAGCACCTATTTCTCCTCCTGACGACGACTGTTATCGAAAACACAATGCATTTTTGGATTTTCTTCTATATGTTTCTGTACATGCTTCCTGGAAGCTTGATTACTTAAGTGAAGTTATAGCTTCTCCCATTTCTATTTTAGAAACTCTTCGTAGTTAATTTTGTTGTTTCACTTTAAAGGAAAATGCAATGAAATGCCTTAAACATAAAACGAATAATCTTTTGTTACCAACATATAATGAAATTCCTGAACGACTGTACGATGTAGATAAAATTATAGATTTATAACTGTTTGTTTAGGATTGTTAAGTTGCTAAAATTGCTAAAGTTCAACAAATATCTTTTAAAAAGTAGCAATTATGATATTGATTAAAATGCCTCACCTGTCAGTTTACTCCTGCAGAATAACATAGGAATATGCTAATTAAATTAGATGACATTATTGAGCAGAATGTCTTGGAGAGCAGCAATAAAAGTGCTGATTTCTGGTTCAAATTCAGAGAGTTTTAACCCTGAATCACCACTTTTTTTCAAGTTTAGTCTGTTCCTCAGTTTTGTCAGAATTGCATTTGCAAGTAAAAAAACCAGTTTCAAAGAACTATGTATCTACTTTTTATAAACACTATTCTGAATCTGTTTTGCCCAGATTCAAATACTCTTTCGTGCATTTGTGTTTTTATAAACTTAATATGAACACTTATTATTATTGACCCCTCTTTTGCCAGTAAGAACTTATCAAACTCTAGTATATTCATCGACCTCTTTGGAGACTATTATGATAAATGAAGGTATAAGGTAATGATGCGTAATGAAAGCGAAAGCTGTTTGGTATTTTATTTTTATTTATTTTATTGAAGGTGATTATAGTACTGCGTCCTAAAAATTGACCGTACTTTCCCCCCTTCTGTACTATAGGACCCCAGTTAGCTTCAACGCCTCCAACAAGCTCAGCACTATTGGTGGGTCCAACGATAAAAGTTCTTCTACAGTTTTGTTGAGTGTCCTGAAGCACCTGCCTCTGCATAGCACAGTGGCTTGACAATCAGCCAGTAGTTGGAACGGTGTTTCTTCCTCTACCTTGCAGAATCTGAACAAACCATTATTGATAATTCCCATTCTTCGCAGATGGCCATTAAGTTTTCAGTGACCTGTTCAAAATCCGGTTAAAATCCTTAAATTATTCCTACTAAGCTGTGTGGTAAGAGAAATATTTATGGAAATACAGAGACAGTAAATGTGTGAATGAGAGCTAGTTATATATATATATATTTGTAAAAGCGAAAGAAGGAAAAACCTGATAAGAGTAAAAAAATATATACTAATGTGAGACAGAGTAACTACACTGATGTATTGTGAGAGTGCTATATCAGATGAACTAAAAGATGACATTTAATTAAACGATAGCAAAACAACAAAACCAAATGAAAACAAATGCTATACAATAATTTTAGTTTTCTGTTTCAATCAAGAGAAAGGAGATGTGAAAGCACTTTTTGATGTAAGATTAGCTTTAAAGGAAATCTTAATATGAAACCTTCTCGCAATGTAACCATACTGTCATTCGATTCCTTATCTTAAGTAGGCTATTGGCTTAGTTTATCATTGAGTCAGCTTTTCTTTGCTTCTAAGAAAACTGCAAATGACTACACAGCAGTATAGCCTGATGCTGAAGATTGATGCAATCCTTACGTAAGATCATCTGCTAGGAGCTGAATGATCCTTTTACATAGGTCATGGTAATACGCAATACCTTCGTCTGTCAATCTAATCTAACCAACTATCTTATTCCTATTATAATATGATCGATCAATCATCTTCAGACTCAAAATAGTTGATTTTTTTTTATAATGGAATAAAATTAATGTAGAAGCTTAATTATGAAAATCTATACTCAATAAAAACATGTTTTTTTTGTTATTTAATAAAATTATTTCTAAGGTAGTGCAATCAGTTGTTATGTAGTATTTACTCATTGTAGGGTAAAAAGCTAAAGATATAGTCTCCACATATAGAAATTTAATAGTACAAACAACGCGTTTCGAACAAGTAGTGTTCTTCTCAGGCAATAACTTATTTACATGACATAACTCTAGTAAACATGACTTGTGAAATTTAAGACAATCAATCTGGAAACGTGGTTTGCCAATAGTAAACGAGCTACAGAACAGCATTAAAGACGAAAACTTATAAATCTGAGCATTAAAAGAAACAAACAATTTTACTCTCTGATAGTAAAGTGAAAATAAGCTATGTCAAAGCAAGCTCAGTGGTTACGTGCTCACCTCTGAACTGATAGGACCGGGGTTCAATCCTCACCTGGCCCTCGATTTATTCACGCGGGAGGTGAATAAATCTGAGCACGTCGTCCCTCGGAGAAGGACGATAAACCGTCGGTCCCGAGCCTGTACGATGTCAGGTACTCGTTAAAAATCCTTACTCTAAATACATATGAGTTAGGCAAAATTTAGGATTCCCATTGTAGAATCAATCTTCATTGTGTGGTATCACAAAGGACCAATGCTTGGCCTACGTGTGTTCTCTTGTGGGACTGCCACTGCAACCTAACCTAAGCTATGTCAGATTTTTTTGTCAGCGCCGGGTGGTATAAAATATTTGTACTAAATTGATGGATAGAATATCGTAGAATGGACTGGTTAATTAATACCTGTGAAGGAAGATTACTTGATGTTTTAAATAGGCCTATTAGCGAAGAAGCTTCTTTTCTCAGTCAATAACCTAAGTGTAAATGAAGTAGTTTTTGATTAGTTGATATATTTTACGTTTACATCTGATGATGACTGTATCTTTCTGATCATGATTACACAGCAAAGTGAGAGTTTCGCCTGTTCTTTGACAATGACTGATTTGTATTCAAGATGATTGGCTCGAGTTCCGAGTTAGTTTGAAAAAAAAAAAAAAAAAAAAAGCAAGAACACCATCAATTTACCACTAACTGGCTTCAGGTCAATTTAAACCAATTCTTCCTTCACTAACTACTTTTGATGGGGTCGTTTCAAAAAGTTTTCAAGTTTTTCTTTTAACCTTTATTTCATCGAATCGACAAGCCAAGACTCCAAAGGTCTTATCAAGTTCAATCTTGACAGCTGCCTTGGGGGCTAAGCGACTCGACACTATCAATCTTTCATTTACGACTCGCTGCTTGCACCGAGATATGTCAACGTCTTAAGTAGATGTCATTTTAATCTTACAAGCAGAGTTCAAGCAAGATTTCAAATTATATCACATTAATTAGGTAGTTGACTAAAAAAAATTTGCTTTTAACTTATGCAATTAGTTTTATATTAAATTACGGTTCTCGTCCAAATTATCTTTTGAAAACAATGACGAACATAAATGCATTCATGTATAAAGAATAGAAAAACCAATCGTATTCTTGTAAAGACCAACAATTTTCGTAATACTATTTGTAAGAGGAGTTTGCTTGTAATACATCGAAAGAAAACAATCTGGTTTTCTATTTACTCTTACAAATAGCCTTTAGTAAAGAATAGAAGGGATAGTTAATGGAGTGATTAAGCGCCTCTAATAGCCTCTAACACTCAACTCCGACTTCTGCCTTCACGAGGCTACCCTGTTAACCAGCTTTATGTAGAATCAAAAGAAATAGGAGGAGAAGGTGATCAGGGGCTGGGCCTGACCACCTTCGTTTCACATCCTTCCTAATCCCCAAATCCCATCATTTTATCTCAACCCCAATCGAAGGTGTTATGCGATCCGTGCCGAAGGATGGATGATACAGGGGTTTCTGTATTATGAACGGAGCCTCAAGGGTACCAGACGACCACCTTGAGTAAATAGCCTTACTCCGGTATACGGTGCTCTGCCGGAGCGGACAAAATACCACCGATAGAGCTTCAGGGATTTTCCCCTGATTTTCCCCTGTAAGGAGAAGGAAGTCTGGAGACCATTCTCCGGTAGCGCAGAGGGTCCAAAAGCGCTAACTAGTGTGAACGTCCCACAAGTGCACCTGAGGACCCCAAGAAGACCATCCCAAAGAAGGAGAAAGGAAGAAGAAAGGAGTACTTTCTCCTGAAACATAGGAAGGCTGAATGGACATTATCAAAGATGGTTTGTGCAGATTCTGCAAAGAGGAAGAAACACCGTTTGCACCTGCTGATAACTTATAAGGCAACTTTGCTGCAGAGAGGCAGGTGCTTCGGGACACTCAACAAACCATAGAAAAACTTTAACCGCTGGAACCAGCAAAAGCGCTGAGCTTCTTGGAGGTGTTGAAGCTAACTACTGGGGTACTTTAGTACAGAAGAGGGGAAGTACAATAGTTTTTTTTTTTGAAGCAGTGCTATAGTCACCCTCAAATAATATAAAAAAAAAAATGATAGAAGATCAAATTGTTTTCGCAAGTAAATTATCAACTTGTGAACTATTTCAAACTTAATTCTCTTCTTATAAAGTAGAAAACTTGATTGTTTTGAGAAAGTAAATCATCATCTTCTGAAATAGTTCAAGTCCAATCATGATCCAACTGTTTTGAAAAAGTAGATCTTCTGAAGTGTTTTAATCCCTTCAGGTAAAGAATTTCTTCTTCTGGTAAAGAATAGCAGACCTAATTATTTGGTACAGTCAATTGTCTTTGTTGACACTCTATGAAATATAGGGATGATGAAAGAAATATACTTTGAAATTTTTACGGCTTTATATGTTTCGAGATCGACTAAACCCCATTTTTGGGGTCTTCAATTCGTAGATTGTTCACTTTAAGTTGTCTCTGCATAAAGGATGCAGTTTATTTTTTTTTTACTATTCGAGCATCTCAGAAATTTTTATAAAAAAAAAACTAAAAGGTAACTAAAAAAACTCAAAAAAAGTAATCAAAAATGAAATTTGCATTGTATTTTTAAATGCTTATATATATCTTGAAATGAACGCATAAATATCAAATAAGAAGGCTTTTGTATCACACATCCTAATAAGTGACATATTTTGTGAATTTTGTTTTGTTAAATATTGCCACACATTTTATTTGATGTTATCAAATTCTACATGATAACCTCTTTATACTACCATATTAGTGGGAAATCTCATGTTCTCACGAATTGAATGACTTTCACTTAAAGAAAATTTGATCTATGAGAAAATCAAAAAAGAAAGTTCTTAGAATATGCCTTATTATTGAATGGAATATTTATCTGAAGCTCCCTCAACAAACACTTAACATTAAATCATCCACGTTGAGGCCTGATGGTATTTTAAATCCCACGTTTGCCAGGTAGCTAGGCCCTTCAGTTCAGTTTTTTTTTAACAATGAAGGTTTTTTTTTAGTATTTCCTGCCTGTTAATCTATTTGTTACAATATTAAAAAGCTTATAAACATTTTCTATCCATCTTTTCATTTAGATTATTTTGTCTTACTTATTACTTGCATCTTCTTTAAATATACTTTATAAAAAAAATAAACAGATAAGTATTATAAGAGATGAACTAACTAACTTTTAACAGTTTGAAAAGGCACAAACATGTTTCTCTTTCATTCTCAAATATAATTAATATTAAGTAATAGGAATATCAAAAATTATTTTCTTAGAGAATTGAAAAAAAAAAGTTGTAAATTGATTATAAAGTGCCTTGAGGAATTATCGTAAGTAAATTATCAACTTGTGAACTGTTTCAAACCTAATTCTCATCTTATAAAGTAGTAGACTTAATTGTTTTGAGAAAGTAAATCATCATCTTCTGAAATATTTCAAGTCCAGTCATCCAATAATAAGAATAGCATTATTGAGTAAATAGCCTTACTCCGGTATGCGGTGCTCTGCCGGAGCGGACAAAATACCACCGATAGAGCTTCAGGGAATTTCCCCTGTAAGGAGAAGGAAGTCTGGAGACCATCCTCCGGAAGCGCAGATTTTTGTTAAATGAAACATTTAAAACGAGTTTACGAAATATGCCAGTTATAAGGATCGTGTAGTACAATTGCATTTTTATTTGTTTTTTATGCATATATACTTCATATTTTTCATATGTGTAAGGTTAACTGCCAGTAGTTAGCGCTTTTGGACCCTCTGCGCTTCAGGAGGATGATCTCCGGACTTCTTTCTCTTTAGTATCATACAAGGGAAAATCCCTGAAGCTCTGTGGTATTTTGTCCCCTCCGGTAGAGTACCGCATACCAGAGTAAGACTATTTACTCAAGGGGGTCGTCTGGTACCCTTGAGGGGTAAAACTGAGTACCTGCTTCGATTACATTAAAGAAGCAAATTGATTACGAGTAAAGAAGAAATATAAATTAGGGAAGAATATTTCAGCCTAATATGAATAAATTCATAATTAAAAATAATAGAGTTACATTGTCATTGATTCATTCTCTGGAATAAACTGCATATGGGGAGGGGTGTCCACGTACTCAGTTATTGCTTCATCTGGGCTTTGAACATCGTGAGCATTAAAATTCGTAAATATTAAATTTTTTCTATTAAAATAATAACTTTGGCTATTTATTCCTCCATGATTTCGTTCTCTTTTAGGTACAGACTAGTGTGTATATTAAAATGAAATCACAGAAGGACAGCACACACACCGAAAACATTTTGCGATATTTTCGCATCATGAGGGTGCAGTGAGCCGCTTTCCATCAAAGGCCACTTTCCAAGAAACTCTGTCAGTGAAGCTCTTTACATATGCAGGAGGGTCAAGGAAGTTTGACTGCATTATTCATAGGTTATTCACAAAAATTACAAATACCTTACTGTCTCCTCATTAGTAAGGACTTAAGAAGAAGATAGGGGCCAGGTGGTGTATTCTTAATCCAAGAATACATCTATCAGCATTTAGTATTCATTGTTTGAAGTTAAATTTATATTGAATAAATTTTAATGTGGAGATATAAACTTTGACCATACCGTTCTAGAAAGAATGTAAGGTAAACAATACTGAACTCATTCGATGTAAGGTACTTCCTGAACCTTGAAAATATTGTATTCACAAGGTACTTCATGTAGACATTGTCTGAGTCAACTTTATGTTGTATTATTTATGTTTTATAAGATTGATATAATACGACAAAAATTTTTAATTAAAAAAAAACAAAAATGATATAAGTGTTTTATTATACGTATAAATAAGAAGTATTGTACAATAATGTCATTAAAGCATATAATGTAAGGTGGAACATGCTGAAATAAAATTGTAATTGTAAAAAAAAATGGAAACTCTGAGAAAATTTTGTTGGAGAGGATGTAAGGTCAACAGTCCTAAGTCTGTTCAAGAGGACTCTCAATGTAGACTCTGTAGAATCACCAATTAAACAAAAAACCGGTAAACGGCAGACGTTATCACCCGCTAGGGATGGGTTAAACAATAAAAAAAAAAGTACTGACAATTCTCAGGTTAAATTTACAAATCATATAAATTTTATACTTTTTATTTATACTTTATTTAAATATAAAATTTATATTTTATACTTTATCGCCTGCACAATAATAAATGTAACGTTCTACTACTTCTCTAAAAAGAATTTACTAAAAACATCTCCACATTGTAACATTTTTACTCAAATATAAACCCTGCCAAAATAAGGGACAGGAAACGATAAATATTTCTTATTTCGTATGTATTAAAGAAATTACTTCAATAATTATATTCAATTAAATTACATAAATAATTATTGAATTATATTATACAATTATATAGAACAATTGAATTATATTCAATAAAAAAAAAATTGATAAGTAGTAAGTTCTTTTGAGATAGATGGGCCAGGGTAGCCTAGTAGCTTGCTTACGTGCTTGCCTCTGGACTACTAGATCCGGGGTTCGATACCTGCTTTGACTCACGATTTATTCATGCGAGAGGTGAAAAAAAAAATTCTGAACACATCGTCCCTCAAAGACGTTGTTAAGCCATCGGACACGAGTATGTACAATGTCAGGTATTCGTTAAAGAACTCTACTCTAAATCTACTTAAGTTAGGCAAAATTGAAGACTTTCTATGTAGAATATTCATTATTCGGTATCAAAAAGAAACAATTTTCGGTCTTTCGTTTAACGATCGCTACAGCTTAACTTAACCCAACCTTCAAGCTTAACTTCAATTCAATGTCAGTGAAATTGTTGAAGTTAATCTTAGAAGTATAATTAGATTTTCCCACTTGTCTTTCTAACAACTAAAGAAGTTTTAGTTTATGTTTAATTCAACGTTGTAAAGGTTACTATCGTACATGTGTTAATCTTAAAAGTATTAGGAAAAAATCAAATTTATGAGATTTATAAGTTTGAATCCTGAGGATGGCAACATAGTTGACTAAAACCTATCATTTTTTTTTTAAAAATGAGTATTTAAGGAAATTAAGGCTTGTTTTCGATCTTAGATCACTAGTGGTTTGCCAAAGCAGAACTGTTTAGAAAATCAATCAGTTTTTTTCAGATTTAAAAGATTTCTTAAAATGTCCCCAGAAGATAAGTGAATTACAATACAAAGGTGGTGATTATAGAATCAAGCTTTTCTGAAATAAGTGTTGAATCAGAGCAAGCGAGTTTCTCGACAAACGTACAAATTAAATAAGAGAAGAGTGTCGGGCATTATGCAGTAAGATAGAAGGGGCCTAGGCAGAACTCCGACAGGCGGGCGAGTCTAAAAATTATACCCCAGAATAAATTATCCCGTTTGAATATTCCGGGAGAATTTTATGACTAGGGAGTAATAAGAAATGCGGTGTAAATGTGTTTTCGGGGGGTCCCGTGTATAATTCATTTGAATAAAGTGTGACGGTGGAGGTTTAAGGGAACAATGAAGGGGTCGCTCATTTGGAGGTGATGTTTTATGGGAGATGACGTCAGAGGGAATGAATTAAGGGATGAGGATAAAGGGAAGCTGCGCCATCTAGGAGGGGGAAGGAGACTGGGCATCTAGGAAGCCACCCTCGCCCAGATTAGCCCGTCCACCTTCTGACAACGTATATCTGCCACCCCTATAACTCACCTCGCACATTACTAATAAACACTTTCCTACCCCCTCCCCCTATCTACTAATGAAAATTTCTAACCCTTTTCCTTTTTTTTCACAACCCCCCCCCCCTCCACTCTCTTAACGAAAAACAAAATGCCTAACGATAAAACCAGACGGACGTCCGTATATACATTAACAATTTTTTTAATCTTTTCCCCAACTGAAAATTGCACAAATTCAAGCTAATCTGAGTTTGAGTTTAATTTTTACTTGTAACTTTCAACAGACGAAGATTGCCATCTGCAATCTATTTCAATATTCCTTGATTTAGATAAGAAATTACTCTTCTCGTTAGAAACTACAAGAATTTAGAATGAACAAATAATGTTCTGGATCATAATTAGTTACTCGTCAATGGTTACTATCATTACGTGCATTCAAAGATCAATAGAATGTAAAAGTATAATTAGGATTTTTGTAGTCTAAGAATTACAAATAGAATTCTAAAGAGAGCACCTTTTCTCTGTTTATTCTTCGTAGTAGATGTACTCAAGGGTCATGTTTGTTATGAATGTGGTGTTTTCTCTAAACTGACTCTCTTGTGTACCTTAGAGTTTGTATTCTATCATACACAATTGTTACAGCAATTATAACAGCAAAATTATAACTAAATTAAAAAAAAATTATATTCACCCATATTGTTCAATAAATATTTTGGATGAAAATAAAATTTAAAAATCAGAATAATATGCATTTATTTATACAGAACTTTAAATTACACAAAGCACGACACATAAAAAGGAATTATAAGCAGACTTACAGAATTATCAATATTTCGAACTGTTTTCGTCATCAGGAGTAGATTAGAAGAGAGAATGAAGTGAGAAAGATCTCCCCCACATCATAATATATATATATATATATGTTTTGTTGAACGACCTTTGTACTGTGGCATCAATAAATTTCATTGTCCATCTTTCAAGTTTTCTCACCTTATGTATATATGTATAAAAGAAGGATTGCTCCCCAAATTTACAAATATATATTTATATATATCAATGATCAAACCACAATATGAAATGGGGAAAGAAGACTAAGATCTTTCAACCGTTCTTCGTCAGAGTCAAAAACCCAACATTTCATATTGTGATTTGATCATAGATTGTTATTTCACTTGTTTATGTGAAATCTTGTTATATATATATATATATTATTATATATATAATATAATATATATATAATATATATATATATATATATATCTCCTCAATAATTTCTCGATACCACCCAACCTCACCCATCCCCTACTCATGGTTACTATGGACATCACCTCTCTATATACTAATATTGAACACAGTGAGGGACTGAATTCCCTTCGTTACTTTCTTGAACTCAAAACTCCCCCCCCCCTCACTCCTTCTACCAATTTTCTAGTTTCCTTAGCCGAATTTGTCCTGAAGCATAATGCCTTCCAGTTTGATGGTGCCTTTTACCTTCAAACCAAGGGTACTGCGATGGGCACTATTATGGCTCCTTCTTTTGCTAATTTGTTCTTGGCCAAATTAGAGCAATCTTTTCTGTCTGATCGTCAATTCCTTCCCCTTCTTTATACTCGCTACATTGACGATATCTTCTTCATTTGGCCACATGGTACCCATGAGTTAAACCTCTTCCTACTTTCCTTCCAAAACTTTTCTTCCTCCATCTCCTTCACCCACCAAGTGTTCAGCAATAAAATTACTTTCCTTGATGTTGATGTTACCCTCAACAATAGCAGTTTCTCCACCTCTGTACATATAAAACCTACGAATGCACAGCAGTACCTCCACTACAGTAGTTGCCATCCCACCCACATCAAAAAAGCAATCCCCAGATCCCTTTCCATCTGCATCCACAGGATTTGTAATAACTTGAAAAACCGTAGTTTCCATATTAACTGTTTAAAGGAAAAATTAGTTGATCGTGGCTACCCTTCCAATGTCATTGATAGTCGTGTCGTGCCGGCTGAAATAGTTCACCGGCACGTACCGAGAAAAGACCACACTGATAGTGTTTTCCTGATATCCACTTTTTTCCCTGGTGTTCATAAGATTGGCTCGGTTATTAAGGAGTTTTTTCCATTGCTCTCCTCTTCTCCTTCTACCTCGTCTATTTTTCCTGAAGCCCCCTCCTTATCATATCGCAAACCACCGAACCTCAGAGGCATTTTCTCCCATCACTCTCCCTTGAACCCTGCACTTTGGAGGGGAATGGTGGAGTTATAAAATAAATTATTTTTTTATTTTATTTTATTATTTTTTTTTTAAATTGTTTATTGCTTCATTTACTATTCTTCTCCTTCTGTTATTTTTATTTGCTTTTATTTTTCCTTTTTAGTTATTTTTCTCTCTGTAGTTAGTAGCTTACCTAGGGCAGCCGGCAGAGTGCGTGCGTGTTCGTTTGCATTCGGCCTACCACTCAGTTAGCTTCAGCTACTCAAATGGACTACTTCTACCCGATGACGACGACTGTCGAAATATCGTTGTGAGTCTTTTGTGTGTGTCTTTATTTGTTTTTTCTCTTTCATGTGTTAACTATATATATATATATATATATAAATAAAGATTTCACATAAACACGTGAAATAACAATCAATGATCTAACCACAACAAGAAAATGGGAAAGCAAGACTAAAATCTTTCAACCGTAACAAGTGGTCTTCGTCAGAGTCAAAAACCCAATATATATATATATAAATGTGAAATGAGATGATATTAAATTGAGAACATCTGTTTGTCCTAACGCAGATGCGGTTAGTCTTTTAGCACTTTAAGCGCTGTTCTAGGAGTAGAAGTTGCTTATTTGTTATTTGGATCTTTTCTAGCATGGGTGCACCACATTACCGGTTTTAATTGAAGATAAAGAGTACTTTTCCAGTGATTCCCTCTGATAATTAGTAACCTTCCTCTTCTGGTTTCAGTTCATAATCAAAGAACTAACCATTGCTCTAATGATTACTAATTTTAAAATGGCCCTTCTAATGATTGTTTATTTGTCTGTTTGTTTTCCAATTCTCACATTTAAAAGGTTTTCACTTTTTAAATACAGATCTAGAGACGAAAAGTGTGCTAATTTATTAATTGGGACCCATTTCAGTAATTAGAGAGCCACATTACCGAGTATAATTACATTGGGAGTCCTAAAGTTTACCTAGTTTTAAGTGTATTCAGAGTAAGCATTTCTATTGAGTTCCTGAAATCATACAACCTCGAGAACAACAACTGAACGTTTTCTCTGAGTGAGTAGGAGCTCATATTTTTTTACAGTGCATAAATAGAGGGCCAGATGGAGAATTGAACACTGAATAAACCAGTTCAGAGGCGAGCACGCAAACAACTGGATTACCCTCGCTCATGAAGCTGTTCAGATTCCGGTTCACGTATTCATATTAAAAGATATTAATTTCAGTGCATCTCTCTTCATAAAATGTTCAACAAAAGAAATGGTAATAACCAATTGTTTAGAAAAAAACAATTTAGAAAATAAAATTTAGAAAATTTTTCTCCAATATTTAGAAAAAAAAAAAGAAATCAAAATTAGCACTTACTAAACAATCAAAAGGTTATTGATTTGTACTTGAAACAAAGTATGATATTATTTGTATTGTTAATACTAGTTTATATTATTTTTATTAAAGCTTAGTCGTTAACTGTTATTTATGCATTCACTTCCTTTGTTATTCCCTCTGCTTTTCCTTTATTTATTACTTTTATTTTATTCCCCTATTCTATACTTAATTTTAAATTAATTCTTTTCTACCTTATTTTCTCTGACCAGGCACCCATGCGGTAACATTGTTGGTCTCCAACCGTCTTTGTACCAGAACACTTGGTTTCCCTCTCTTATCTCTCCTGATGACGGCTCAAACTGAAAATTAGAGATTGTAAGTATGTGTTTTACATATAAATTAAAAAGAAAGAAGAATGAAAAATAAATTCTTTCAACATAAATCAGTTAAAATTACTGACTCCAGATGTAAAATCTATTTCCGTTATAGAATAATCTAACCAGTTTTTTTTTTAAGGAAGATCATAGCCCCATTTTTGGAATCTTATTGTTGTTTAGATGATGTTTTTTTTATCGCACGTATTTACTTTTAATTCTTGGTGCTTCTCTCCACGCAAGGGGACTTTTTGCACTTCACTTCCTAAACGTAAGCATGAATTCAAAAAAGCAGCTCATGTCATGTGCATGAGAAATGCTGATCTACCGCACTTATATAATCAAACAAGACTAACAACTGAAGAGACTTACGATAAACTAATTGTTTGTAAAATCATTGCAATTTTTCAAATTCCATGATTGAAATTTGTTTCATCTACAGAGGGCAACATTTCTTTTTCAAGGATTCAATTTCCAATTCAGTTAGCATTTGTAATGACTATTCATAAGTCTCAAGGAGAGACTCTATAGAAAGTTTTAGTTCATTTAGGTAAAGCAGTATTTCAACATGACCAATTACATGTTGCCCTCAGTAGGGTCATTTATAGTTTATCTGCATTTACGTGAACATGATTGTATTGAAAAGGAAGGTGATAGATGATACAACGGTTGATGGGTAGTTTAGTTCATGTATATTGTTCTCGGATAAAAATGGACACAATATCATGAAATATAATGAGAATTGAAATATTTATTTGATATATAGATTCGCTTAACTTTCATTATTGAAGGGTTTTTCAACTGTAATGAAGATGATGTTTTTAACTGAAAGATAAAGATTATCACTTTATTGTTTGACATAAGAACTCTTTAATAACACACTCTAGTTGTAGATCCCGCAGGGTTTTAGCGCTCTCTATCGGAATCATTTAGTATTAGTAAGATAGTTATAATGACTGTCCATAGATGGCATGACATTTCAATTCAATTCAAAACAATTGTATTTTTAATATATGTTTTGAAATGAACTTTGAATTATAATCTGAAGTTAATCATTTAAAAAAAAAACATTTTTTTAAGACTATAGTTTTATAATAGGAATAGTATATAATAAGAATCAATTTAAGATTAAATTAAATTAAAAAGGAATATTAAAAATAATAATAAACACAAAAACAAATATAAATATATCTTAATAATCAATATATCTTAAATTGATTCTTGTCTACCTTATTCTCTGTGACCGGGCGCGTATGTGCCAACATTGTTGGTCTCCATCCGTCTCAGTACCAGTGTGCTTGGTTTCCCTCTCTTATCTCTCCTGAAGACAGTTCAACCAAAAATTAGAGACTGTAAGTGTGTGGTTTTAATTTCTCTACGTTTTTTTATGTACATTGAACTGTATTTGTCCATTTCGGATCATATTTTCAACGGAAAAGTGTTTATATATATATATATATATATATATATATAAATATATATATTTTCATTATATATATATTTATATATATATATATATATATAAATATATATATTTTCATTATATATATATATATATATAATTATAATATATATTGATTGAAGAAGCATTGTATTGGGATGACAAATACTAAACTTTCAAGACGATTGAGCATGCATTTAGTGAATGGGGCCCCCAAGAACCATGCAAGAGAAGCCCATGGTATGGCTTTAACACGTAAGATCTTAGAAGAAGGAACAACTATTTTGCAGATGAACAGTGATAGCAATAGATTAAAAATAATTGAAGCTCTCTATATTAAAGATTTGAATCCTGTTCTAAATTCACAAATAAGTGATATGAATGTTATACCTAGCTGCAGAAACTTTGATAGCTCCTACAAATTAGTAATCGATATGAGCGAATTCGATGCTCCTGTGAATGGTGATGACCAATCGGCTGAGTAGCCATGAGAGGCCGGGTGACTGGTTGGGCTGTCTAGTATAGTCAACCAATCGCATGCGGTGTTTTAATGCTTCTTCAATAAATATATATATATATATATATATATATATAAAGTTCGTGAATTTGTTTGTTCATCCATTTCCCGTGAGATAGAGTATTGACATTAATATAATCTTTACATTTGTTGTGATTGGCTTTGTTGTAGTTGTATTATATAATAACAAATCGTATTAGTGGGTCAGGGTAGCCCAATGGTTTGCGCACTCACCTCGACTTTCTACAATATTATTTTACAATATTTTTCATTAGGGGATCAGGGTAGCATATCAAATATAATAAACTATTACATTAGAGGTTATAAATGAATAATTTTAGAAACAAACTTGAACACAACTCTCAGATAAAATACGAATGTTCTAAGGTAATATTATAATGTCACATTCTTTTCATTACTGTTACTTTAAGTTGGGTAAATAATTTGAATATTTCAGTTTACAAGTTTTTTTTTTTCTTTTAAATATATCGACTGTACATATAACTAGAATTGATGTTTGATTAATTTATGACATAAATTATTTTTTTTTGTTTACTTTTAAATGAATTTTATTTTGCTAAATATACTTACTGTGTATATATCTTGAATCATGTTAAGAATACTACATCAAAAACTTGGGCCATATAAGAATCTGTTTCCGTGCCTTAATAACAAGAGAGGACAATTCAAATTTTCCCTGTCAATCATGTTCAGTGAATTTATTTCAATTACTATTGCTATAATTTCTCAGTGACACAAAGGGTCAGGGGTAGTCTAGTGTATTAATATGATTAAAATATTTGATAACTACTTTATATCTTTATAAATAAAATAATGATTTTGTCTGCACATTGCTTAGAACTGACTCATTTCAAGTTTTCTTTACGTTTCATACATTGGAGAAACCGAATCCACCCTTAAAAAAATTTCTGTCGGTTTGTCTGTTTGTCCGCAAAACTTTGTCACAAGTAAATTCAGCTACCATAAGACATATAAAGCTGAAACTTTTACAGTAGATTTGAGTAGGTCTAACTTAAAATATAGGCTCTGAATTGATTGGAAATTCAATGTAGAAGTGAAGTTATGGACGTTTAAAGCAAAAACGTTTGTCACAAGTAAACTCAGCCACCATAAGACATGGTGAGCTGAAACTTTGACACTGGATTTGTGTATGCCTAACTTAAAATACGGGCTCTAAATAGATTCATAATTCAGTACAGAAACGAAGTTATAGGGCTTTAAGCGTATTTTCCTAACTTCACAGACAAGTTTGTTTTGAAAATACACAGTTGTGGCAAGTAGGTATTGTTAGTTGATTTTAATTTCATTGGAGCATATGGATATATTGTGTATTTGACATCTTTGAAAAGGTGTTTCCCAGAGTTGAGGATGTACCATCTATTACAAATAAATAGTTTTGTAAACGAGCAATTCTCAACTCTTAATATGAACAGGCAGGAAAAATCAACAAACAAGTTCTTACGCTATATCATACCGAGGAAAGAACTTACAAGTCAGTAAAGATATTGGATTAGTGATGAAGAAGCAGTTCATTATCTAATTGAATTTCTTGACTCTGAATTTATTTCTCCTGGACTGCCTGCTCATGAGTAAGAACTTAAAGTAGGAGCACCAATCATGTTGCAATTTAGTAGCAGTAACAAATTTCATGTTACGAAACATGAGTGCCCCAAAACTGTGCAACGGGACACGACTCTGAGTTCGTGCTCTACACAGATATGCCAAAGAGGCGGACATAATGACTGGATGTGGTACTGGGGAGTCTGTGTGTATACCACACATACCATTGATTCCGAGCCACTGTCTGTTTCCGTTGAAATGATTGCAAAGTCCTGTCAGAGTCTATTTCGCAATGACGTTAACTAAGTCGCAAAGGAAGACTTTATCTAACGCAGGAATTCAAGTTAGCGAGACCAAGTTTTTCTCACATGGTCAACTATAGTTTACTTGCTCAAGAGTAAGAGGTTCCAACTGTTTCTTCTTCCGTGAACCTGAAGGACAGACAGCTAATGTGGTGTATACAGAGGCATTTGTTTAACACTGTACTAATAATGGTATTTTCTACTATTCTATAATTTCTAATTATAGTATTAGTATAATACTATAATTGATATTTTTGAATACCAAGTATAATAGAATTTTCGTTTCCGTCGAAGATGGGTACGTTTGCTAGTGTTTTATATAATTTGTCAAAAAATATTTTGATAAAGAGAATAGGCTATTACAATATCTGTTGAATTCTTTATAAGGTTTTATTAATAATCTGTGTATCAATATTTTGATAACTATAGTTTTTTATTGTGAAGTTAGTTTAGCTGAGAGTAGTAAAGGGGAATTAGTTGACTATGATTAAAGGCGTTTGAGGTAATACAGACGTGGTTTGTGCAAGGATTCGCAAAGCAAGGCTAAAACCAGTCGATAGTTCACCGTAATGACTTTACAGCAGGTGACACATTTTAAATTAGTTTCTCCTACTCTTACTATTACGGTTGAGAAGACTGTCGGTAATTTACTCTCCAAGAGTAAAAGAGAGTGTCCGAGATAGTTAACAGACAGTAGTCGCCAGAAAAAAAAAAGGAAGGAACTTAAACACACACTAACTACATTCAAAAACTTTTACCATTCCATTATAATCACTATCTAATCTGAATCGGTCCCCACAGTAAGTAATGCAAACAATTAACTCCCAGGGAAAAGCCTTTGCAAAAGGGTCGACCAAAAAAAAAAACAAAGCGAAAAAAAGTTGCAAGTTTTTTTTTTGTTTTATTGCATTCTAAACTAAAAGTTTCATATTCCTTTAGATTTTGCAAAAACTTCTTGTTTTTTTTTTACATTCTTGAATGTCATTAAATGAAAGGAATCTATAAAACAGAAGCATGTTATAGGAATATTACTTTAAATGTAAACTAACTTCATTATTACAGAAATATATTGTATTATCTCGTACATTCTTTTCATATCTTATACAGCTTTGAAATCATCCATTATCAAGAGAAAAATGACAATAAGTTACGAATACAATTTAAAAAAAAAAATGATACATTTATGATACAATATTATCAAGCCTTACTTTGCACTGGGAACAAAATACAATAATAATTCACACTGAGGTAAATGGATATTACAAAGTCCCAACACAAAAGCGGGTTTTTTATTCAAACTACGCGTTTCATAGTGATAAACGACGATCGATGATGATTCGTCATAACGATGAACACGAAGTGTTTGAAACGCATAGTTTGAATAAAAAAAACTTCTTTTGTCTCGAGACTTACTGGGATACATTTATCCCAGTATGAGTAAATATCACACAATTACAGATTGCAATTACGTTAGTTTGATAAAATAACCCCGATAGATGTAAAACACTGAGGTAACATCTTGTCACTTGGGAAGATTGGATTTTTTTCGAAAACGCTCAAGTGGGGTGGAAAATTTCCGAGATAAATGATTCATAATATTAATTGCAAACTAATTAGATAGTAATAATTAACTTGACAGGTATTTTTACATCAGCATTTCTGTATTATAAAGAATCTACGCTAAATTAAGCTAATCAAAATTTCTTGGACTTAAATCAGCTTATAAAAACAAATATACTTCATACTAATAGATAAAAATGTGATCTAAGAATTTATGTATAAGACTATTATTTCTAGTATAACAGAAGTTGTTAGAATAATTTAAATTATTATAAACCATCTTACATTTAATTAATAATAATTAATCTTTAAGTTGTAATATAACATATTGTTAGTTTGATAATACAACGTTAGTTTGACAATAAACAAACACTGAGGCATCATCTTGTCACTTTGCGACGATTGGATTTTTCCGAAAACTCTCAAGTGGGGTCGAAAATTTCCGAGATCAAATGGTTTATAATGTTAATTATTAAGAATTTATGAATATAGTCATGAATATAAAAATTGTAATTGTAGACGATTACCATTAATTAACTTAAGAGGTCTTAATTCTACCAATAGAATAAAGTGTAATTCAATAAAATATTATTATATTTAAAATAATAACAAATTAATGAAAGAAAAAGGTAAAAATACATTTTTGCTCATATGCCATATGTTAACAACTGCTTACCTGTTTGTTTGTTTTTTTTTTCTTTTCCAGTGGTAACTTATAGAGCTTTCACCTGTAGTGCTGTTCTAGGCACGGAAATGTGGCTCATTTATTATTTGGCACCCATTTTAGATTTTACATCTGGGGTCAGTAATTTACCTGACTTATGTTGAGAAAATTTATTTTTCATTTTTCTTTTTAATGCCTCTATTTGTTAAATCATATATTACTCATTGTTTGCTTTAATATTATATTTGAATGTACCAGTATAAACTGAAATTAACAGGTTTTGCAAGTTTCACCTGTAAACAACATCCAAGGCTTCATCATTGACTTATACACACAAAACATCATTTATATTAGGTTTTTGGAAGTATTTTGTAAGAAAGCCCCCATAGCTCAGAGCGTAGTACACTGGACTTCCAATGCAAAGGTCGTGGGTTCAAATCCCATAATATTAGGGAAAAAAAATATTATTTATTTAGACAATGCACGGTAGCAAGAAAACAAATAAAACAAGATCGATCATCAAATTATATTATAAGTATATAGATTACACTAAAAACTGCCTGTATTAATATTTTTAGCATAAATAAAGGAGTTATTGTTGTTTTACTGGATACACTTGCCATCATGTTTCAAAGACTTGATTACTAGTTGTATATCTTCATATGGGCGCTACCATTATCGACTTTTTTCAGCCACCTGTGAATGGAAGCTTCTTCAACCATCTTGAAGCATATTTCCTTCGATTTCACTTGAGGTGTGCGGATTTTTTCCTCAAGATGTGGAGTTCTCTGTACTTATTGGCACACAAGTTGTGAGGGTGGGGAAACGTGAAGACATAGCGCTTTCCTGCACGATGTGTATTCATTGAACCTCTATTGCCAAATTGTCTTTTCTTTTTATGTTTATGTTTTTTAACATCTTCATTTATCATAAATAATTTTTTTATTAATTTCATAAATAATTGTGTTTGTTTTTTTTTTTTGGTTTATTACTCTATTGCTTGTAAATCAAATCAAATGCATGTATGTTTTTCGTTTCTATAGTAGAATGTTTTTCAAGTGTTTTTACGTTTACTTTTTGTTTTCTGAAGTTATACTTATATTTCTAACCAAGCTGATTAATACAATGATCTCTATATATTCCTTCTGCTGATCTGAAAAAACCTCACTGAGCTCACTCCAATGATCAATGACGACAAGAGGAATGACGATGAAGAGTTTGTTGCCCCTGAGTTCCATAGTCGGAGGCAGCGACCTGGAGGCCGCGGGTAAGCCCACCAACTGTGGAGAGTACAAGAAACGGAGCTTGGCTCGACGTAGGTCCCATCGTAATTCGCTCTCAGAGAACTCTTAGTAGAACCTGAAAAACCTGTGTGGTGGTCAGTAAAATCTTCATTTACTGGGTAGTTGGATGTTAGTTGTACATAATACTAAACAAAAGTTCATATATATGCAATTTGGTTCTAGTATTTAACAAAAATTCACTTTTGCTAAGCGCCTGGTGGCTTTGTCTGCGATAAACACATCATATTTGAATTTCTCTTCATTTGATCATTGATTCGCTGAAATTGTCATCATAAAGTTTTGATTGGACTAGCTTATTTGCTTTTGTCAGAAAGCAGTCACTGCATAAATCTGATTTGGCAACAAACATAGTTTTTGCCACTGAATCCTGCACTATATTAATAAAAAACAAATTTGTCATTTCGTATCCACAGCCTGAAAGTGTAAACAGTTTTACGTTTAGTTGTTGCAAAAATGTTGTTACTGAAACAATCAGACACTTTTAAGCATTACTTATATTACTTTCATTCAAAAGCCAACTGTATTTAAGAAGGAATCACCAAGATGGTTTTGCATGTTGCAATCGTAACACAATTTATACAGACAGTGGTTGACTTCATACAAGGTTCTACACGAGTGAATTGCTCCAGGGGTTTCATTTCTAAGTTTTTGCAAGTGTTTGCAAAATGATGTTTTGCAAAGTTAGAACTCAACATGTAAATCAGCTAGAAGGTTATTCATGATATTATCTATGAGACCATCCAAAGAAGGCTCCCTTTTTTGAAAGGGATTTGAAAGGCGGTAAAGGTGTTGTACTTGTTCAAGTAGATTTTCTAAAAAAAAAAAAAAAGATAGCGTACAAAGGTAAATTGCAGTCCAAGCATACGTTATTATGTGAATTCCCCTTCTTCTTCCGACATGCTTATGTTGCAAGGCCGACAAATAAAACCATTCCAGTTCTCTCTAACTCAAAACAAAGTCATTACACTTCTCACGAGGTCCCTGCACTTCTCCCGACCTCACATAAACCTTCACTCCTTCTATTTGTGAAATTAATTCCACTAAACATACTGCTAATTGATGCTGCCATTCTCATCTTTATAAAAATATAACTCCCTCTTGCTTAAATTTATCCCTCTCCTTTTAAACATATCTCCCTGATATAATGCCGACTGTTTATTATCCAACTGTGTTCATTTATAAACTCGTTTATTTTGTATGAGACAAACTTCAATAAATTGAAATCATTTTTTAAAACTACCAAAATATGGTTTCCATTTATTTTTTTTTTTGTATTTATAGAATTTACTGTTTTTAGTTTTAGCACGGCTTTTGCTAATTATTTTCATATTGTTGTTTATAAAGCATGACTTCTTAATGTTTGCAATTAAGTTAGAGGCATGGAAATCATTCGCAGTGAATCAGTGAACGATATTGCAAGGCTGGCTATCGTGAATTACGGTTAGTGTGTTGCAGTGATTAGTAAGCTCCCCTCTGGTACGGAAAACTTCGTAACTTCGTCTAATTCTAATTTTTTTATATACAGGTGCTGAAAATTTTGATACATACAATACCTAAGAACCGTTCTATGAAATAATCAAACGATGTATTCTTGAAAAAATGTCAGATATGAAAAAAATTAATTACAGATCCCTGCTGTAAAGAATTTCTTAACTCATTCAATTTAATTTATTATTTCTGCATATGCTATAGTGTGGTACTCAAAATGGGGAATTTAAAAAATTACGTCTCTACACAAAAAAGAGTTTTATGTCGAAACTAATGTCGCGTTTCGAACACTTTAGTGTCTTCTTCACATTTACATCTAAAATATATATATATATATATATAATATATATGTATATTTGGAGAAACAGCTTCGTTTCGTTAATACATGTGAGATTATTTTCTGTATTTTTTTTTAATTAATTTCTTGGAATCCTTTTCCAAATCTCTTAAGAGTCTTTTAAATTCACCAGGAACTAGGTACATCAACTTACCATATGTTTTGTTTTCCATACATTTATTCCTTGGAATAAATATATTTCCAATATAAATATAAATATATTTGCAATACATATATTGGAAACGAGGCCCAGTATAAATAATCAAACATTAAGTTTTACAAACCTATTGAATCTGCACATGAGATAGTTGCAACAAACGGGGAATTTAACCAGGATAGAAGAATTTGAAGACACCTGCTGACATGTAATGGAAATCCCAACCGACCAGTTTAAATTGTATTTAGTATGTTCATTAAGGAATTTGAGTGTTATATTTAAGTATTTAAAAATGTTTAATAGTTTTTAAGATATTGTATATACGTATTTCACCCTGTAGATGGTCGAAGAGGACTGAAACGTCGGAAAGAATAAATGCATGGAAAACAAAACATATGGTGATTTGATGTACCTAGTTCCTGGTGAATTTAAAAGACTCTTAAGAGATTTGGAAAAGGTATCCAAGAAATTAATTAAAAAAACAATAGGCAGAAAATTCAATCTCACACACACATACACACATATAAATGAATTAAATTTTAGCTCTCAGATGATGTTGTAACGAAAGGCCTTAGAGCATTGTAATTAATATATATTTGTTTATTTGGTGTTTAATCCATATATTATATCAAGAGTTATTGTTGATTATTAATTTTTACACACACACACACACACACACATATATATATATATATATATATATATATATTATATATATATATATATATATGATGCATTATAGAGAGAGTAAGAAGAGATTGAGAGATGTCAGAGAGAAGACCTCTCTGAAGACGGTCAAACCGAAAATTAGAGACTGTAAGTGTTCTTTTGTAATTCTCTATGTTTCTTTGTCTATATTGAACTATATTTGTCCGTTTTGGATCGTATTTCCAACGAAAATATATATATATATATATATATATATTTTAAATGTAAACCTGAAGTAGAACTCCAAGTGTTTGAAAGCATTGTTAGTTTTGACATAAAACTCTTTTTTGTGCAGAGACGTAATTTTTTAAATTTCTCTGTTATTCAATTTAATTTTGTTATTCAATTATTCTTAAACACTGCAATCATAATTAAAATATGGCACATGGATGGTAAATTTCAATTTACGATCATCATCAAATCAGATAGAAATCATAAGTTAGATTTGTTATTATAACTGTTTATTGTTTGTTTTCCAACACCTACACATATAAGGCTTTCAGCTTTTGAGTTGCTCTAGGGGCAGAAATTATGGATAATTCAATATTTAGTAATGGGCGAGAAATATTACTTGTTGATCCAACATTGGGAATCCTAAATTTTGCCAAACTCAAAATTTAAAAATCTTTACTCAAAAGAGTAGAGGTCTTTAAGGAGTACCAGGATTGTATAGGCTGGGGTAAAGACGGCTTAACGTCCTCTCCAAAGGGCGATATAGTCATATTGATACACCTCCCGCATGAATAAGTTGAGTGCCAGAGTGGGTATTGAACCCTGAAACCACCAGTCTTGAGTCAAGCAAGTTGTCATTGTACTAAACTGGTCCTATTGTTACAACTCCCTAAAGGATATTGTATTTCATAAACTTAAATTGAAAGAAAAATATTTTTATTGAAATAAAAAAATGAAGTAAACTATGAAGATAGTTTATTGAAACTGTCAAGAAACAACAATAAAGTTTAGTTTATACTGTTAACTTGTGGATTATGATTTAATAAATTAATACAAAAACATAATAAATTAACTAAGAATATTATCAATATTTTTACCATTTAATTTTTTTTATTTTTTAACATTTATTTTGATTGATGTTATTACTCGAGTATTTTTTCGGAATTAATTATCTTGTAATCTAAATTTCTTAAAGTGATAATTGATTATTATTATTTGAATTCTTAAAATATATTTATAATAAAGTACTTATAATGTAACCTGAATTTTTAATAAGATTATGATAAACAAAACTGAAAAGTGAATGCAGGTGGAGCTTAAAGATGCCCTTTTTTTAGTATGGTAATATATTATAATTAAAAATATTGAAATTGATATTACAAATTAGTTACATAAAAATATAATTAAATTCAAAATTGAAAGTTCCTTCCTTGAACACAAATATTATTAAACCAGGTAATACCTTTTTGATATGGATTTTTGTTTTCTTACCAACGTGAATTTCTGGACTGAATGATACATAATAAAATTTAGTAGAAATCGAACTCACAACCTTGACATAAGAGGTAAAGCACGTTATGAACTGAACCAAAGGGACCTGCGTACAAAAGCCTCCCAAAACCTGTTATAAACAAAGTCTTGTATATTTATAAAATTCTGATGTTCTTGTTTGCTTAGATGTCTGTACACAGGTGAAACTTTGAATACCTGTTAATTTCAGTTTCAAACAAATATTCAAAGAAACAGTAAAGTAATATATTACTTTACAAATAACGGCATTAAAACGAAAGAAGAATAAAAAATGAATTATTTCAACATAATTCAGGTAAAATTAATTACATTAATTAGATACTTTGAATATAATCTAATGTAGAAAAAAATTTTAAATTGGATTACAGTAAAGAGTCTTTTTTAGCAAACAATACTAGTTTTTTAAGCATAAAATGTAATTTGTTATAGTAAATAACCAGTATATTATGCCTGAAACAACAAATCAGAAAGGTAATAAATAATAATAAAATAATAATAATAAATAATAAATAACATCAGAAAGGTATAGTCTCATTATTTCTTCATTATTTATAAATAGCCTTCAATTATTTACAGCTAGCATTATTTACTATTTCACAATTATTAGTGAATTACTATTTCTCTATTATTAATATTAATTATGCTTAATTAATGCAGATATTGATATGCTTATTAACAATAATTTTGAAAAATCTAGAATAAATAGTTTATATGTATCTTCTTAAAAACAGAATGGTCTTACTTTGTTCAAAATTGCATTTACCCAAGATTTCTTTAATAAACTATCAGTGTACGATTTTTGACTGGATCAGTTTCAATACTCTCATTGGTATATTTTCCAGCAGAGCTTTCAAAATATTAGGCTTTATCTTTACTGTCATTAATAATTTGTGGAAATATTATACGGATCATTTCTGAAATGTAATCTGGAATTCTAAAAATTTGTATACATTTCCATATTTTTCAACTCATATGAACAGATATAATCCAAAATAAATCTTGGTATAAATTGCCCTCAATATCTTTACTCCTTCTGCTACTTTAAGTGCATCAACAAAAAAAAACCCTATTGATTTGAAGTGATTCATTTCATGTACAAAAAGCAGAATATTTTGAATTTACGTTAAATCATTAGTTGTGCAATCCGTAATTGTGTGGTATTTACTCATTCTGAGGTAAACTGGATAAAAAAAAGTTTCCACACAAATGATTTTATTTGTCATGTCATTTGTGTGGAGACTTTTGTTTGTTTATCCATTTTACCTCAGAATGACTTTACGTTACTTTCCTTTAAAGAAAAGATATAATCTCACTCATTTTCAAGTGCCACACATTTCATGTTTACTAATTTATTCTTAACAATCATTCCAATTCATTTCAACATGACTGACAAAATTGATTATAATTAAAATAAATCAATTAATTTAATTGATTCAATTAATTCAAACAATGTATACAATCAAACAATATTTGCAATAATGGGTTCAATTAGATTAAATTTAAATGTAAACCAGTTGAAATTTTCCAATTCAATTTCGAATTACCAAAAATTGTAAACGTTTATAATTGTTAATACTGGTCATTTTTTTCATTACTTAAGAAAATGTTGAATTAGTTTTTAAAAGATATTAGATAAAAAAAAATGTTCAATGAAAACTAAATATAATAATAATAGTTATAATTAATTTGTATAACATTAATTTGATGAAACGTAAGTACTAATTTGGAATGTTTGTAAATATTATCTTAAGCTAACTTACAATAAATATTACAATAAACTCCATCCAAGTAAGGGAACTATTTTGGAGGAAAAAGAAAAGCTAAGTTATTAAATAGTCATAATTAAAATCCTTATAAAATTATATCACCTGTTATATAAAATAATTCATATAATGTTTATTTTGTTTTTATTTACATTTTATAATTAATTCGAATCAATTATAATTATATCTTTTTAATTATGTTTTTGCAATTCTGTTGTGATTACCCATTAGTAAATTATATAACAATTTAAATAAAAATTGAATATTTACCAATGAACTTATAATTTTCATGTGAATTTCATTTTCTTCTATTGCACTATTTAACTGAATAACATTGTTAATTGGATCACTTTTAATTAAAATCCTAAATAATCATAATCTCGAAATTTAGAATATCAAAAAATCAAAAATAAAGTCATTTTTTCTTTATTTATTATTATATTACAACTACCCTTAGAGGGGTAACAAGTAATAGTGATTTATTTAACAAGTAATAGTGAAATTTGTACGTTATTTTTTTTTATTTTTCTTCTGGTTATTTTTGGCATATGGGAAATTCCTTCCCCTTTGAAATACTCGAGACACTTTCTTTATATGGTCCTTACTTTTATTTATTTATCAATTTATTCATCTAACAATTAGTAAAAATAAAAGGACAGTCAATACATTACATATAGTTCTTTAATAAAAAATGTATCACGAATATTCAGGTGGTATGTGTGTAAGTATATACGTATATATTGATAAATGTATCGACGGTGAAGTAGAAAAAAAGTAAAAGTTTATCAGTACTTGGTCAGTTATTCAGGTTCAAATAAAATTCTCATTATCCAATGTTTCTGTTTTTATTGAAAACTTTTTTCATAGGCAAAAGTATACAATTTTTGAAAGAGCAATCTAACTTTTACATTAGAGATTATTTTACAGAGAAAATAGTTTGTGAAATCCACAAACTTTTTCTCTGTAAAATAATCTCTAATATATATATATATATATATATTTCGTTGAACAGCTGACCGTATTTCGCTGATGTCATTTTCTTCACTAGTTTTTCAAGGTTTCTGAATACCTTCTTCTTTCCTTCATCCAAACGTTGGAGAATGTTAATTAAGTTATAACCTACATGTTTCGACTGGCTTCCAGTCATCTTCAGGGTGATTAATTAAACAAAGAAGAAAATTATTTGTTTAATTAATCACCCTGAAGATGACTGGAAGCCAGTCGAAACATGTCGGTTATAACTTAATTAACATTCTCCAACGTTTGGATGAAGGAAAGAAGAAGGTATTCAGAAACCTTGAAAAACTAGTGAAGAAAATGACATCAGCGAAATACGGTCAGCTGTTCAACGAAATATGCTTAAAAGAAGGACTGCTTCCAAATTTTACAAACAATATATATATATATATATATATATATATATATACATATATGTCACTTAATAAATCGAAATACGAAACAAACTGGACGCAAAAGAAGTTCAAAATTCAAGAAGAGTAACACACACAATAAGGAAACACACTTACTGTAAGTGTGTTTCCTTACTCTGTGTGTTACTCGTCTTGAATTTTAAACTTATATATATATATATATATACAAAACTAAAGTCTATCGGGACTGGGTCAGTTCTTCAGGTTTAAATTAAACTCTCATTGCCAACGTTTGGGTCTTTATTTAAAACCTTTTTCATAGGCCTACAAAAACAGAGGAAACATAAGAAATAATACAATCTTATTTAAAACTTTTTTCATAGGCCTACAAAAACAGAGGAAATAAAGACCGAAACGTTGGCAATGAGAGTTTAATTTGAACCAGAGAACTGACCGAGTCCCGATAAACTTTAGTTTTGTTTCTATTCCACGGCCGATCAAAATCAATATATACATATTGATTATATATCAATATGTATATATAATCAACGCCCAAACCACGTTAAGAAATGAGAAAAATGACTAAGATCTTTCAACTGTAATAAGCAGTCTTTTATATTATGGTTGAAAAATCTTAGTCTTTTTCCTCATAGGTTTTTTTTCAGAATAGATTTCTACCAGAAGTTCTCCTATTACCTGTAAACAAATACAATGAGAGAGGGCCAACCTTACCATTCTGTCAAACTTTGTCAATGGGGGTTAAGTATATGCTCAGTTTTTCCAAAGTCTTAAGATAGAGCAGTTTAGAGAAGCAACTTTTTATGACCAATGAATTTAAGCATGCGACATATTCTTGTATTTACGCATATATGTTTTAAGAGTATGCGACATACTTATTTATTTAAACATATGCAGTTTGTATATCTGTGCAGCAGAATGCCACTCACGAAATTTCTGAAGACCTTATCTTTTTTTCTTCTTTTGTTCATTTTAAAAATTCGGGAAATAGATCAGCAGTACGGGATTCTGATAATATAGGATTTTAAAAATTCCGGATACTAAATTTTGCGATTTTGATGTTAAGATTTTAATCGGAACCCCAGTCATAGCTTTCCTTTTTTTCCAAGTTATTTTTCTTTTGTAATTACGTCTCAATAATATCGTGTCAGTTTTATTTATAACAGTTTTTAATTAATTCAAATGTGTTCTTATTGAAAAATTTAGTTTAATATATGTGTTCTAAATTATATTTTACGTTGATTGAACAACAATGCAACAATTTAGAAGGTATTGAATATCATACTTACGGTCAATGAAAATATTATATTAATTTCCTTTTCAATATTACAGGTTTAATTAATTATTTCTAGATTGTCCACTCTTATGTATAGTAATATTAAATATAATATTTTTATCACCATTACACCTCACCGGGAAAGTAGAATTTTTAATTTAATTACCACCGCATATATCATGCAAAAAATCACCATGTAATCCTTTACAAAATTCAAAGAATTTATCAACTGAATCAAAATGGTTTCTTCTACAACAGTATTTAAAAACACCTTTTAATATTATTGAAAATATTTATTTAATATATTAGTTGTATCTATTGTTTAAAATATCCCTTAGTAATTTCTGGTCTTAACCATTGTTATTTTTATATTTTCTCTCTTATTCTGTATTGTTACATTTAAATTTATTCAATTCTAAAATATTATTTTTATTTTACTTAATTTATGTTTTATTAAATAATCATTCTAACATTGTATCAATTATTTATTAATTATTCTTCTGTTGTAGTACATGTATACAATTATTAATATTTTATTGCACTTATGTATTAACTCATATTTTATTTTTTCTTAGTGTTATTTGTTTCTTATTACTTTTATTATAAACTATACTCTTAGTGTAAAAGAGTCTTAGTCAGTGAATATTTAAAAAGATAACAAAATAATTACAAATTCACCGAAGGGGTTCTTGAGGATTTTGGTAATAAACATACAACTCCTGATTATAAGCTGACGTTTCACTAAAAGTTGTATGTTTGTTGTTTGTTTTGTAGCTTTGAAAATACCAAACAACTTTTGGTGAAATGTTGGCTTATAATCAGGAATGGTATGTTTATGACCAAAATCTTCAAGAACCCCTTCGGTGAATTTAAAATATCAGTGGTCAAGAAGCTATGTCAATAATAAACATAATAATTACGGTCTGTTTTCTTGACCACAAAATATTAACAAACACTTTTTATTTTTCTCGGAGTTTGGTCAGGGTAAATATATGGAATCACCTTTTTGCCAAGTTCGTCTTTATTTCAAGACATCCTCAGGGCTATAAATGAAGGCTGGGTTCTGTTACATTACTGGGTTCTGTTGTAATGTAACAGAACTCAGCCTTGTTGGCATAAAATGTTGGCAAAAAAGTGATTCCATATATTTACCCTGACCAAACTCCGAGAAAAAGAAAAAGTGTTTCATAATAATTACTACATGACTAAATGTCTATAACTGAATTAGATGCATACAAATTATATTTTATGCTACTAACTACAACTTAATGGGATTAATTAAAATGGTCCATGTTTAATTTAAAATAAACTAAGTTAGTGGGTCTGTTTGTAAGTGAATGGAATTACAAAACTAATTACATGACTTAGAATAAAATGTAGTTGATAAAATAATTAATTATACAAATATATTCTAAAAATAAAGTGTTCCTAGTATAATTTAAAAAAAATAATTCTATCTATTAAATATATTTCTATTTCGTTGATTTAAACAAACTCTTTGAAACGATAATAATTAACTATGTAAACTTTACCATATACATTTATAACATATTAGAAATTAATTGAAAATATTACTCAGCAAATGACTCTAGTCTTAATTATTAGTCATCGTGATTCATTTAATTTGTTAAAAGGCTGATTGCTTGATTACATGATGATACCTTATGATGCAAATTATATATTTTTAAGGGTATAAAGGCTTTTCAGGTGTACAAAGAGATATCTTTATATTCTTATTTTAATTCTATATATACAAATGAACTTGAAGTTTTTAAATAGGTGTGTGTTTTACGTACAATAAGTCAACATTTACATGACTTATTCTACACTATCATGCAATTCATATATTTTTAGTCTGCAAAGGTTTTTCAGGTGTACAAAGAGGTATGTTTATATTCTTATATTGTATCTGTATGTATGTATATGAACTTATAATTTTTAAATAGTGTGTATTTTATGATGTAGAAGTCAACATTTCCAGGAATATATTTATTCTACTCTATCATACAAATTATATATTTTTGATGGTATAAAGTCTTTTCAGGATTCTCGATCATTATGGCTTTCATGGCTCTTCAGGTGAAAATAAAAAAGGAAGAAGAAAACACAGGAGAGGACAAGTGAAAGCGTCCTCCGAACGATATAAAGAGGTATATTTATATTCATATGTTAATTCAATGTGTATATGAAGTTATATTTGCTAAATAGGTATGTGTTTTATAATCTATAAGTCAGCATTTATTAACTTCTTCTATTCTACTCTATCATGCAAGTTATATATTTTTGTGGATAGATACGTTTTGCAGGCATAAATGAGATATATTTAATTAAAGTTATAACTATAAAATACAATAAAGAGACTAAAACTCAGGATTCTTGATTATTTCCCCTTTTCTTGCTGACTTCAGGGGAGGTAGAAAAAGAAGGGAAGAAGAAACAGAGGAGAGGAGATGTGAAGGAGTCCCCCGAACAATACAAAGAGGTATATTTATATTCATATTTTAATTCTATGTGTATATTAAGTTACTATTACTAAATAAGTATGTGATCTATAAGTCAGCATTTATTGACTATTTCTATTTTACTCTATCATGAAAATTGCATATTTTTGGGATAAAAACGTTTTTCAGATGTACAAAGAGGTATATTGATATTTTTATTTCAGTTCTACTATGTACTACATGTATGAACTTATAGTTGATAAATAGGTATGTGCGTTATGATTTATAAGTCAGCATTTACAAAACTGTTGCCATTCTACCCTATCATGCATATTATATATTATTATGGGTTGGAACATTGTTAAAATCTACAGAGAGGTATAGTTAATGTGTATATATGAACTTGTAGTTGACAAATAGTTATGTGCTTTATAATTTATAAGTCAGCATTTACAAAACTATTGTCATTCTACCATATCATGGATATTATATATTATTATGGATTGGAACGATTTTAAAGTCTACAGAGAGGTATAGTTCAAATGTATATATTAATTTGTAGTTGTTAAATAGTTATGTAGTTTATGATTTATAAGTCAGCATTTACAAAACTATTGCCATTTTACCCTATCATGCATATTATATATTGTTATGGGTTGGAACAATTTTAAAGTCTACAGAGAGATATAGTTCATATACTTAAATCTATTCTTGCACATCTATTCCTATTCTTATTGTATAGGAGTAGAAACGTCTTTGAGATCTATAAATGGGTATAACTACTTGTTATGTCTCAGCAGATGTCACTCATATTTTCATTGAAGTAAATGATTTCATTATTAATATCTTTTAATAAGTGTTACAAATCTAACTTATTAGGTGGGTTACTTGTATGATTTTATTGCTAAGTGATAAAATTTAAATTGATGCTAAAGTTACCTGTTTCTTTTCGTTACTGAATTGCAGACATTCATAAGCATAATACCTTTCAAGCGTTTACCAATTGTTCTAAACGACCAATCAAATTACTTTTTTTGTTTATTATAACTGCTAAAATGTACTAGCTGTACTGAAATAAATATATTAATTGTTCATTGTTTCTGATGATGGGTTTATTTGTATAAGGATCTGTGCAGAAAACCATCGATTTTTTTACAGCTAAAATTTAAAATTATACAAACTACGTCTTTTTAATTTCTTTTAGTAAATATAAGTTATATAAAATTATACCAAAAACAAAAAACAACAGTAAGTTTCTGAATAATTAAAATTTATTATAAAAAAATGGTTCTTGTCCAAGTAAGAATTATTTCAAATAGAAATTTCAAACTTCAAATAAAATTACGAATTATATTAAAAAATTCTAAAAATTCTAAATTATATTAATGATTCTAAAATCTATATTAAATTATTAATCTAGTTTGTATATATCATGTATTATTTTATAAATTTTACCATATGGTCACTAAGTTTTACAGATTAAGTTTTTTTGAAGCATTATGCATTTTTGTTCGTGTATTTTTTTTGAAGAAATCCCTGTTGTTGAATAAGAATGCAGTGATTAATAACGTGTATATACTGTTAAAGTTATTTCTTCTTTTGTTTTATATGAAGTAATATTTTCCGATTACATTTATTGATAAATTTAAATAGTCAACTCATATATTAAGAAATTCAGGAAATGATAAAATGTTTAACATTCTTTTTCTGTGACTAATGGAGAGGCAGGATCTCTAAGCGTTGGAATGTCGATTGTTGTAATATCGATACCTGCCCTCGTCTGACCTCTCTTGGCATTTGTGTCAAAACTACACGACGCTTACCGGACTGTAGATTGTTTGTTTGTGTTATTCTTGACTGTTGAGATTCCTCATTCAGGGTTTGGTTGTTAAACAAGGAGCAGAACTTTCTTATTAAGAAAGTAAGTAAATTAAAACACTTTTTTAAGTTTTTCAGTGATTCATATAGTTTATACAAGGAGGGTGTGTCTATTAAATTAGTCATAATGTAAACAGTTTTAATCAAAAATCATTATAAGTGGCAAAGTTATTGTTTTTTTGACGTGACTAGTGAAGTGTTATTTAAAAATTAACAATAAAATATAAATCCTTCGTTTACAAACTGGAATTTAACATCCATCATGGCTGCTCGAGAAATTCTAATTTGATGGTACGATTCCCTTGGACGATTTGGAGAGAGTACTGAATATTGATTGAATGATAACTGACATTCGAGATTATTTATTAAAAAGTGAAGAATATTAATTTTTTGTTCTTCATTATTTCTCATTGGCATACGTAAATGTATCAATCAATACTTGAGGTAGCCTCCTTAAGGGAAAATCTAAGATGAAGTTTTTGACCTAAAATATAATTAGTAGATTTGTTAGTTATTTTGTATTAGTTTACATTTGTGGGGTTCTCGGTTTAATTTTAATTTTTCTTTGACTGTTTTTAATATACTGATTATTTTATATTTGGCACTTTACCATTACGTATATTTAATTAAAGAAAACACTATTTTCTTGTAAAGTTGATTTCTTTTTTAACTTCATAATGACATTTAGCTGTGTCAGCCTTAAATTGCTTACACTTGTCTTTAAAATGGATTTAATTATTGTACCAATACTTTAATGTTGTTTATTGTTAAACTGCTTCTTTGGTAAAAATTTAAACTAGTTCTTTGTTGTAATAAGGCAAGTATAGCCTAAGTTTATGCATTACGTGCGTACGTAGGTTTATATGGAAAGCCTTTTGTACAGATGGTTAAAATTTGTGGTTAGCTAGAATTTTGTTCTTGAACATTTCAAATCAATCGTTATCTCTTATTTATTTAACCATTACACACCTATCGTTAATTTTAGATAACCTAAATAACTTAAACGTTACTGTTCGTAACTTTCGTTGCTTTTCAACATATTGTCAGAAAGTAATTACTGCACAAAATGTAAAAATATAAGAAACTATGTCTTACAACTCAATCATAAGTCTATGAATCTTGCAAAATTAACTTGTTTTTTCCTATGGAAGTTATTTATGGAGCAAATGACTTTCCAAGTGATTGCTACTTTACATGAAAGGATGGAATTATTCATTCCTTTTTTTTCTATTATTTTTGCAGAGGAATACAGAGAAGGTTATGTTACCTCATTAAAGGATCTTCTGCTGTGTTTCATGCATTTTATCTTATTCTTTATCTAGTGTGAAGGTTATTAACTTCTTTTTTAATCTGTGTACATGTTACATATTATTTTCGTTTAATAATGATTTGAAATTTCAATGCTATCATTATTATAGATGTCTTATAAGATACTGCATTAGCCTGTCTTATTGTCTTGGCTTACTTATAGAATTGTTGATTGGGATACTACTGTTATTTCAAAGTTAACATTTAATTCCAATTTTAAATCTTTGATCTCACGATTTTCAAAGTTAAATATTCAAATCAACTTATGAACAGTAATATTGTGTTCTTCACTTATAATTTATGGGAAAACCGTATGTCTGCTCTTCCTACTAGAATTAGCCCTTCAAATTGGGTAACTGATGTTTATGCTAACACATTGTGTGTGTTTTTAAACTAGTTCTTTGTTGTAATAAGGGAAGTGTAACCTAAGTTTATGTATTACGTACCTACGTAAGTTTATATATTGACAACCATTCGTACAAATGGATAAAATTTGTGGTTAGCTTGAATGTGGTTCTTTGTGGTTCTTGAACATTTCAAATCGATCGTTATCTCTTATTTATTTAATTCCATTATAGTCGCTTTGTGTGATTTTAATTTATACTGTTAATGGGTAATATAGTTGCATAAACATAATTGTTTATATGTACTCATCCATAAAACTAACATCAAATTACGAATGGTAGTTTGTTTTATAGTTAAACTTTACTAATGCCAACTTTGGTTATGTATAATATGTAAATATCTGGTGTAATATGTATTAACCGGTAACCTAAAATCTCTTTAGTCAAGCCCATTATCTAACTACAAAATTGGGTAAAGTGATTGATTATCTTCAGTATCCAAGATTGTAGGTTCGAATCTTTGCCATGACCTACATATTATATGTACGAAATGGAAAATATTGTGCACTATAGTCCTTCGAAGAAGACGAAAAGCTGTATGATAGATGGTTCTCGTTCAGGATCCCTACTATAACCAAACATACATAATGTGAATGTTTATAAAATTAAGTGCTTGTTTAATGGCTATTTATTCTATTTACAGGTTTTGCGTTTTGAAAGGAAATCATGAGTTATCAAATGCAGACCGGACAGGGAAGACAAAGTATGTATACTGTATTATTCACTTTTTTTTTTGTCCGTTGTAGCTAGTTAGTTATGAATTCTTCAATCATTTTAAAAACTCTCTCTCACTTTGATTTGTTGTATAATTGAAACAAGAAATAAACTCTGGGTAACTTACTCAAGGAATTAGAGTACTGTAATCAGAGGTTCTTTATCAAAGATCCCTTTGTCTCCGTAAACCCATTGAAAATAAATGCTTTAGGTCACCAATGTGTGATTGGATTTATATTTATTATTCCCCTAGTAGAATAATATTGCAGTCATTCTAACAGATTATGTTTAAAAGTTAGAAATATTATATCCAATAATGACCTCTTGTGCAGTGTCTCATGGAAATTACAACGAGAGCGGAGGTGCGAGGCTTGGTGAAGGACCAAACCCTGATGTGGCAACAGAACTCATATTTGGGAGCTGACTCTGGAATACATTCAGGAGTGACGACTCAGGCACCGTCCCTGTCCGGCAAGGAGGACGATCTCGATGGGGACCAACTCATGTTCGATTTGGATCAAGGTTTCACGCAGGGATTTACTCAGGAGCAAGTCCATGGTGAGTAGTCTAGTATTTTATTGTGATGTATATTCTAATCTAGGTGTGTTCTCTAATCGGGGTTCGGTCAATTTTCCAGGATAAAAAAATCAAACTCTCGTTGCCAACGTTTCGGTTTTATTTAAATTTAAAGAATCTAAGATTCTTACTTCTGCCTATGAAAAAGGTTTTAAATAAAACCGAAACGTTGGCAACGAGAGTTTGATTTTTTTATCCTGGAAAATTGACCGAACCCCGATTAGAGAACACACCTATTCTATCAAACGTCGATATATTATTGAATCTTTTATTCTAATGTAGTTAAGTATTTGATTTTTGTTATAGTAATTTATGCATACCATTTTTTCCCGCGATTCTAGTTCTATTCAAACACTCCTATTCCTTTTCATATAATAATTATATTTTAAAATGGTTATTCGAGAAGATATTTAGATTATTTAATTACCTAATTAAGTAACGACTAACAGATAGCAAAAAACATATTAAACCTTCACGGTTGTTTTTTTCTTTTTAATAAACATAGTTACCAAAACATGGTTTAACTTGTTTGAAAACTTTTAAAAATGAGTTTGTAGTGTGTACAAACTTATGCCTCTGTTATACTTCGGTTTGACAGACTAAAATAAGTAAACACCAATCCGATATTCCTGATTGTCCGAAGTTTCACATATACAGTATAACCTTTTTGTAAGCAACTATAATATTTCTAATAAAAAGGTTCTCTATAAAAAATTATGGAAATACGAATATTTCCCAACAACAGTTTTCTTTGAAACAGGTAAATGATAAACTCAACCTATTTAGCAGTTACTGTAATAGAAATATACATTCTCTTTTGAACATTTTAAAATAAGAAGCAAATACAAAACTTAAACGATATACAGGGTTGAATAAATTACGATAGAAAACACCATAACAAAACAAGTGAAACACGATTTCACAAATACTTAAGACTTAATATTGTATTTTAATTTAAGCATGCAGTATAATTCTGTGTACATGCCTTTATCTGAAGCTTTGCTTACTGCATAGGACAGCAGTTTTTCTTGTGATATATAATAGCTATAAGTAAAAGATAGGCGGATCGATATATTATTTTTATGAATTTCTTTAACCAAAGATTTATAAAAACAGCAAAAGCTCGGTACGAAAGGATTTGCAAGAATTTTATATATACAATGAAGTGTGACAACAATTACACTATAAAGCAGAGGTTCCTAAAGTGGATTCCGCGGAACCCAGGAGTTCCTTAACGGACTTTCTGAGGTTCTGTGAAAAACATTTACTGAAAACATTTTTTTAATTTTTTTTTTGGTGAGTATAGATTTATTTTATATTTTTTGTGAATCATGAAACCGAATAATGTTTATATCTCCATTTACCCATAAGTGGAAGTAGTCAAAATTTTATTCATATTTAGGATGAATCACTAGTGAGTTTTTGGAACTATCTGATTCCGAATTCCGAATTTTCCGGAAACCGAATTTTGTAAAGCTAAAAAAACAAAGTATTACGAAATAATCTCCTACAGGAGGACATGCCTTTTGTTCCTATAGCTAGTGGATCTCTTACATGGCAAGTGGATCTGAAAATTTTGATGTTTATCTGATCTCATCCTACCTTGAAGATTGAAGTTAAAGTTTTCCCGTTTAAGTTTTCAGAATATTTCTAGTTTGTCTCAAAGATGTAAAAGAAATATCAGTGTAATCGAATCGCATAACAATTAGCTTAAAATTAGTGTCTGTTTTGTAGCTTAGAACGAAAGAGTTCATTGCTGATACTTCAATATCCAAAGATAATATGATTCATTCATAAACACCAGAAAATCTACATCTGATATTAAGATTTGTTCAAGCATATAGAATTATTAGATAATTTTGTTTGACAAATCTATCATACAAAGGCATCAGGAATTAAATGTTTGATTGGTGTTTATTTTTTCTATATCAGGATTTATTCTTCTTACATCTCATATCAAATCATTACAAATTTCTTCTCTCTAAACCTCTAAACATCAATTTTATTTCGGTAAGATTAAGTCAATGTAAACAAATCCGACAAGTACAACAGGTGATCTATTAGTCCAGGATGAATATCCAGTTTTTATAGCTTTATTGTTCTTAAATTCGTACAATTTCCGGTAATTGAAATTGTACAATTTTTTTTACAAATTGCTGATTTGATTTTCAATTTTTTGGCAAAATTTCATTGTTCTTTAATCGTTTCGAGTAAAAAAAGACCATTTTCTGAAGGTAAAAGGTGTACTATAAGACCTCTTTGATTATGTAATATTAAAACTAAATACCTCAACTTATCCCCCATATAATGCTCTATTTTTTGGTTTAATTTCATTTCTATCCGTCAAACAATATAGCTTATATCCTCCTCACTTTGAATGATAAGGCAAATTTTTTTCCATTTTATTGAAAAAAGAGTATTTCCAGATATTTTAAAAATCTGAGGATTTTTCTGTTATTGCCTTTGTCAATTTCATGATATAGCCCAAATATCAAAACTCTTGAGTTAGTAGTTTAGGAGAAAAATAATGTTGACTAAAAACACATTAAAGGAAAAAAAAAGTGACTTTCCCATCATGCATAATTGTTCCCAAACAGTAGGGCACATCTACACTATGAGACCCTTTTTTGTGTTACATATTAATTTGGTGAATTGAAGATTGTAAACAGATTTACGACTTTGAGGGCCTCAAAACATGTAAATCCGTCAAAAACTGGAGATTGAATTTTTCACGATCACTATACATATAGTAAAGTAAAAACCATTGGCTGCTTGCAAATGCATTTTAAGGAAGCAGCCTGGAAGTTTTACTTAATTCAATAAAAATCAAGGGGTATAAAAGGAAATGATAAAAAAAAGGAAATTAGAAAATACTAGTACCTGAAGTGTCTCCTGAAAATTTATAAAAAATAATTAAAATTAAAAAAATGATTAGCCATCAAGGTAGGGATTGGATTATATATTTCACTTGGAAAATAATAAGATGTTCCTTAAAACTATATAACATATTTATTGTGATAGTAAGTTTATTTAATACAGAAGTGTAAACCATTTTGATTATATATAATATTTAAGGATGTTTAACTGTACATGTTACTGTACATCAGTTACTATGTTGTTGAGAAAATAATTACATGTTCGAAAAATTATTTTACTGTAAAACATTTCTATGTTGGTACTTAAATAATTTTCCATCAAGATTCAAGTAAATAGTTGGGAGGTTACTTAAATCTTCTAACTGAACAATCTCTTAGTTTATGAAGCAGAACTTGAAATCTGATTACTTTGATTACTTTGATCTGATTACTTTGTTTTATAATAAAGTACATTTCACTTTTTTATGGATTACGTTTTACATAAAAATTGTTAATTATTGCAGAGATGAATCAACAGCTCTCACAGACGAGGTCAGCTCGCGTGAGGGCGGCTATGTTTCCTGAGACCCTTGAAGAAGGTATAGAAATCCCCTCGACACAATTCGATCAAGGACAGCCAACAGCAGTTCAACGACTTTCCGAGCCCAGTCAAATGCTTAAACATGCTGTAGTCAACCTTATCAACTATCAGGTTTGTAGATTCCATTGATTTCATTGTTATGAACTAATGTAAGGTTAGTTTTAGAAAAATTGGCTCGTATACTGTTGTTTGTGACATTTCGGACTCTGTTAAATTGATATATATTTTTATACTTTACAAAACCTGTCCAACGCAGTGTTGTCAACTACCAGATACCAATTCGGGTTAAAAAAGAGCCAAGCGACAATATAAGGAAAATGAGAAGCAATAGTTTAATCTTTTATTTTTAAACAATTTTTCCTTTTTCTTTTAGTCCTGGAAATCTTGAATTTAGTTCTATGTGCGTTTTTTAAGTCATTTAGTGCTATTTTAACTTGTTTTTTTGGCGCGTTATGTTTCCTTTTATAAAATTTAGCGTTAAAGATATGCATCTAGTATTTATAAGAATACTCATTTATAGTATTCTTATTAGCTGTTCTTATAGCTGAACCGAAGATTTCCGAAAATTAGTCATCCAATGCAGCAACTAAATTCCCCAGGATCATCTTCGGTCCTTCTGGTTTAATAGATTTTATCGGTTCCAATTTCCTTAATTACGTCAGAAGAAACATCAAAATCATAGCAGCATTTTCTGTAACGTTTTAGACATATTGTATTGTCAGTATACTATTTATTGTTGTTGTATTAATCTTATTTCGAAGTTTCTTTTTAATGATGTTTGCTTGGCTAAATACTCTCTTATCATCAGCATTAGAATGGGGAAGACAGCGAATGAGATAGTGTGAGAAGAGGTAGTTAAGAGATAAGGTGACAAAGGAGTTGGGTTTGATTAAAAACAGTAAAGTGCTATAAAACAAGAAAACACTATTGTAGAAGAAAGTCTGTTCTCTTCTTTTTTTTTTTTTGATCAATCACGTGTTTTTTAGCAACAATTTGAGAAAAATAAAGATTAGTTAAAACAGAACAAGTCACCTTCTCTCTTCGTCTGTCAGATCAAACCATTGGATGTCGTTTAAACGAGTTTTCAACGATAATGAACTTGATTCTGATAAGTTTATTTTGCAATGATGGTTGGTATTTTTGAATAGATGCGATGCATAGAGACAAAAAATGTGTATAAAATGCTCAAAATAAACAAGATATTAAACTTTTATAGAGATTTTCTTATAAATACTAGATACATATCTTTAACGCTAAATTTTATAAAAAAAAGAAGCATACTTGCTAAAAAAAAACAAGTTAAAATAACACAAAAATGACTAAAAAACGCACCAGCACTAAAGTAAACATTCTCAGGCCTGAAAGAGATTGAAAAGGACAATTTAGCCCTTTTCTGACTAAATCGCAATACTGGTCAACAACGAGCTAAGAGGATACATCCTTTTTTACTTTAACTTTTACTAACCTGTGTAGCACTAACAGTATGAATGTGTTTAGTTTCAAATATATCAATATAAAATGATTTCACATGAACACGTGAAATAACAATCAATGATCAAACCACAATAAGAAAATGGGAAAACAAGACTAATAAGATCTTTCAACCGTAACAAGCGGTCTTCGTCAGAGTCAAAAACCCAACTAAACACTAGATGCAGAAAACATCTGGTGAGGAGTTGAGAAGAGTGGGAGGTAAGAGTGGTATTTTAAAAGGGTGAAAGCGCAGGAAAGGACTAATGTCCAGAAAGGGATGTTTGGGGAAACAAAGGAGTACAGTAAGAAAGAGTAAAAAACTATCCTTACTGTTCTCCTTTGTTTCCCCAAACATCCCTTTCTGGACATTAGTCCTTTCCTGCGCTTTCACCCTTTTAAAATACCACTCTTCTCAACTCCTCACCAGATGTTTTCTGCATCTAGTGTTTAGTTGGGTTTTTGACTCTGACGAAGACCGCTTGTTACGGTTGAAAGATCTTAGTCTTCTTTTCCCATTTTCTTATTGTGGTTTGATCATATATCAATATAAACCAATGCAACCAGTAAACTAGAGCTGCCAAATTTTATTTCCATACCTGCCAGGTTTACATAGTAATGCATATATGAAAAAATATTTCTTGCTCATTTTATATTAATATTTTGTATATCAGGATTGTTTAATTTCGTAATTTTTAGTATATTAGTTTTTTAGAAACATTTGTTGTTTAATTTTGTTTAAAAATAAAAGATTAAACTATTGCTTCTATTTTCCTTATATTGTCACATGGCTCTTTTTTAACCCCAATTGGTATCTGGTAGTTGACAACACTGCGTTTGTTTTTATAATAAACAAAAGTTTTTGTTTTTTTTTATAAATAGAAGGAAATATTCTATAAGTTAGTGTCATTCAAAAAACTAACAATTTATTTATATTGCCTATACTCGTAAATATTTTAAAAAGTATACAATAATTTTAATGACTCTAACGACTTATCTCTTTATTTACAAAAAAAAATGTAATATTTGTGAAAATATTTTTTTTTATTTTTTAATAAAGGCATAGTTTAAAATGGAATGATTCAATGGATCATTGCAGGGTAAAAAGCTAATGAAATAGTCTCCGCATATGAAAATTTAATAATATAAACAATGCGTTTCGAACAGTTAGTGTTTTTCTTGAGATATTAACTAACAAAGTATACAATGTCGTCAGAGAGTTATCTATAGTAAAAAGTAATTGGTACAAAATAAAATAAGGAATAGAGTACATACCTGTTTTAGCATTATTTCGCGCTCGCAGCTTATACATCCATACTTTATTTATCCTCTCCCACTTCCATCCTATTCCCAGTCAGTTGTACTACAAACTTTCACCCATAGGTATGTACTCTCTTCCTTAGTTTATTTTGTATCATTTTGTTTATACTCACATTATAGATTATCTAACTCTAACAATGTCATTAGAGTTATCTAACTCTCTGGTGACATTGTATATTTTTTTTTAGTTAATGCCTGAAGAAGAACACTACGTATTCGAAACGCGTTGTTTATATTATTAAATTTGTATATGTGGAGACTATTTCATTAGCTTTTTACTCTACAATGAGTTAATACAATATAATATCTGATTGCACTACCTTAGAATTAGGATTCAATGAATACCTAGAAAAATGGGTTTGCCAGGCTTAATGGATTTAGGGGAGGAATTTAAAGTTCTTGCATGATTGCAGCATAAGAAGTCTTGGTTTAACCCAGTTTCAACTGTAAAGCAAGGTAAAGGGATGAGTGTGAACTAATAACTACGTTGCTACTTATTCAATATTACATGATTTCATCTATATACTTATAAAACTCTAATGCTCTTGTTTAAATATTTGCACACAGGTGAAAATTGGAATACCTGTTAATTCCAGTTTACGGCGAATTATTCAAATAAATATTAAAGAAAACAGTGGGAAATATATCACTTTACAAACAATGGCATTAAAAAGAAAGGAGAATGAACAATAAATTCTCTCAACATAAGTCAATTAATGACTTCAGATGTAAAATCTATTTATGTTATAGAATAAACCTGACGAGTTTTTCTACGAAAGATCTCAGTCCCATTTTTGGAAATCTTATTGTTGTTTAAACGATGTTTTTTTTTTAGTTCACGTATTTACTTTTAATTATTGTTATATACACACATATATAAAAAGATTTCACATAAACACGTGAAACAACAATCAATGATCAAACCACAATAAGAAATGGGAAAACAAGACTAAGATCTTTCAACCGTAACAAGCGGTCTTCGTCAGAGTCAAAAACCCAAGTCAGTTGGGTTTTTGACTCTGACGAAGACCGCTTGTTACGGTTGAAAGATCTTAGTCTTGTTTTCCCATTTCTTATTGTGGTTTGATCATTGATTGTTGTTAAACACATATATAAAACAAATTCTATATGTTATATATCAGGAATCGGTTTTTTCCTGGTTCAAATCAATTCAAAGCCAAAGTTTCGATTTAACAATCGTATTTGGAAGTTAAGCATTAAACAGATGTATGAAATTCCGAAAGTATATATAATAAACTAGTAAATTAGAGGTATAAAATGAATAATTTTAGGAGTATAAACTTGAACACTAATATCCGCCTAAATACGAATGTGCTAAGGTAATATATAAAAAAAAACAATCCTTTCATTAATGTTATTCTATTTTGGGTAAAATAAATGGAGATTTCAATTTACAGGTTTTGTTAGTTTTAAATATTTTTGATTTTGAATATACTTTAAATTGATGTTTCATTTATTTATGTAATAAAATAAATAACCTTTTTTACTTTTAAATTATTTTTTGTTTTATTAAATATACTTACTGTGTATATATCTTGATTCATTGAATACTATATCAAACGCTTGGTTCATACCTATATGAAGGTTTGTTTTCATGGCTTAATAACAAGAAACAGCAATAACAGTTATACCTGTCAATCAAATTCAGAAAATATTAATATATTATTAACTCCTATATAATTTCTTAACACTGAGTGACACAAGGGGTCTTCTAGTTCCATATAAAACCTGTTTTTAAAAAAAAATCATGACAAAGGCCCATCTTACTACTTAAAAGGGTTTAGTTTTTGTTTTGCCTGATTTTGCAAAGTGAATTTTGAAATATAAACATATATTGCAATATTTTTGTGGGAAGTAGTGTATTAATAACATTTTATAATTTCATGATGATTTCTTTTTTTGCCAAATTGACTTTTAATAGTTCATCTTTCTTATATTGAAGTTTGTATTTGCAGGATGACGCAGATTTGGCGACGAGAGCAATACCTGAGTTAATTAAACTACTTAACGATGAGGACCAAGTAGTAGTGAGCCAGGCAGCCATGATGGTTCATCAGTTATCAAAGAAAGAGGCCTCACGGCATGCCATCATGAACAGTCCACAGGTATACTCAATGGTAGACCCCACATCCTCTATTTTTATCTATTTCATTATCTTTATCTACCTCCACTTCTCATTGTCTTCTTTTTTTCCCCCCCCTCTCTTTCATCTAGATGGTGGCCGCCCTCGTTCGGGCCATTTCAAATAGTAATGATTTGGAAACAACAAAAGGAGCAGTTGGTACATTGCACAATCTTTCCCATCATAGACAAGGTCTACTTGCTATTTTCAAAAGTGGTGGTATTCCGGCACTCGTCAAACTACTAAGGTCAGTATTTTCCATCCAGTCATATTCAAATCAGTTTCTTAGTAACTTCAAACTGAAAAAAAAGTAGTAAATCCCTGCTTATTTATCACAATTCTTTATGATTCTTACAATATTAGTAGCAATGGAAATTCAAGTGCTATTTCAACTGCATTAAACTTTACTTTAGTAAATCCATTAAACTAAAAAATAATTTTCACAAATTGTTAAACTTCACTAAAAAGTATCATTAAAGAATTAGAATTCCTTTTTTTTTATAATAAATTATCCAGGAAACTTTTAACACTGTCAAAAAAACCTGTACTGTTTTTCTTTAATCGGCTGTAATGTTTCCTGTTTTTAGTTGTCCCTGACAAAAGAGCAGGTTTATTCTATTTTGTACCTTGTTTTCTTTAGATTCCTCGCTGTAATTCCACTATTTGTTAAAAGAACCTTATACGAATCATTCCCCACATAAATCAATACGCTACTGTGCTCTTCTGAACTAGTTGTAGCTACTAAATTAAACCAGAGTTGTTTAAGCAGGCTGTTTTATAGTGCGCATGCTTAAAGTAAGCATAGGATAATTACTTTTATCCTGAGTAAGCAACTGTCAAGTATTGATTTGGAACTTGCATAACAGGCTTAAGGATTTAAATGCCATATATTGTATACGCTTTTTAATTGACAGTAGTCAATTGACTTGCAGTAGTGTTGGTACCCTTAAAGTTATTAAATACAATAAATCATGTATTTCATGATTTATTATATTTATTTAATATATATTATTTATTTATTATGTTCATGTATTTAAAAATATTAAAACTTGTAATAAACCAGACATGTTTATTACATGGCCTGATATCTTCTGTACTATACTGTACTGAATATACTTATGCTATTATTATTAATATACTTATACTGTCATGTTATTATGACAGAATAATTTATAATTATTCTAAAAAGTATAATGTTAAAGTAATTTAAATTATTATAAACCATAGTACCTTGTAAATTTTCGTTTCCACTCGATTACTTTCGGAATAATTCATTCCTTAGTTGCCATTTTGTGAAGATAGAATTATCTGAAAGCCTTGGAATGGAGAGTAGAATGTTCATGTTAAGATGGTTTATAATAATTTCAAAATAAGGTAATATGTTTACATATATCTGTTCGTCATAATGCCAAAATGATACACTGATATAGTTAAACATACTCATTAAGCTCTTGATAATTAGGACAAAATAACGGACTGGCATAGTTAAACATACTCTATGCTAGCACATGGTAATTATTAAAAATAACGGATTGATAATGTTAAACATACTCAGTAAGTTCTTGATATGGTAATTAGGAAAAAATGGTGGACTGGAATAGTTAAACATACTCAGTATTCTCTTGACAATTAGGACAAAATGATGAAACGATGTATTTAAACTAAAAAGGAAATCGACGAGTAATGATTAAGTCTATTGTCATGAAATATTGAGTGAATCAAAAGCCTACTTCGACAAAGTACTAAATAACTGAAAATAAACTTGGGACATAATGGACTTTTCGTCCTTAGAATAGCATCAGAAGGGAAATCCTATAAGTGTGGGTGTTGGATGCAGTACATAAACTTGGAGGTAATTACTAAGGAGTTAACATTAACAGCATGCACTGAAAAGTTTAGATGTGATAGTGTAGTCAACATTTATCACTAATTTTTACTTTAGTAACTTATACTAAGTTATAAATATCTACAGAAAGACGAAACTGAATTATGTATATGTTTTGTTTTTGCAGCTCTCCTGTGGAATCAGTTTTGTTTTATGCCATAACGACGTTACATAACCTTCTGCTCCATCAGGAAGGTAGCAAAATGGCTGTCCGTTTAGCTGGTGGTCTCCAGAAAATGGTTGCACTTTTGCAAAGGAACAATGTGAAATTCCTTGCCATTGTGACTGACTGTCTTCAGATCTTAGCTTTTGGTAATCAAGAGAGTAAATTGATCATTCTTGCTTCTCAAGGCCCCATTGAGTTGGTACGTATTATGCGAAGTTATGACTACGAGAAGCTGCTTTGGACCACATCTCGCGTACTCAAAGGTTAGTTTTGGTGTAATCACATTCTCGTGGCTTGTGTTTTTTGTATAATTTTATTATAATGAAGGAAAGGATAATAAAAAAAACAAGAAAATGAATGACAATAATTCATAAAAATATCTTAATTCGTTTATATCAGGGTCAGAAAATAATTTTCTGTTTAAAAGATAAACTCTAACTCTATCTTAAACGATTATTTATTTTAGACTGGCAAACGGGTCCGTCTTTGACAATAACCTTGTCAGTAAGCTCTTGTTTATTGTTGGGACCTTAAACGCAAATGAAATTGAAATCAACTAACAATACTACTTGCTACACCTTTATATATTCAACTTCGTTTCATCGTTGAATTTTCAATCCATTCAAAGCATAGATTTTAAGTTAAACATACACAAATCTAGTTTCAAAGTTTCAGCTCGCTATATCTCATGCTGACTGAGTTTACTTGTGACAAAATATTGTGCTTTACAGATCCATAACTTCGCTGCTACGTTGGATTTCCAATCCATTCAGAGCTTAGATTTTAAGTTAGACGTATACAAATCTACAGTCAATGTTTCAGCTTGCTATGTCTTATTGTGGCTGAGATTACTTGTGACAAACATTTTGCGGACAAACAGCAGACAGAAATTTTTCTAAGCGTGTATTCCGGTTTCTCTATTATATGAAACGTAAAGATAACTTAAAATGAGTCAGTTCTAAATGATGTATAGACAAAACCTTTCTTTTATTTATATAGATGTTGAGTTGACGATTATCTTTCAGAGTATTTCCTTCCCTGGGTATTTGTCGAAATAGAGCAGTGATTTTTACCATTGTTAATTTTCAGTTTTGATAAGTTAGTCTTGATCCTACTCTCATATGCAGTGGTACTTCGGTGTTCTAACAATTTTGAACTCAAACAAATCGGAGTTTGAACAAAGATGTCGAGAAAATTATGACCCCAGAATTCAAAAATAATTTTGGAACTCAACTAGTCCAAACCCAAAGGATATTAAAATTGTTTAGTTTACTTTAGAATTAATAATGCACTTTTATTAGTTTTTATATAGACAAACCTATAATATTTTTTAAAAAAAGATAACACCTGTATATGATAACTAAACGGATTATCCCATTTCTCATTATATGTTTCTTATGGGAAATTAGTTTTGGTTTTTGACCAAATTGGTTGTCGACCAATAGGTTGAGAACCAAAGTACCACTGTATTGTATTTAACAGGATTTCAGAATAATCTGATTAAAGAAACTCAATGTCCAAAATGTAATAAGAAATTTAGAAATGAAATCTTTATACTAAGATAAATAGACTTCGTCAGAGTCACATTGATAATTAGGAAATTCATCTAAGGTAGAGGACCAGTTAATTTTGGTCGAAAATGTTGTCCATTTCTGAATATAAACAAAGATACATTAGATAAATGAAAATCACACACTTAAAGTACCTACTTTTTGGTTTGAACTGTCATCAGGAGAGATAAGAGAGAGGAAACCTTGAGTCTGGTGAAGAGTGATTTGAGACCAACAATGATGTCCCTTCTCGCTTGTTCACAAAGATTAAGGTAGTCAAGAGTCCATTTAAAATTAAGTATAGGATGGGGAATGCGTAAAGAAATAATAAATAAAGGAAAACAGAGGGCTGGACAAAGTATGTGAAAATTAAAAAGTAAAAAGGCTAAGCCTTAATAAAAATAAAAAATAAGATAAAAATATCATAATAATAATAATAATAATAATAAGAATAAATAAATAAAATAGTTAAATTATATAAATTTATAATAAATAAAACAATAAATGTAGATATAGCTTAAAATTTCTTAAAATTCAAAATAGGTTTCTTGAGGATTAGCTCCAAAGATTAACTAGTCCTGATTGTACGCTGAAGTTTCGCCTAAGATTGTTCTGCATTCTCAAGGCTTTTTTTAAAGGAAAAAACCTTAAGAATGCCGAACATTGTTCGTCGAAACATCGACTTATAATCAGGAGTAGTTAATCTATGGACGTAATCCTCCAGAACCTATTTCGAATTTTAAGACAATAAATACAAAAATACTTTCATTCTTTCTATTTTTCGTTTGTAGTCATTATTCTTGCTTTTATTGTTTTATTTATTAATTTTTTTTATTATTTAATTTATTATTATTTATTATCATAATATTATCATTTTTAGATCTATTTCATTTTATTCTTAATTATTATTAATGCTTAGACTTTTTGCTTTTTACTTATTTCCTTATCCTTTGTTTCATCACAAATGTTTTCTTTTTATTTGTTATTTGTTTATGCATTCCCTATCTTATACTTAATTTTAAATTGATTTTTGTCTACCTTATTCTTTGTGTCCCCCGAGCGTGTGTAGCTCTATTGTTGGTCTCCAATCATCTCTGTTCTATCGTTTCTCTCTCTTAGCTCTCCTGATGACGGTTCAACCGAAAATTAGAGTCCGTAATTGTAAGTTTTTTATTTATCTCCGTATCTTTGTTTATATTGAACACATATATTTCAATCAATGATCAAACCACAATAAGAAATGGGAAAACAAGACTAAGATCTTTCAACCGTAACATGCGGTCTTCGTCAGAGTCAAAAAGTCAACTGTTTTTGACTCTTTTGACAACTGACTTTTGACAGTTGGGTTTTTGACTCTGACGAAGACCGCATGTTACGGTTGAAAGATCTTAGTCTTGTTTTCCCCATTTCTTATTGTGGTTTGATCATTGATTGTTATTTCACGTGTTTATGTGAAAGCTTTTTATATATTTCAATGTGTAGTAGAATACTTTAAACACATTTATTTATAAGCATTATGAATAAATATGTCTTAAATTTAGTTTGTAATAATTATTTCAAATATTTAGAGTAACTGTTGTACACTACGGTTGATAATGAGTATCTCCAACTTATACCTTATGCCTGTTTATAATCAAGTAGCCAATTTAAAGCATCTTAAAAGAATAACTGGTATAATTCGAATGTCTGACCGTAGTTTTGAGTTAGGTTTCTGGGAATCATAACTAAAATGTGTGTTTGTTCCATTTAGTGTTGAGCGTTTGTTCGAGTAACAAACCTGCTATCGTCGAGGCAGGAGGTATGCAAGCCTTGGCCATGCATCTGGCCAACCCTTCGACCAGGCTTATACAGAACTGCCTCTGGACTCTGCGAAATCTTTCTGATGCTGGTACCAAGGTAATTCTAACTAAACTCTTATCAAATTCATTGAAATACAACTGAGTGCCAGGACTTTGTGAGATGTAATAGAAATTATTTAGCTCTGGTATCTCAAAAGCCTCATTTTGAAAAAACTGGAAATTTTTCTTTTGACTTTCCTCAGTATGAAATATCCTTGAAAATCTGTCTATATTTTAGTATGAAAATAATATGCTGTATTTGCTGATACTATGGATGGTCAGTTATCTTTTTGTTCGTATTATAGGTTTTTTGTAAGTCAAATTCACCCTTTTGACTTAATAATAATAATAAATAAATAAAATATTTAATACAAAATTATAATAAATAAAACAATAAATACAAAAACACTTGTTTAGACAAATTCAGTCGTTTAGACCCTTTTGGGAAAACAATATCTCTACATTAAACTTATGAATGAATAACAATAATAATGATCAATTCCTGTCGCACTTAATGAAATATTTAGTCTCAGAAAAAGATAGATTCAATATAATTGAGAAGGTTAACATCCTTCATTTGAATCACAAATTTCATGAGATTGCGACCTTGGAGACGTTTAAAATTAACAAATTCATATGTTTTAATTCTTCCTTATGTTTAAATGAACAGATCCATAGTTACCAGGGCTGTGGAGTCGGAGTCGGGGTATATTTTCGATCTGCCTCACCTAGTTATTACTTGTTTATATGAAAATGAGATAAAATGATAAAACATGATTAATTAGTCCAAGTAGAATTTTTATGTCTAGTTTAATACAAAATATCTGGCCTTGCTTGTTCAGTGTTTACTTTGTTATAAGTAAATATAATATCAAACTTCTTCGTTATTTAATGTCGTATTTAGACATAATATAAATGCCTAAATGGGAGGTGTTTATTTGTCTTTCATTGCTAGCGGCCGATTAAGTCAAGGACTTTACCTATAATGAGGCTGTTCGTTCGGCTATGACTTATGGATGCTCCATAGAGCGTCCATTTTAGAGTCTGCTTTAGAGCTGCACCAAAGCTAAAAAGTACTAATTCTTATTATTAGCCACCTGTCATCTGTTTTTTAATAATAAAAAGATGAGCTGGAGTCGGAGTCGGCTGTTACAAAATACAGGAGTCGGAGTCGGCCATAATAGGTCCTGCTAGATACCCTAAATTTTTGAAATTATTTATATAATAGAATATAAATAACATTTATATTCTTTTGACTAGAATATAAGGAGTATTTTTTTTTATTTAGGTTGATAAGTGCATCGTCTACTTGGACATTAGCACTGTCTCATTTTGTTCAGTTTTTTAGTTCCTCATATTTTATTATATAATTTTATTTCCTTCAGGAATGATATCACTTCGTTGGAATATTTATTATCAAGGGCTAGTGTTATTATTAATTTTGATGGTATGCCTGCAGACATCCTTTCTTGTTCTAATTGTGGACATTCTTCAATTAAGTGAGCCACCGTCAATATTTCCTTACATTTTGGGCAAGAGGGTCTTTGCTCTTTAGATAACAGGTAACTATGTGTAACTCGTGTGTGACCTATACGTAGGCGGTTAAATATCACATTCGTTTCTCGATTTCCTGTTCCAGTGGTCATTGTTGTCCCAATGGATCCCATTATTTTCCGAAGTTTAGAAGTTTCTTTATTCCATTCGGTTTTCCATCCTGTCCGTATTGTTTTTATAATGTTTTTCCTGAGGTCATTCGGCATCACAGCTATTATACTCGTATTTGTAGTTTCTCTGTTAGTTGCTTCTTTTGCTGCTTTATCTGCTTTTTCATTTCCTTCGATACCAATATGGCTTGGTATCCAGGCAAATATGCGGTGAAGTGTCAAATTTTGGATATCTTCCTAGATCTAAATTTATATTCGCCTTTGGAAAGAGCCAGGGAGGATGGTTTGGATCTTCTCAAGGAAGAACCTTCATTTTTTTGATGGCGAATTTCTTTATCAGTTCTCTCCCTCTGATGTTTAATGGTCGAGTCCGGGTCTGAAGACGAGAATATTGGTCAAATTCATTCTCGTTTAAGAAGTCGCTATGGAGAAAGTGGCTAGGCTTTGATCTTAGACCTTCAACATAAGTAAGGGTTAGCATATCTCGTCTGTATTTCTGAGGCATACTCCCTGCTAAAATATACAGTGATTTAGATGGGATCGTTGTGAAGGCTCCTAGTGCTAGACGTAGTCCTTGTGCAATAAGAGGGTCCAAAGGTTTCAGCCAGGATGGTCTGGCTGAACCATACACTTGACTTCCATAGTCGATCCTCGATCTAATCATTGAGTTCACTACTTGGATTAAGCAGCCTTGGTCTGCACCCCACTTAATGTTGGATAGCACTTTTAAAAGATTGAGTGATTTTTTACTTTCAGCAATCAATGTATTGAAATGGGCACGCCATCTTAAACGTGTGTCTAGTACTATACCCAAGAAACGATGTGTTTGTTTATATTCAATAACTAAACTGGGATATTCTAAGGTAGTGCAATCAGTTATTGTGTGATATTTACTCATTGTAGAGTAAAAAGCTAATTAAATAGTCTCCACGTATAGAAATTTAATAGTATAAACAACGCGTTTCGAACACGTAGTGTTTTCTTCAGGTATTAACTAAAAAAATACAATGTACTTTCACCCTTAGGTGTGTACTCTCTTCCTTATTTTATTTTGTACAATTTACTTTATACTATAGATAACTCTCTGATGACGTATTTTTTTTTAGTTAATGCCTGGAAAGAATCTTTTAGTTCGAACCTGGTTTTTCGAAATGCGTGTTCGAAAAAGTTTGTTTTTTCACTATTCAATTTCTACATGTGGAGACTATTTCATTAGCTTTTTACCCTACAATAAACTGGGAGAGTTGAACATCATTATAAATATACTTCATAATCTATAATTACTTAGATTATAGATTATGACTATTCTCCTATTCAATGAAGGAAAAGAGAATAGTCATTTTTAAAATGATAAAATTTAACAGATGTTAATTTTAGTCATTATTAATAAGGATATGTATAAATATGTTTTGAATTTATTTCAAGACATAAATATTACAAATGTCTTGAAATAAAAAGACTAAACCTACACCGAACTAATTAATTTCTTAGTTAGTTCGGTTTGAACTATCTTCAGGAGAGATAAGAGAGGGAAACCAAGAGGGAGGGTCTCCAACCGTCTAATATTACATAATATTATGTTATTATTATGAAACATAATAACATAAGAGAGGGAAACCAAGAGGGAGGGTCTCCAACCGTCTAATATTACATAATATTATGTTATTATTATGAAACATAATAACATAAGAAAGGGAAACCAAGAGGGAGGGTCTCCAACCGTCTAATATTACATAATATTATGTTATTATTATGAAACATAATAACATAAGAGAGGGAAACTAAGAGGGAGGGTCTCCAACTGTCTAATATTACATAATATTATGTTATTATTATGAAACATAATAACATAAGAGAGGGAAACCAAGAGGGAGGGTCTCCAACCGTCTAATATTACATAATATTATGTTATTATTATGAAACATAATAACATAAGAGAGGGAAACCAAGAGGGAGGGTCTCCAACCGTCTAATATTACATAATATTATGTTATTATTATGAAACATAATAACATAAGAGAGGGAAACCAAGAGGGAGGGTCTCCAACTGTCTAATATTACATAATATTATGTTATTATTATGAAACATAATAACATAAGAGAGGGAAACCAAGAGGGAGGGTCTCCAACCGTCTAATATTACATAATATTATGTTATTATTATGAAACATAATAACATAAGAGAGGGAAACCAAGAGGGAGGGTCTCCAACCGTCTAATATTACATAATATTATGTTATTATTATGAAACATAATAACATAAGAGAGGGAAACCAAGAGGGAGGGTCTCCAACCGTCTAATATTACATAATATTATGTTATTATGAACATAATAATGTTATTATGTTTCATCATTTACTCTCTTTACAGACTTGAGTTGAGTCTCTTTACTCAAATCTCCATTACAGTAATAACTCCAAAGAGTTATTACTGTAATAATTGTTATTACAGTCTCTAATAACTCTTTGGAGTTGTTTCATACATTTTTATTTTGATTATTTTTTCCATTTGTTGCTCATTTATATTATTTTTAATTCAGTGCTGTTAATATGTTTCTGTGGAAACATTTGTGACTAATAAACATTATGTTCTTTTGAAAAAACATGCTGTTAAGTATTTTCTTAGTGTAATATTCCTAAGTGTTGTAACGATGTTAGTTCTTGGAATGTTTTAAAAGGTCTGATTTCTGTACGTATAATGTTTAATTTGATCATTTTAACACAATTGTATAAAATTAACAATACTGTTTTTTTAGTGCCAATTTTTTTTTCTGTTTATCAGGTGGAAGGATTGGATGGTTTAATCCAGTCATTGGTCCAACTCTTGGGTTCATCAGATGTCAACTTCGTTACCTGTTCGGCTGGTATCCTTTCTAATTTGACTTGCAATAATCAGAGGAACAAAGTGACTGTTTGTCAGTTTGGTGGTGTTGATGCCCTCGTTAGGACAATCATCAATGCGGGAGACCGAGAAGAAATCACAGAACCTGCTGTATGTTTATTCTTATAGTTATTACAAAAAAAGAAAAAAAAACTAAGAAATCACAAAACACAACATACACATTCTAGTATCGAATGTTTTACAATAATTTAAGTATTTTTCATTCTCTAGAATTTGTATAAAGTACATGAAAATCATTTAATATAAATTTTATATATAAAAAGATTTCACAATAAACACTTGAAATATAAATCAAAGTCTAAACCATACTAAGAAATCAGATTTTTCTAATAACTTAAGATCTTTCAACCCAAAAAATTAGCTGTCAGAACTGACACTGATATTCAACTTCGTCTATGTGAATTGTTTTCCGATGAGGACCATCCTTTTTGGTTGAAAGATCTTAGTCAGTTTTTAGATTTCTTACTGTGGTTTAGACGTTGATATATATATATATATATATATATATAATATATATATATATATTTTTACAAAAACCTCTCAAAGGACTCACATAACAAAAAATCACAAAAACTTTACTATGTTTCTACTTAATGACGAGACAGTCGAAATGTAGTACCGAATTTTGTGTTCCCTTTTATGTATGTTCTTTCAGTGATTTTTGTTGATTTAGTTCGTAGAATAATTTCATTTAATTCCTTATATATAAAGTCCAATTTAGACAAAGAAACATAGAGAAATTAAAAAAAACACACGCAGACTCTTAATTCTCGGTTTGAACTGTCTTCAGGAGAGATAAGAGAGGGAGGGTTTCCAACCCTCTCTGTACCGGTGCACTTGATTTCCCTCTCTTATCTCTCCTGAAGACAGTTCAATCCGAACATTAGAGTCTGAAGTGAGTGTTTTTTAATTTATCTATTCTTCTTTATCTGCACTGAGCTTTATTTGTCCGTTTCGGATCGTATTTTCATGGTTTAGACTCTGTTGAAGACTGCTCGTTACTGTTGAAAGATCTTAATCATTTTTTATTTCTTATTGTGGTTTATGAGCATTGATTTTTATTTTACGTGTTTATTGGTTTTATAATATTCAAATTTTATAATATTATATATATAGATATATATGATCAAACCACAAAATGAAAATGGGAAAAAAGACTAAGATTTTTCAACGGTATTTTGCGGCCTTCGTCAGAGCTTGTTACGGTTGAAAGATCATAGTCTTGTTTTCCTATTTTCATATTGTGGTTTGATCATTGATTGTTATTTCACGTGTTTATATGAAAATTTATATATATTGATAAAAGTATCGACCGCGAACTAGAAACAAAATTAAAGTTTATCAGGATTCAGTCAGTTCGCCAGGTTCAAATTAAACTTGAATTATTAATCTTTGAATTATTTTACAAAGACAAATAGCCTCTAATGTAATACTTTTCTGTATCAAAATTTTATACATCTGCCTATAAAAAAGGTGTTAAATAAAAACCGAAACGTTGGTAATGAGAGTTTAATTTGAACCTGAAGAATTGACCTAGTTCTGATAAACTTTAATTTTGTGTATATATTGAGTTGGGTTTGGACTCTGACGAAGACAGCTTGTTATGATTGAATGATCTTGGCATTTTTTTTTTATTTCTGATTTTGGTTTTCATGAACATTGATTTATTATTTCATTCACGTGTTTATTGTGAAATCTTGTTTTATATATATAATTTTAACAAAAAGGAAAGAACACTGTAAGTTATAGACAAGACCCACAACGATTTTTTATCATTCGTCATCCTCAGGTATATGAAGTCTTCAGTTTAAATGTCTGAGTAGCTAGTGGCCAGTGCCCACTCAAGCTGAGAACTTCAACTACCTGAGGATGGCAGATGAAGAAATGTTGTAATGAGTCTTGTCTGTAACTTGTATTCTTTTCTTTATGTTAAAAGTAGTTACTGTCTAATCTGGTTATTTTTGAAATTATATACTGTTTTTGAAATTATCAAGACTAATACTTACAGGCTCATATTTTCGATGTAACCGTCAACTTGTTATTATAAACAGTCTTCAGTGTAATCGTCTTGAGTAGCTAATGCTGTTTCAACGGCCACTCAAGCTTGAACTTGAATATTCATGAAAAAAAAAAATGTTTCATTTGAGTAAATGTAAATGTAGTGGTTACTAATGAAATTCGATATTGCTTCAGGTTTGTGCTCTTCGCCATGTAACATCGCGCCATATAGAGGCAGAAACAGCACAGAACACAGTGAGACTCAACTACGGCCTACAAGTAGTGGTGAAGTTGCTGCACCCACCATCCAGATGGCCACTGGTGAAGGCAGTCATCGGCCTCATTAGGAATTTGGCATTGTGCCAGGCCAATCATGCGCCTTTGCGGGAGCATGGAGCTATTCACCATCTGATCAGGCTTCTTATGCGTGCCTTCCAGGACACTCAGAGGGTAACTTATTCTAGTCTTTCCAGAATTAAAAGGCTCTTGTAACAACGAAATAAATTCATGTTTCATTTGAGTGAAATGTAGTGGGTCACTAAGATTGATTCGGAAAATATGTTTCACTAATGAGTTAAATGTTAAATGGTGAGCATTACTACGTGAAGAATTCGATATTGCTTCAGGTTTGTGGCTGATTCAGTGACAAGATGTCTAACATGCCCCGGCTTAGCAGGAGTGCGTTTCCCTTGATTTTCATAGTTAACATATCCATGTTATGGAATCTAACTACGGCCTTAAGTAGTGGCAGAAAGTTGAAACTGTGAGACTAAAACTATCCTTTTTTAAGATGGCCAAAACTTGTGAAGGCAGTCAATCTTTTTTGCTCATATACGGAACTTGGCACTGTGTCCAAGGCCAAGTCTTGCCCACTTTGCGGGAGCATTGAGCTATCTCGGACCATCTGATTAAAGATATATAAAATGCGTGCCTCCAGGTAACAACTCAGAGGTAACTTGTATATCTAGTCTTTACCATGAAAGGTTCAAAAGATGTTCAATGTGAGCACCTTTTGTTACACGACACACATCAATTCGATAGTCAAATTCTTACCAAACGAATCCCAGCATTGCATTGTCAATGGTTAAACAGCTTCTGTTATTCGTACCTGTTAAATAGAGGGCAACACGTCCCGAAATTTTTTAGCTGGATTCAGTGATAGCACCATCCGTTGTGAACTTTATCTATCCTTTCAGCTATGGAGTTCCTGTATGGTGGCTCCTTCGAATTTTCGGCGAATGCACGTTGAACAACAGTGCATGACTCAGTTTTTGCAAATTCAGCACACAATAATGGCTTTCGGTTGAGAGACGCCATTTCGGTCTGAAAAGAAATGAAAAAATGTATAGCTTTAAAAAAACTTGATGCCCTAATTAGCTTTAAAATAGCAAAACTTTTATCTTAATTCCATTCATAGTTAAGGAGATATGAGAACTTCAAATTGGGTCAAGACTTTTGGAACACCCCGTATTATAAGGAGATAAATCCGTCATTTCTTATAAATTTTCTCCTTTACTCAACCAGTTTCAGAATACCTACTATCCATATCATACTGAATATGTTTTGATATGTCATTGAACGGTTACCAATAGTTTATAAATCAGAAATGGTCCATTTAAATGTTTAAATCACGTCAGTCGTGTAGTTGGTATGTCTTACTAATAAAATATTCGATGTAACCGTCAACTTGTTTATGATAAACAATTAAGTTTCGTTTGAACAAATGTTTTTCAACAGCCACTAAAGTTAACTTGAATATTATGAAAAAAAAAATATGTTCTCATTTGAATAAATGTACCTAAATGTAGTGGGTCACTAAAGAGATTCGGAAAATATGTTTCACTTGAGTCAAAGTTATATTGTGGTAACTAATGAGACTTGATATTGCTAAGTCTCATTAAAGCTAAAATGACAGGATTTCTTTTGACAGATAAACTTCGATTCCATGCTTTGTCCTTTGAAGTCTGAAAGATAGACCAACGTGTCCCATGGATGTCGTAGTTGTTTTATGCCTGATGAAGTAGAGTCTTGGCTTGGTTTTTGAGTCACTTTTTCACAAATTCTATGTCAATAGTCAATACGTATTCTTTTTGTCAGTGTTGCAAAGTAGGTTTTCAATGATTGACAGTTTCAATTAAAAACTAGTTGATACCACTGACAAAAAATGAGAGGTATTCACTTAAAGAAACATATTCAGTAAGCTCTGTTAATTGACTCTTTTAGAAAGGGTTTGAGGTAGAAGATAATTACGAAAACGTTTGGTTTATATTATAATAATAAGAGAAAAATCAGCAATTAAAGAAATAAACTGATGTAGAAAAAGTTCTGTGTAGTCTTACAAAATAAAACTTTTACTACTTCTCAACATAATCCCCTCCAATATAAATACACTTGTCGCAACGATAAACTACAACTTTTTGGGGTTAATTAAAAATAATCCAAGTTTAATTTAAAACAATCTAAGTTTAATTAAAAATTATCTAAGTTTAATATAATCCAATTTTAATTTAAAGTATGTTTAATCTACATCATACACAAACTTATTAATAGACCATATAAAATATAAAGTAATATATTTTGGAATTAATTTAAAATAATTCAAGTTTAATTTAAACTTCATTGAAGTATATATGTATTTTCAAATTGACAAACTTTTAAATGTCAATTTGAACAATATTGTATTAAACCGTTGGATAATTTGAATTCAACTTTGTTATTATTATAAATTACACATGGATTATTTTAAATTAAACTTGGATTATTTTAAATTAAACCGAAAATATTGTAGTTTTATTATACCTGATGGGATAATGACTAATACATGAGCTCACTTTGAAAAACGCTATTTTGGAAAATTTTTGGCCAATTCAAGGTCAATTAAATGTTAAAAAGTATTCAAATATGAACTTAAATAGAAATTTAAACTTAGGGATAAAGTAAGTAATATTCTTGAAATATATTTTTGAAGTGACTGTCTTGTTCTGGATGGAGGTAGGTTCACTTGTCTGTTTTTTTTTTGCAGCAAAGATCCAGTGTTGCTTCGAGTGGAAGTCAACCTGCAGCTGCTTACGCAGATGGAGTACGTATGGAAGAAATAGTGGAGGGAACAGTGGGAGCGCTTCATATCCTAGCCAGGGAATCGCACAACAGAGCCATCATAAGGGCTCAGCACGTCATTCCTATCTTTGTACAGCTACTGTTCAACGAGATCGAGAATATTCAGCGTGTGGCGGCTGGTGTTCTTTGTGAACTGGCTCAAGACAAGGAAGGGGCTGAGATGATGGAACAGGAAGGAGCGTACAGCTCCACTTACTGAGTTGTTACACTCTAGGAACGAGGGAGTTGGTCAGTGTTTTCAATTGAAATGTGGTTAAGTTTTTTTTTTAAAATTTAGTTGACACAATCTATTATTAGACATATAATATTATATCTAAGCGATTATAAAATCGCTTAGCGATCCTGCTCGGCGTTTCAGAAATGAATAATGACAAATAATGTAGGTTACGTTAGGTTTAGTTGCAGTGGCTCTCCCTCAAAGGAACACGCATAGGTCGAACATTGTCCATATAATGAAGATTGATTCTATATTGGGAGTCCTAAATGTTGCCTATCTCAAGTGGATTTAGAGTAGGGATCTTTAATGAGTACAGGTTTGTACTCATACAGTACAGGTACATACTTTGTACAGGCTCGGGGCCGACGGTTTAACGACTAGGGATGACGTGCTCCGGTTTATTCACCTTCCATGTGAATAAATCTAAAGCCAGAATGGGTATTGAACTCCGGACATACCAGTCCAGTGGTGAGTTTGTTGGCGCTGGACTAACCTGACCGCCAAAATAATACTGAGAAATATTAATAAATTTTCGGATGATCCGTCTTCAGGAGAAAAGAGAATGGTTGACCAAGAACGCCGGAAACACAACGGCAGGAAACCGTCCGTCCCGGCAACCTTCCATCATATATATATATATATAAATAAACTATTTTCCTTTATCAAGGTTTGGTCTAGAGTCAAACCATACTTTAAAAAAAAACCTTTAAGCCAACGTTTTGTCTATATTTCTGGAAATCTTCAGGGCTAGGTTTTTTCATTTGCTGAAAGTTTTGAAGAGCAGAATTTTAGAATATATTTATATATATCATGTCAGATTGAATTTACGGCCTATTGTTTTTTAATTATTTTTTTGGATAACTTTTCCAAAGCCCTTAATAGTTTTTTAAATTCACAAGGAACTAGGTGGATAGTATTTCCTAAATATTCTTATTTCAAACTATATATATATGTTTTTGGTATGTATAAATTTTGTATTGACACCCTAAATTGATATTTTAATTGTTAATACTGCTGACGCCTGAGGGTCCATTTGGACTACTTAGAAACACCTGCTGTAATTCGTCGTTTGAGTTCACTGATTTCTAATCATGTAGCATTTCTAGTACTTGTACAGAACAGACGAATTGATTCGAAACTTAGAAATCAATCTGTAAGTTAGTTTTATATTTATTTTTGTTATGCAAACCTTGTTGTAAAAATATGACCTTTATACTTCAATGAAATGTAGACACATTTTTTTCTTATACAAAGATTACTGTTTAATTGAAGGTTGATTGTTAACAGCTACATACGCTGCTGCAGTACTATTTAGGATGTCGGAAGATAAGCCTCAAGAGTACAAGAAACGCCTGTCAATGGAACTGACCAACTCTCTTTTCAGGGAAGATCAAAACATGTGGAACGGCACTGACTTAGCCATGGGGCCAGATCTACAGGTTTTATATCTTTTTTGTTTTTTTTTTAATTCCCATACCTAGTCTCCTGCATTCACAAGCTTAGCACTTTGCTGCTGAGTATTTTACTGAATTCTGCTTGGCACTTTCCTTTTTTTTTTCTTTTACATAGATGTGCTCTTGTTTAGTTTTGTTTAAGCATGATATAAAGCATCTTTTTTTTTGAAATCTAGTTTTTTTAAAAAAAAAAACTTATTAAGTTTTCTTTTACACAATTTTAGAAATTTAAATCAGCCTTAATAAATTTAAAATGAACATAAATCTTATTGGAGTGTATTTTTTTTAAAAAAATACAATTAAATAAGAAAATGTTTTACGCAAGGATTTTTTACATGTAGACGATTTTTTCGGTTTTTAAATCATCTTTATTACTGAAAATATTTAACTAATTCTGTTATTTTGTACGTTTATACGAGTAAGACATTATATAAAATACGTATTTTAGGATTATTTTTTTATATTACTGAAGTTTTTTTATTAAAACAACAGGATTGGTGAGGTGACTTAAAGAAACTTATTAAGGTTGCCTCTTTGATATCATATGCTCTAATAATTTCATGATTCTGAAGCAATAGAGTGATTAGAAGTCACTTTTATATAAAACGAATCTTAAATGAGTTCATAGGTGGTCAAAAAGTAACGTACGAATCTTGAAGGAAGTACTAAGGACTGGAAATTATGTATTTTAGAAACAAACCATAACATTGTAGTTTCACTACTGTTGATAAGGCATATTATGTATATGAAAAGGATGAAGTTAGTTTAAAGTTGTTTAGAATGCTTTAATACATTCAGATATAAGGAAAAGTGGGTGTTTAATTACGAATCTGGAGTGAGAAATACAGTCTTATAAACATTTTTAATTCTAACGTAGTGCAATCACTTATTATGTGGTATTTACTCATTGTAGGAAAAAAGTTAATGAATTTCCACAAATAAAAATTTAATGGTATAAACAACGTGTTTCGAACATGTAGTGTTCTTCCTCATGCATTAACCAAGGATGGTTGGTACAACTGACAACCGTGATACAACAGTTGCACCACCGACACTCACCCTTAGTTAATGCCTGAGGAAGAACACTACTTGTTCGAAACGCGTTGTTTATACCGTTAAATTGTTATATGTGGAGACCATTTCATTAACTTTTTACCCTACAGTCTTATAAACATGAAGAAAAGCAACTTTTTTTTAAATATAGTTTTTTTAAAAAAAATATGGAGTTTTCTTTTACACAATTTTAGAAATTTTTATATAATTTTATAATATTATATTATTTAATATTTAATATAATTTTAATAGATTTAAAATGAACATAAATCATTTTGGAATATATCTGAACGCAATTTTTATATCATCTAACATATTTTTTTTAGAATAAATGCAAATAAATAGGAAATTGTTTTACACAAAGTTGCGGTATTACCAGTGCTTTGGAGTCGGAGTCGAGTATAATTTATGGATTAGACGAGTCGGAGTCTAGTATAATTTATGGATTAGACGAGTCGGAGTCGAGTATAATTTATGGATTAGACGAGTAGGAGTCGAGTATAATTTATGGATTAGACGAGTCGGAGTCGAGTATAATTTATGGATTAGACGAGTCGGAGTCGAGTATAATTTATGGATTAGACGAGTAGGAGTCGAGTATAATTTATGGATTAGACGAGTCGGAGTCGAGTATAATTTATGGATTAGACGAGTCGGAGTCTTTAAATTTCCTCCAACTCTTCAAAAAAAAAAAAATTACTAAGAAACAGGCATCTAAAGTGCTGTATCTCTCTGACCCAGCTGATTTAGGGTCAAAATTCCAAAAAAAAATGGTAAAAAATTTTGAAAGATAGAGGAGGGGGGATGTATGAGTTTTCTTTACATTTCATCTATGAATTTCTTATGATTACTAGGCTATTTTACAGTTATGTGTTTGGAAATTATATTATTGTAATTTTATATTATAAACAATGATCATTGAGAAACTTAATTTTTTTTTTCAATAATTTAATAAAAATCAGGTAATGCATAACTATAGCCATATAGTTACTTATGACTTTAAAATTAGCCTTATGATTCACTTTGAATTGATAAAATGTCATTTTGTTCGATAGGTAATGGAACATGAAAATGGTATATGTAGAAATATCCATTTTTTTTTAACCAGTCAGAGTAGGTCCTTTCAAATATCCCGGAGTCGGAGTCGGAATCGGATGTCAAAAGTCCTGATTCACCAGCCCTGGTTATATTGCGCTCGTATTTTATGTTCAAAATAAATTTTTATTTTAATAGTATATAATTTTGATTTTTTTTTCTTTTATTACAAGTTTATTTATGCGTTTTTGACATATCGTTAGGTAAATAACAGTGACATTTTAAATAAGTAAACATTAGGTTAAATATGAGTATTTTTAAAATACAAAAATGTGATATGACCCAAAATCAGTTAAAAACCCCCACTATTCCCCATTCCCCTCTCTACGTTCTCACGACAACCAAGCTTTTTACTTCTTTGGCCATCCATTTTTATATTCGTACTTTTGTTATTTAATAAGTTGTTACTGGGTCATGACTTCAAAAGGAAACCGTGATCGAAACGCGTTGCTTTTTTGATGCAATTTTGTTATGAGGCGACTGTTCATAATTTTCAAATATTGGTAAATACCACTAGTAACTGACTCTACAAATGTGGAATTTAATTTTTCTATAGCATTCACAATTTAGTGGATGGATAGTGATTATTTTTTGACCAACCTTTGTATCTTGTTTAAATGATATATTTTCCACTAGGGAGTTCTATAAAAATTAAAATATTTGTTATATTCTATTTTTTATTGTGAAATTTTAGCAATTATCAGCATTTAGTTAGTGTGTGATTTTGAAGTAGAGTGTGATTTTTTTATGCACCTCTGATATTTATTTTAAATTTCATCAATCAGGCCTGCTGAAAGAAGACAGTTGGTGTTTATGTTACATGTTAGGTGTGGCCCATGTTAGAAGTAGTTGTCAATGTTAGTTTGCATGTCGTCTTTGTGTAGGATATGTTAGGTGAGCAGGGTTACGACGCCATGTACAGCCAAGGAGGTCCGCCCAGTGTTCACACAAGTAGGACGCCCTATCATCAAGGTAAGATTTCATTTAGTTTTCCAAACTTAATTTACTTAACAAAGACTTCTTTCAGGTTTCTTTGGAGTAAAATACAGCTTCTGGTTGTGTTTTGTTATCAAGGATAAATAGATATAAAAAGATTTATGATATCAAACCCAAAATGTTTTAATATTGCATTTAAATTTCTATGGGATTAGTTGTGGCTGAGAGATTAATTGATGCGTAATCTGGAAGGAAGTGCTAAGGACTGGAAATTATGTATTTTAGAAACAAACCATTACCAGTGCTATGGTATAAAGTATAAAGTCTATTTTAAGTAAATATAAAAAATATAAAGAAGAAATTATAAAGGTCTATTTTCCTCTAGTACCAAGAGTCCGAAAATCTGCATTGGCAGAATTTTGTACTCCTAATCTAGAATCATATTGCAAGAGTTCACCAATTGTTTTAAACAAGGTTGCTCACATATTTTCTGTATTCGAGCTACTTCTGTAATGAACAAATCACATTGTTCTACCTACTGTATTTATTTAGAAATATAATGAGGATTCTTACAATTTATGATAATGAATATAATATTTCATCGTGAAAAATAGGACTTTCTCTTCCGATTTCATATGAAAGTGATATGTTTTTTTCTTCTTACCCGATCTTATCTTCCTACTCATTCTTATATCCTTTCTTCATTTTAAAAGAAAAAGACGAAAGGAAAGAGTAAGAGGCATATTAATGACTAGTTTATTATCTGTACTGTACTTAGAACCACTTTGCATTTGCACAGTGCTCAAAGTATAAAAAAAAATCCGAATTTACTTATACTTATATATAAGGATAAATTATTATATTATATATTATTTATCCTTATAAATTTGGATATCAATAGGTGACAGGATGAATTACAGGCTAAATTTTTTTTTAATGTCATGCTATCTACCAATAGAACCTTGGTGATCGACGTATGAGCACCCGTTTTCTAAATAATAATTTATAATAAATTTCCATCTAATTGAAAAAATGTAGAAAATGTAGTAAATCAGTTATATGAATTGATTGTTTTTGAAATAATAATGCTAAATATTGTTACGTACAGTAGAATGTAGGCACTCCAAATTTGTTCATATGGTGATATTTACTTTTTGAAAATAAAAATAAATAGTCCTTATGTAAAACAGACTATTTTATTATGTAATGAATTTGTAACTTATAAAATGAACCTAGGAGTAACATTGTTATCATTTGGCGTAAAATGTATTTTTTTTTTAAAAAAATATGCCCTCTAGGGAAAAAATTGTTTCAATTGAAGCAATGTTTTAATTTCCTCTATCTTTACCTTCGTAACTAATGACTTGATCACAACATGCTCTTTGTTCGGGAAAAGATTTCGGTTAAATGTTTCAAGGTGAATGATTTGAATGTAGAATACTTGCAATCGAAACTTTCTCTATTCAATGCTAGAATGTTCTTTTTCAAATTGAATTGTGTGAAAATTTATATAAAAAAAAAGAATTGTTACTTGAATTAAAATAATCAGAATATGGAAATATGATTAAAAAATTACAAAAAAAAAATAGTTAAAAATGTGTGAATTCATCAGACACTATATAAATACTAGCACTCTTACTGACTGGTACTATTTCTAGTTATTAAGGTGCAGTGAGAAAGAAGTAAAATATATTTAAGTGGAAGGGAGCTCGTAAATATGTTTTTGTATATCGAATTGTACAAAGACGAATTCATTTTCTTTAGCATTCTATATTATTTGCCTTCATTAGAGTTAAGTTTTAAGGTACAATGAAGACTTGGAATCAAGTACACAGTTATCAGAGAACAAAAAAAAGTTATGTAATATTTATCAATATTTTTAACAAGGGAAATGACTTGTTGACAAACGCGTTTGTGGCAATATACTGCGATTAATGACCTGAATGGCTGTTTTGAAATTTGTTGTGGTCTGCCAGATTTTTAAAGCATATCACTAAGAAAACAATATTTTTTTTCATAAAATGTGGAAATTAGTTTCTCAGATCATGGGTAGAATCAATCGGACGTGTTTTGCAATAGTGACAAAATGATTTTTTACTAACATTTATTAAATGTTATTTATTAGCATTCGTATTTCTTACTGACAGTAGAATACTGTCGTTACCAATGTAAAGTCATTCTCTGTGTATACGGTAAACAATCAATAGAAAAAAAGCAAATTTTGAAAGATAAACTTATGAAATATGGTGCAAAGAGTTCATTGTAAATAAATATCAATTTTTTTTATTTATTTATTCATGTACTTTATTCATTTTATGTATGTGAGTCGTACATATGATGTACTGTGAATATGAGTGTTTTTCTGCTAAAAATGGCTCCAAAAATTTCGAAAAGACCAACGAAGTGGTCGCGAATATGCAAGGGTCTACTGCAGACGTGGGGAACCTGCATGTAGTTTAACTAACTTTCATGATGCTATATCTGTCGAGCTGTCATGGAATATTTGACGATATATCGTGGGATAACTAGTCATATTTGTTGATACTCGTGACGATCTGTCCGGATATACTTGATAATCTGTCATTGATACTTATTTTGATACAGTAGACCATGGGTGGGGAACCTTTCTTGGACTACCTAAGAGCCATTCCCCCAACAAAAGTCCACTTCCCCAAAAAGCCACAACGTATGGATAAGCAAAGTCTTCTGTAATAGTTATATTATAAAATCCTTGAATCTGTCATATAGTACTCGATCAAGTGCATCTGGAAGACTATTTTGCGTCATTCTAAAGATTTCAGCAGTATTCATTCTTTCACTGCCTTCGTTTATTACCTTTGTTAACTTAGGAAAATCATTTTCTAAAAGCTTAGACTTTTCAAGTAATGATTAAGAAATAATCATCTTCCAAAATGTCAGAATTTTTTGCCTTTATTTCCAGTATATAATTCTCTATATTTTGAAACAATTTTCTCAATAAACCGCAGAAAGCCGCACTTCATTATTCAAAAGACCACATACAGGTTCTCCACGCCTGCGGTAGACCCTTGCATATTTGCCACGACTTCGTTGTCTTTTAGAAAATTTTTGAGTCATATTTAGCAGAAAAACACTCATATTCACAGTACATCATATGTACGTCTTACATCCATAAAATGAATAAAGTGCATGAATAAATAAATAAAAAAATTGATATTTTTATTTACAATTAACTATTAAACCATATTTTATAAGTTTACCTTTCAAAATTTGCTTTTTTTCTATTGATTGTTTACCGTACACACAGAGAATGACTTTACATTGGTAACGACAGTATTCTACTGTCAGTAAGGAATACGAATACTGAACTTATATATATTTTTTTGTTTTAGAGTACGTATTAGTAATGAATACCATACTGCAACATTAACATATTGGTTTTCTGTATTAATTAGTGTAAATATTTTTAATATGTGTTTGATGAACACATTTTAACGTATACTATCATATATTGGAGTTTTAAAACTGCATCCTATATTCGCGGATTTTTGCGGTTCGGGGGGAGGGGAACTTAACCTCGTGAATGCAAGGGTGTACATACTTTACAATCTCATGATATCCTTGGTGATATGTCATATGTACCTGAATTTATGACATAGTCTCGCCTAACAGTCTATTATGTCAGTTCATAGTCAGTGCCAACTGACGATCATTCATTACATACCTGACGATAGCTATTTCTCTCCACCCTTGACACCCTATATCTATACTTATATAGCACTCCTGACGATCTGAGTGAAGTGTCTTATGTTACTGTTGCATTTGTGAGAAGGCTAATATGATTCATACTTGGATAAATTTAAGAAATGATTGATAAAAAAAAGAAATAAAAAAATGAAGTATCACCAAATAATATAAATTATATTACGTGCCAAAATTTGTGTAAAATTCGCCACTTACTGTGTTTTTAATTTCCAGTCTTCAGTTGTTGAAAACAATTTTTTTTTTTAAATTATTATTGGTGAGATATTTGAAGTGTTGTTTTTTTTCTATTACTTTAATGAAGGCAAAAGGTTGTTATTCTGTTAAGTTGTTTGTAAGGCTTAAATGTGTCTTGTTGTTAAAGGCTTGATCCCAATGAGTGTGTTTTCTTCTCCATAACAGGTAACTCATCTGTGTGTTTGACTGGCGTGTACACGAGGCAGTCAACTGCTGCCCACCTCAGTACCTCAGTACCCCCTTAGCTTAGTTTTGAGTTTCGCCTTTGTCCAGAATAACTCTCCTCTTTATTAACTTGTACCCCTATATATAACCAGTCTGAGCTGCTGGTCTCTTGTAGGTTCATTCAGGGTAAACAAAGAAATATTGCATTCTGTCTATACTGCTATAAGTTACTAAAGCCTCTTAAACATACCAATTTTTCCCCTGAAAACGACGGATTAGAAAATATTTTATTTTAAGCCGACCTTTTCCTATTTTTCATTCTCTGTAATCCGTTTTTCAGAGACTGTAATTCGTTTTTGTCCTGGTCCAGGAATGGGAACCTTTCTTGGAATAAAGGCCATTTTGGCACCGTCCACTCCCCCCAAATGCCACCACGAATGGATAAGGAAATTATTTATAATAGTGTCATTGTATAATCCTTGAATCTGTCATTGTTTTACTCGATCAAAGCAAATCAAAGATGTTTTTGATCTTTCAAAAGATTCAGCAGTGTCCTTATTGCCTTCGTTTATTACCTTTGTTAACTCTGGAAAATGATTTTCTAAAAGCTTAGACTTTTCAAACAATGATTGATAAATAGTCTTCTTCTTAAATGCCAGAGTTTTTTTATCTTTATTACCATAATTGTAATTCTTTATAGTTTGAAACATTTTTCTCAGCAAACCTCAGAAGTCCATATTTCATGGTTCAAAAGGCCATATGCGGCCTTAAGGCCTCAGGTTCCCCACGCCTGTCCTAGACTGCTCTCAGTTTGTTAAATAAAACAGCGATAAAATACTGTGAGTATCAGAAGAAAAAAAATCAGTTACGAAACTTATTAATTCTGTCCAAATACCCACCTCTACTAGATCTTGGCTCTTTTCCTCATCACCGTGCGAAAATTGAGAAATCTGAAAGTGTGCTTTTTATTATTTTCTGTGTCGTGGTTTGTTATATATATATAAAGATTTCACATAAACACGTAAAATAATCAATGATCAAAACACAATATGAAATGGGAATACAAGACCGTTTCAACCGTAACAGGTGGTCTAATCGTCAGAGTCAAAAACTCAACGGTTGGGTTGTTGACTCTGACGAAGACCACATGTTACGGTTGAAAGATCTTAGTCTTGTTTTCCCATTTCATATTGTGGTTTGATCATTGATATATATTATAATTGAAATATATTGACCGTCTGATAGAATAATAAATTAAATGTAAACTCTAAAATCTAGAAACTAAAATAAAATCGATCCAAGGTCAGTTTCCCAGATTCAAATCAAACTCTGATGTACCAACGTTTTGGTTTTTAGTTAAAACCGATAGTACTAAAATGCTGGAAAAGTTTACTGAAGTTTTTGTAAGATTACATTGATAATCCTACAGTAATATAAAAGTTTACACTTTTTCTTAGTAGGTTTATATATATCTATAACGATTATTTACTAAAAGCAACATTTGTTTAGAAGGTATAAAAGATTTAAAATAAATCTGTTAGGGTGAGATATAATTAAATAGTTTCAATATAATTAATTAGTTTCGACGTATTATCAGTTTTCCAGCAATATTTTTTTGATTTACCCTAGCACTAACTTTATTTCTTCCATCTTAACTTTTTTTGAATTTTATATATTTGTATTCTGCATAATAATATAATAAACATTTATTCTTTAAATCTTTCTAAATTATAAAGATAATTTATCAGAACGCCCTAAAGTGTAGATGTTTTAATTTGTTGTCTTCGTTATCTGATAATGCATTTAATAGTTTTAATTTTTCAATAAATCAAACCTAAGTCATACCATATAAGTCTAATGGCTAATTCTCTGAAATTTCTTTCTTCGTCTAGACTTTGAGCCAATGAGATGACAACTCCAGTGTGCCCTTTCTAACTTCAAAGTGTGACCACTCGCATGTAGCACAATCTTTATACTACCCCTTTTTGCTTTTATATCAACCCTATTCACTTGGTTCAGCTTTTTTTTCATCCCATAGTGCAATATTTATTTAATTTTGAAGTTTATTTATTTCCACTTAGATGTTGCCCAGCTTGTTTAGATATTATGCTTCTTTTATAGTTTTTTATGAAAAACACGTATTTGTTGAATACATTTTTATTGTACCTGATTTTGTAGTCAGTAAAGAAGTTTCCAAGAAACTATTTATTTAATAAGTACTCAATATACAATTTAACTGTATAATATAAGCATGCATTACTGTAGGTTATTATAATATTAATATGACTATAACTGTAGGTCTTATGAAATGTTAATATACCATATATATGTATGAATATATAACTGTAGGTCAATATAATATGAATAGAACTGTGGTCATAAGAAATTTTACTATATAATTTTAGGTCATCTAAAATTTAACTTTTTTGACTTCAACAACTTATTATTATCATTTCTCAAAAAACACAGTTTGTATTGAAATACAGCAATTTTAAATTTGTTTAAAATTTATGACTTAGAGATCGGTTAATGACAAAGATTATTTTTGATTATAATGAGTAAAAGTTGATCATTTTATAAAATATGTTTCCTATATTTTCTTTATTAAAAACAGGTTTAACGTTTTATTTCAAATGTTGAAGTTTATTTTCATAATTTATTTTTATATGTAAATGTGAACTTACGTTTATATTATTTAATAATATTTAATAGTTTATTAATAAAAAATAGTTGATTGTCACATATAATTCATTGCCATGAATTATTGTCACTATGAAATTAGCAGAATAAATAATATTTAATAGTCAAAAATATGAAACATGGTTGACTCTCACATATAATTCATTGCCATGAATTATTGTCACTTGAAATTAGCAGACTAAATAATATTTAATAGTCAAAAATAAGACAATAGTTGACTGTCACATAAATGTTGTTAATGTGATAATAATTCATTGCCATGAATTAAGGTCATATTGCCCAAGACAGTCTATTTAAAGCGGTAGTGGCCAAACTTTAATATCTTATTTATTTATTTTTTTTTATAAAAGTTACGTTAGAAAAGAAAATTTGGTGTTTTTCGAGATGTATAAGCTTCGCTGACGATTTTCTGTCTCCTGGAATTATTCGTATTGGCCACGCCTGATATCATGATAACCGCGTTCATACAAACACCCGGCTCCATCAACCTTTATATTTTCTACTTAAATTTCTTTATATACTTAAATATAATATTGTATTATATACCATGAAGTATTTACAGCGTAAATATGATAAAGCTGTCAACATTAAAGGATTTAAAGAATAATTATTAATATATATACATGAAAAAATCCTTTGGTTTTCACTTATGATATTATGTAACTTATTATTTCGTTAGGCATTTCATATTTAAATTTTTTCAATAATTTTAAAAGTCTACTCAGGTTTTTGCTATTAAAACGAAATGCATATATTTTTAAGATGTTTGTTCTTTTCGTCAATTTTGAAGGTTTTTTTTATATTTATTTGTCATTATTTAATGAGAGAGGAAAGCTATTTTTTTAACCTAGGATAGAGTTTGTACAAAATATATATTATTTGTAAATTTGTATAAGGGAACGAAATATGGCGGAGATATGGAGCTTTGACTGTTTGTGCGTTTCCTTTTACCTACTTATTTATATATAACAAGAACTTACAATAATGTTACACAAACTTACAATCCCTAATTTTACTGTTAAAAATGCTATCAGGTGAGAGGAAAATGGGAGGCCAAGAACATCTGGTAACCGGAGAGAGTAAACCCCATTTCATCTTGTTTACTAGTGTATCCCTTTTACCTCTCTCCTGAAGGTAGTCCAAACAATTTAATAGAATATTAAGTGAGTGTCTGTCAATTATTTCTTTCCTAAGTTTATTTCTGAACTTTGATTTGTCCGTTTTCGTATTGTTTTTTCAAAGTTCAGGTAATAATAATGGGCATTCAGTATTTAAAAAGACCAATTTTTGTTGAAAAAGTGCTGTGTATTTTTACAAAATAAGACTTTTACTAATTCTTAATATAATCCCTAAAAATATTAATACACTCGTCCCAATGATGAAATAGTTTTTTTATATCTGATGCAAAAAGGTCTTCGTCTTGTTTTTTTTAGCAACTTTTCAAAGATTTCTTCATTTCTTTGTTATTACTGAATTTTATTAACGTAATACCTCATTGAGTGGACCAGAGAAATGAAATCGAAGGAAAGTTCTATCTCCCAAACCTTTTTTTTCAATGGTTTCTTCGGTCAGATGTACGGTGTGAGATGTGAACATTGTTCTGTAACATTTTTCTTCTATTAATGTTTACTTAGTTGAAAGTTATATCTTAGTAGTAGGTTTTCTTTGTTCGCTGATTTTACAAATAAAAAAGACACCGCCCTGCCCAAGCCAAGAGGTAGTTAACGTTTACCCTCTGATGTTGCGTTCTGTATTTCTTACGGAGAAGTGGGTTGGAATGATTCTATTTCATGATTAATCTTTTTGATTTTGATTCTAAATGGTGAATCTAAATTTCATGAAATCACGTTTCATTATCACCTCCTACCCATTCATAACGTTCTTTCAAGTTTTTACTCACTTTGAGTCACTTTTCTTTGTGTTGTTGCGTTAACCCTTTCAGGATATACTTTCTAGTTGTTTCACTGTAATTGATTTTGTGGCTATTTTTGTCATTTGTTCAACTGTATCACGCTGGTCTTTCCAATTATGTCTTTTCGAATTGCCTTCAGTAAAGGTTTTAAGTGGAGTTGATATTTCAACTGGCCGGATAGTACGTTGCTCGTCTGTTACTGAGTTTCGAGAGTTTGTAAACTGTTCTATCCACTTATAAAAAAATGTAGGGTTCATGCAACTTTTATCATACTGTAAATTCATTGAAAATGGTTTTAGTCGGTTTTTTCACTTTTAGAAAGCATTGAAGTCTGTTTGCAAAAGTAGTACATACATATTAATATAAATAAAAGTGTTCACACAACTTTTACGTTATCAAAAGGACCATATCCCAATATCAATATGAATAGCGCTCTCCTTCTAACTGCAGATTTTGTTCGGTACTTAAGGCTCTTCATTAACAAAAGACTAACTTGGTATCCTCAAACCCGACTGAAAAGACTTTACTTAAAACGACGATTCTTAATAATGTACAGACTTCTAGAGAAACTCGAAATTGACGCTACATAACTAAGTACTGCTATTCAAAACATTACTGAGACCTACCTACCTGGACTTTCGGACTTGAACTATGGGGTTGTACAAAACCTTCCAATATTCATGGAATACAGTTGTTGCAATCTATAATCCTCCGCACTATCACAAATGCTCCTTTCACATCAAAAAACTACAGCCTTCGTAAAGACCTAAAAATTTCATTCATACAAAATTTAGCTTGTTATCGTTATAAGTCATTTCACAACAATCTCCCAAGACGACTCAAGAGAAAATGACCCAGGGATCTACTCCTACAATATAAATATAAATACTATATACTATAAATGTATACTATATATATTTATAATGTATACTATAAATGTTAGGACGTTCTTTGTCCGCTGATTTTACAAATTATCTTGAAAGACAACAACCTGCGCAAGCCAAGAGACAGTTAACGTTTACCGTCTGATGCTTGCGTTCTGGATTTCTTCCGGAGAAGTGGAATCATTCCAGCCCACTTCTCCGGAAGAAATCACTGGTTCAACTTTTCACACAAAGTGAAAAGTTGAACCAGTGAGTTTCATTCTTTACTCATGTGCATCGAAGTTATTGTATAATCTCTTACTACATATGACTGTTACGCAGAATATGCGTAGTTGTGAATTTGTAAATCAAGATGTTAAAAAAAAAAAGAAATCATAAGGATCACTAAATATTGTTTAACTAATATGGTAACTTTTTGTGGGTACATCGTATTATCTTTCTATCTATCTCTCTGTATCTATGTCTGTTTACCTGTACCCAAACTTCCTCTTCATTTCTCTCTTTCTCTCTCACTCGCGAATGTTTTTCAATATGTAATCTACAGATTTATAAATAGACGTCGCGTTGTTTGTTAATAAATATAATGAGCTGACTGACTATACTTGGGTTGTCTCTTGTCCAGGTTATGAGCAGATACCAGTAGATTCAATGCAAGGTTTAGACATAGGATCGCAACCGGACTCAGCTCCCTACGGTCCAATGGATGTGGCGCCCTCAGAACTGGACTTTGACACGCTTGACGAACTTCCTCAACCCCCTCAAGACAACAATCAAGTTGCTGCGTGGTATGACACTGACTTGTAATCTTCTTTAAGGCCATCCAACAATCTTCAAGCCAGCGTTTCCTATTCCTTATTCTTCTTCCAATTATTTTTATTAGTTTACCTTCATGTTCCTTTTATATTTTTGTTAGTTATTATGAAAAGTAAACAAATATAAGAAGTGAAACTAAAAACAAAAGTGAATGAAATAAATTATATAAACACTAAATTATAAAAAAAGTATTACGGTGAATCGTAAGTCATTCCACTAAATACATTGGGATTGGAGATAAATTAGACAATTTTTTGTTGAAAATTAGCCCAAGTATATTCTTACGACAAGGTCATATGAAATAACTACAAAAAAAAAATTATAGATTGAGTCCCAAGCATATCAAGTAACATAATTAAAACTAGTGCCTCGAAATTTACTATTTCAGCTGACCTACACTTTTACTAAGAAAAAGATTGTTTGTTTGTGTTATATTTTGTGAAATAGATAAAAAAAAAGACAAGGTTTTGATTGGTGCTTTTGGTTTTTTTATGTCCCGTTAACGGGTTGATATTTGGGAAACGCTGCATAGGCTAAAACAAAACAGACTTGTTTTATGTTTAAACTGATATTCTATTTGTTCAATCTCTTTTTTCATAATTCAATGTTTCCCAGATCTCCCCCCCCCCCCCCAACCCCTGCCCCCCCATCCATTGCTGTACATAGCTTTACTTCCATATCATGCCTCTTCACTTTATAAAGGCTATAATTATTTTTAAATTATCCCAGTCGTAAGATCAATTATATGTTGGAATATATTATCAATTATTGGAAAATATTCAAGTGTTTTATAATATTAATAAATTTTTGTATGTTACGCATTTATCTATTCCATACGTATGTTTTGGATTAGGCCAACAGGGTAGTATTTTCATTGTTTTCGTAGCCTATGTGTATGTTATTACTAGATTAAAGAGTTCTTTATTTCATATGTGTGTCTTTCTAGACTATTTAATTAATTTTACGTTATGACTTTTGTAAGGACTAATAAACATTGAATATTGTGTATTTATATTTTTATTAATTCCCATCCCACTTTTAATTTTACTAATTTACTGTATGTTTGATTATCATAAAAATAATTAAGATTATTTTCTTGATTATATATCTATAATCAAAATATAAACCAGTTTTTTTTATGTTTTTTGACTTTAATATTTACAGTGGCACTTGGATATGTTAGTGAATCTACATACAAGTTTCTCCGAGGTATAGTTGCTGAAATTACGCTCGACTTAAGAGCTCGAAATTCAATGTATGAGCACATGACGGGTTCGAAACACCAGAATGGAAAATTGTGAAAATGAGAAGCAGCCTTGTCCAACGTTCACTAGCATTCAGTTGTCTGTTAATGTTACAGGGAGCTGAATATTATTTAATGTTATCTTCTATTTATTCCTTCTCTTTGGTAAATTATTATTGTCTTATTTTGCATTATTATTATTATTATATTATAATCATTATTATATTTATAATTTTTTTTTATTTTTTAAAACGATCCTTTAGCGGGTGATAATGTCAGCTGCTTTTTGTTTAATCGGTGATTCTACATTGAGAGTCCTAAATGTTGCCTAACTCAAGTGCATTTCGAGTAGGGTTCTTTGAGTACCTGACATCGTACAGGCTCGGGACCAACGGCTTAACGTACTCTCCGAGGGACGAAGTATTTAGAGGTACCTCCCACGTGAATAAATCGTGGACCGGGTGGGGATCAACTCCGGACTGCCATCCCCTGAGGTAAGTTAACCAATGTGTTAATTTCCCCTAATATTTTTAATAATATATTATTATTTATGTTATTATTACATTATTTTATTTTAACTAATCAACTTTATTTTCCTTAAAAAATATTTATTTCTTAAATAGTTCCCTTTTCAGAATTTGTGTGTTCAGTTATTGTGTAGTATGTAACAGTTTTTCATTTTAAAACTAAACAGTCAATATATAAATGTTATATATAAAACCCATTTCTAATATTTTGTGTTCTTCTTCAGGTTACATATTTAATGTAAAACAAGCCAAGGAGCATTAGAAGTTAAGTCCCTTGTGAATATGCAAAAGTGATTTACAAAGTTATATAAATATATATAGAAGGTTGAACAAAGGGCGCTCTCTACACCAAAATTGTTAACACTATTGACTTTTCCAAATGCATCCCAGATGTGTCGACTCTCCCTTACCATTATCAAACCTTCCACTGTTCTTCAGCCATTTTCATCTATCAGAACAGTCAATATATAGTTACTTAACTCTATTAAGTTACTAAATACTACTTACTAAATTACTTAAGTAACTTACTTACAAGTAAATTACTAAAATACTTACTAAATTACTTAACTCTATTAAGTTACTAAATACTGCTTACTAAATTACTTAAGTAACTTACTTACTAGTAAATTACTTACATTACTAAAATACTTACTAAATTACTTAACTCTATTAAGTTACTAAATACTACTTACTAAATTACTTAAGTAACTTACAAATAAATTACTTAAATTACTAAAATACTTACTAAATTACTTAACTCTATTTAGTTACTAAATAGCATTTTTGTAAGTTACCTAATTTATTATTCATCTTTGGATTGTTTTATGTTTTAGATGTAATGCTGCATGTTCGAAACACGTTCTTATAAAACAATTATTTTTACCATAGTTTTATTTTTTTCGATTGGTTTCCATGTTGTATAATCACCATTAGTTTATTTCTCTGCTTGTCTTGTTCTATGATGGCTTTTTAGTGATTCTGTCAACAGTATAAACAAGTGGTCTGTCGCAGTGCTATTCAACCTGAGTGGACAGTTCATCTTAGAGTGGACAAGATGAAGCGAGGAGTGGACTAACTACTGAGTAAACGAAACCCTCAATTGTATTTGTCTGTATATGTACACGCAAGAGACTCACCCTCTCTCCATCGCTCCCTCCCTCCCACCCTCTCCCTCCTTCCCTGTCTCCCCTCTCTTCTTCTCTACTTTCATCCCTCAGTCTCCCCCTCTCTCTTTCTCTATTCTTCTCCCCCTCTATTTTCTTCAAAACCGAATTCCAAATATATATATCCCTATTGTAATATCGGGGTACCACTCTATAGACCAGCGCTTCTTAAACTTTTTTACTTCAGGGCGCACCTATAAAACCAAACCAAAACTTTAGGGCGCACCTATGAAACCAAACCAAAACTTTGGGGCGCACCTATGAAACCAAACCAAAACTTTGGAGCGCACCTATGAAACCAAACCAAAACGTTGGGGCGCATCACTGATTTTAATATAGAAAATTTAGTCCTGTGATTTGATAACAGGAAAATGATTGGAAATTAAAATGTATAGTTTTTTTTAAGAAAAAGAAAGAAAGAGAGAGACTGAGAGAGAGGGAGGGCTAGTAAAAATGATTTAAATCCCCGAGTAAAGGCACAGATGAAGTATTATCCATTCATGCTTAAAGATTAAAGAAATTTACCTTCCAGTTCAAAATATGAAGTAGCCGAGACTTGACTCAGACTTGAAAACCCCATACTTGGTGTTTTCTCAAATAAATTAAAATTGTACAAAAACTAAAATATAAATCTGTTATATAAACTTAATCTTCCATTATCTTGGGGTGCACCTGGCTACCTTCCAGGGCGCACCGTTTGAGAAGCACTGCTATAGACCAAGGTAGTACGACTGTCGCCATGTTGTCACAAATCTTACGGCTAAGTTCACGCTCTCAATTTGTTGAATTTAAACTTTATCATTGCATGTTTCTGTTTCAGGTAAGTCTTATACCATGTAGTATACCAATCACTATTTATCTTATTATTTTTAATGGCACGTTCAGTTTCTGTTCATTACATTAGCAACACTGGTTAAGAGGTGGTAACGTGCTTGCCTCTGGACTGGTAGATCCAAGGTTCAATACCCACTCTGGCCCTCAATTTATTCTCGTGAGAGGTGAAAAAATGTGAGCACGACATCCCTCGGAGAGCTGTTGGTCCCAATACTCTCAGAGTATCAGTTAGACTCTGATGGAGATCACTTGTTTAGGTTTAAAGGTCTTAGTCATTTTTCTGATTTTTCCCTGCGGTTTAGACGTTGGTTTTTATTTCAAGTTTTTATCTTGTTTTACATATATATATACGGCTACTTTCCAATACATGCACTCATTCGGCTATCCAGTATCTTGCGTATCGAATCCCTTTTCCTTATTACTCGACACTCATTATTTATTCCATCACATACATATATAAACTTACAGCTTTCTACAACGTAAAATCATTGTAAGCAAAAAATTTACCTTTAACATCATTGGTAAAAAAAATATATTACTATTTAGGTACTGGCATACTTATGTTACATAACTTAATGTTAGGATTCGTTTTTATTAGGTAAAAATGCTTTGTAAAAATATTATAGTTGACAAAACTTCCTCAGACTTACTTAGAACGGAGAAAAAGGAACAGAAAAAATAAATCCACTCGGTAGAGTAAATAGATTTATTTATTTAATAGTTGGTCACTATTTATTCCTTCTGTAAAACCTCTGCCATTGAGCACAATGAAATCCACAAAAAACATTGGTATTATTTTATTATTATACACTGTCAATGTATTATTATATGGTAACTATAAAAACATATTGAGAGCTTATTTTCTTGCAATATTGGCTCATGTGGTAATGCAAGGTAAGAATTTTCAATAAATTTTAAAATAACAAAGTTTTTGTGGTTGGGTTGATCATTTTGACTTGGTCATTTTATAAGTAGCTCGCATACTGAAAAAGTGTGAACACCTCTCGATTAGGGACTACAGAGGTTTGATTTGATCACTAGCCTAGTGTATATTTAAACAAAACAGTTATGGTGTGTTATCTTCTTCGTCCAAGCACACTTTGACAGAATGGGTAGTTAGGACAATGAATAGGGTCCACTCCAGGAGGATACTTCTTAGGGATTTGGAACAGCTTGGGGTCACTGTAACAACAAACACATAAGAAGTTAAAACACAAGCATAATGTAAGGGTGCTATATTTCAACTCTGCTGAAGTTTTCTTGAGTATTTACATTATAGGTGAACTCATTACATTAGTTTAAACTTTTTTTTGTAACACACAAAACGTATTCTTGTTAATTCTCAAAGTAACGATTACTTAGTTACAATATTAATTCATTCAAAACAAACTGATATTTCATATTTTGAAATAATTATTGATTGTTAGGTTGTACACAAAACAGGACATTCTCAATCTCATTTCTACACTTAAATTCTTTTTAAGTTTTTTTTTTACAGTTACTGCATTATTATATATCTTTTTACCTCGTACATTGTCTGCATAACTTAACGGGTATCGGATATTGTCCATGTCAAGAGCAGACAGTTTTATCTTCTATTTATACGTTCTCTTGGGTTGATTATTATGTTATAATATTCGATGTTTTATTTCCTTTAAAAAACTATTTATTTCATAATTAGTGTATTATTAGTTTATTTACATCAAGGGTCCAGGGTAGCCTAGTGGTTTGCAAGCTCACCTCTGGACTAGTAGATCCCTAGTTCGATATTCACTCTAGCCCTCAACATATTCATGCAGAAGTACGTCATCCTTCGAAGAGGACGTAACATCATACTGACATGTGCGATGTACGATGTCAGAAACTGTTTAAAGATCCCTACTCTAATTACAATAAGCAAGATTCTGGGCCCCCAATGAAGAATAGAATATTCATTGAGTAGTATCATAGGTGGCTCTTTGTTCATTGCGAGTTCTGTCGTGGGAAGAGCAATACTACCTAGTCTAACTTAGTTTACTTTCAATATTTTCTTTTTAGTAAAACAAGTAAAAATAGGTAGGAAGTAATATTATAATAATATAGTTTCGATATTCGGCTTTCATATGAATTTGACAAACTAAATAATTTAAATGATGAGTAAAGTTTCCATATAAACTAGTTTTATTAACAAATCAAAGATTTGGAACATGTAGAGTCCTTCTTCGGTTTTATGTACAATAAAAATTAAGCAACAATTTGTTAAATAAAAAATAATGAATTGAAATATTAAAGCTCAAGGGCGCATACCTATTCACTGTGGGATAAAATAATAGAACGGAATGGGAATTGATGTTTAGGTTAGGTTGCAGTGGCAGTCTCATAAGAGAACACACGTAGGCCGAACATTGGTTGCCCTTTGTAGTACTACGAGAATATAATGAACATTCTACATTAAGTCCTAAAAACTAATTGTCGTTTGACGACGAGGACATCGAAATATAGCAGTGAGTTTCAGTGATTTCTTTTCTGTGTGTCTTTTGAAAATTCTAGTTTATTCAGTTCGAAGAATCGTTTCATCTAATTGGTTATATATATATATATATATATATATATATATATATATATATATATATATATATACTTTAACACAGAGAAAAGAACACAGAAAGACACTACAGAACTCACTTCTATATATATATATATATATTTCTAACTTTGTATGTCTCCTACATACCTTCTCTAATTGTCTTATAAGAGTCTTCCATTTCATTGGTAACATATACACCAGTTAATCAAATGATTTAATTTTGACATTTACAAGAGATCCGACGTTTCGGTCTACATAGACCATTATCAAGGAAAAAACAACATGAAATGTAATAATACATTCCGTCATACCTCGTAAAGTCTCTGTAAAGCTCGACCGGTTTCGGGTCCGCCTGGATCCCATCTTCAAGAGCACCTAACTGACTGTGAGTGTTGTTTTCCTATAACCTACCTATATATAGTATTTACATTGTGTAATCAGTGTTGTGTGTGTAGGTAATTTTTTTTTTTTTTTATTTATTTCTTTAATTGTTATGTTTTTTTCTTTTATTGCTTATTTCATTATCTATTTCTAGTTCCTTGTGTCGTCTTTTAAATGTTATTAGTGGTTTTGTTAAAATGTCGGTTTGGTGGTTTGTTTGTTCATTGATTATATTGTCTGTCATTTTATGTTTATATATTTCTATTTGTTCCTGTATGTTCATTCGTTGTCCTTTTTGTCCCGTCTGTAGTAAGTCCATTGTGTTTTCCATACTGTCTGGGTTATGTCCAAATTTGTTTAAGTGGTGTGCATAGTTTGATCTGTTTGTGTTGTTGGTGTAGTCTTTAATGTGTTCTTTGAATCTGTCTTTTAGTGTCCTTCCCGTTTGCCCGATGTAGTTTTTACCGCAATCTTTGCATTTAATCCTGTATATTCCGCTTTTTTCGAATTTGCTATCTTTGTTCTCTGTTGTGTTGTTTGTGATTTGGTTTATAGTGTTATTCGTTTTATAACCTATTTTTAATGAATATTTTCTTAGAAGAGTCGCAATTTTTTCGCTAGGTTTACCTATGTAAGTTAAAGATGCGTATCTGTTCGTTACTCCCGGTGTTGTACTGTTAGTATTGTGTTTATTTCTTCTTTCGTTTATTATTCTTTGTATGATTTTTTCCTTATACCCGTTATTTTTTGCTATTGTTTTTATGGTATTTAATTCCTTATTATAGTTAATTGCATTCATGGGTATGTTTAGTAATCTATCAATCATATATCTATACGCGGATGTTTTTTGTTGTGGTGGGTGGAGTGATGATTTATGTATAGTTGTGTCGGTGGTAGTTGGTTTTCGGTATATTTGAAAGCTGAGTTTGTCTTTAGTTTTTCCTATTGTTAAGTCTATGAAGTTTAATTTGTCATTTGTTTCTATTTCGTGGGTGAACTTGATTTTGTTGTTTAGTGAGTTGAGATAATTCTTTATGTCTATTATATTTTGGTTACTAGGGTTGTTGACTATTAGGAAGGAGTCATCAACATATCTGCAATAGTAAACAACGTTAAATTTTGACTTTAGAACATTTACATAGACCTTTTCAAGTTCTTGGAGAAAAATTTCTGAAAGTATCGCAGATGTTGGATGTCCCATTCATAATCCATCATTTGCTTTGTAGAAATCATTGTTAAATCTGAAGTAGTTCTGTTTGAGTGTTGTTTTAGTTAGTTTTATTAGTTCTTCCGTACTATTGTCATGTTCATGTACATTAGTTATTTCGCGTATGATGTTAAGTGTTTCTGTGACGGGAACAGAAGTGTATAAGTTTTCAATGTCGAATGAAACAAGTTTGGTTTGTGCGTTTATTGTTATGTCTTTCACTTTGTTTATTAGGTCAACCGTGTTTTTGATGTTGTAGGTGTTCGGTAGCATAACCTTATCTTTTAATATTTTTGCGACTTGTTTGGATATTTTATAAGCCGGTGCATTCCTATAGTTTATTACGGGTCTAATTGGGCTATTTTCCTTGTGTAATTTAATTTGGGCTTTTAGTTGCGGTGCCTTTGGATTCATATTAATAAACTTATATGTTTCATTTGGTTTTATCAGTGTGGGGGAGTTATTAATGATGGTTCTTATTTCATTTTGGAATTTTTTTGTCGGATCGGTTTGAAGTTTCTCGTAATTATTATTCTCGATAAATTCTTTTGTTTTTTTGATATAGTCGGATTTATTTATTATAACAATTGTGTTGCCTTTATCAGCTTTGGTTGCAATTGCGTTGGCTTTTTGTATTTTGTTTTTAATTTGCTTGGTCTCCCATTCTCTTTTCTCCTGAAGACGGATTACCCGAAAATTTGAGTCTGTAAGTGTGTTTCCCTACTTTGTGTGTTGCTCTTTGTTAATCTCGTACTCGTGTATATATATATATATGCATTAAATACAACAATGATATCATTCATCAATATTGTGAGGAACTGACTTGAACATAGGGAGGTGAGCGAAAGCTGCAAGAATAGCATTGTCACACTGAGGAAAGTTGGGGCACAGCTGGGGGTTGAGTCCGGCAGGGTAAGAGGCAGCGGGAACACCTGTGGCAACACCCTCCTGTGTCCAGAAGAGGAGCACTGCTGTCAGCACCTGCATAGACCAGGAGTGTCAAAGTCAAAATGGACGGAGGGCCACATAAAAAATGTAGCAACAAGCCGAGGGCCAGACTAATCAAATGTTTATTGAATTTTTTTAAAATGACCACATATAGTGTAGTGAACGAAATTGAACCTAGTGAAAACCTAACAAATATATTGCAATATGATCGGATAAATGAAGCAATATTTTCTTATGGCTTTGTCAGTCATTTTTAATTTTCAACAGCACAAAAGACAAATTTCCTTTATATATATATCCCCATAACATGAACATTAAATGTTTGAAGCGGTATTATTCAAGGCAGCATCAGTATATTTTCTCATTTAGACATACAGGTTTTCCAGCTAGCTCCGTGAACATGTACTTCGATTCCACCTTGTTTGAAACCACCGGTTCTCAGTGCCCGCCTTCCGTTTTGCCATTTTTGAAGGGTATCTAAAAGTTAACTTTTCCTATTATCCTAAAGACTGCTGATAAATTATAAAATGAAGCCACGCTCGCTGCGTCGCCTTTGCATTGTGGGAAATGTAGTATTGGTGCGTGTAAAACTAATGAAGCCTAAGGGTCGATTTTAATAGTAAACTAATATTATCTTGCGGGTCATAGAAAACCCTCTCGCGGGCCTTGACTTTGACATATGGCCCATTGACAATGGACTGTAGACAGAGAATATAGGATTCTATGTTGTGTATCCTCATTTATGTCAATACCTGCTAATCACATATTGTACTAATGACACACAAACAATATAGATTTAGCACATTCTTCAGTCACGAGCATCAGCATGCCGTCAAAACCTGTTATCATACATTCTATCAAATGATATATAGTGGACTACAGACAAACAATATAGATTTAGCACATTCTTCAGTCACGAACATCAGCATGCCGTCAAAACCTGTTATCATACATTCTATCAAATGATATATAGTGGACTACAGACAAACAATATAGATTTAGCACATTCTTCAGTCACGAACATCAGCATTCCGTCAAAACCTGTTATCATACATTCTATCAAATGATATATAGTGGACTACAGACAAACAATATAGATTTAGCACATTCTTCAGTCACGAACATCAGCATTCCGTCAAAACCTGTTATCATACATTCTATCAAATGATATATAGTGGACTACAGACAAACAATATAGATTTAGCACATTCTTCAGTCACGAACATCAGCATTCCGTCAAAACCTGTTATCATACATTCTATCAAATGATATATAGTGGACTACAGACAAACAATATAGATTTAGCACATTCTTCAGTCACGAGCATCAGCATTCCGTCAAAACCTGTTATCATACATTCTATCAAATGATATATAGTGGACTACAGACAAACAATATAGATTTAGCACATTCTTCAGTCACGAGCATCAGCATGCCGTCAAAACCTGTTATCATACATTCTATCAAATGATATATAGTGGACTACAAAAACAATATAGATTTAAATTTTAGCACGACTCGCTCCGTCAAACCTTTCATTTTAAATGTATATGTGCTGAAAACAATAAGTTTAGCATTTTAGTACAAATACTTCCGTCAAAACCTTTCTACTTTACAAATGATTAATGGACTAGACAAAATATAGATTTAGTTTTATCCATCATTCCGTCAAAACCTGTACATACATATAAATGATATATATGGATAAAAACAATATAGTTTGCACATTTTATCACAGCACAGCATTCCTAAAACTTTATCATACATTCATAAATGTTAAGGGATACAGCAAACAATATAATTTAGCACATTTTCAGTCCGAACATACATCCGTAAAACCGTTTCATCTTCTTCAAATTAAGGGACTAAAAAACATTAATTTAGACCTTGTAAAATAATGAAACCTGTTCTCATTTAAATGATATTGTGCTGAAAACAATAAGTTAGCATTTTAGTACAAATACTTCGTCAAACCTTCTACTTTACAATGATTAATGGACTAGACAAAATATAGATTTACATTTTATCCACATTTCGTCAAACCTGTAATCATCATAATGTATAATGACACACAAACAATATAGATTTAGCACATTCTTCAGTCACGAGCATCAGCATCCGTCAAAACCTGTTATCATACATTCTATCAAATGATATATAGTGGACTACAGACAAACAATATAGATTTAGCACATTCTTCAGTCACGACATCAGCATGCCGTCAAAACCTGTTATCATACATTCTATCAAATGATATATAGTGGACTACAGACAAACAATATAGATTTAGCACATTCTTCAGTCACGAACATCAGCATCCGTCAAAACCTGTTATCATACATTCTATCAAATGTATATAGTGGACTACAGACAAACAATATAGATTTAGCACATTCTTCAGTCACGAACATCAGCATTCCGTCAAAACCTGTTATCATACATTCTATCAAATGATATATAGTGGACTACAGACAAACAATATAGATTTAGCACATTCTTCAGTCACGACATAGCATTCCGTCAAAACCTGTTATCATACATTCTATCAAATGATATATAGTGGACTACAGACAAACAATATAGATTTAGCACATTCTTCAGTCACGAGCATCAGCATTCCGTCAAAACCTGTTATCATACATTCTATCAAATGATATATAGTGGACTACAGACAAACAATATAGATTTAGCACATTCTTCAGTCACGAGCATCAGCATGCCGTCAAAACCTGTTATCATACATTCTATCAAATGATATATAGTGGACTACAGACAAACAATATAGATTTAGCACATTCTTCAGTCACGAACATCAGCATTCCGTCAAAACCTGTTATCATACATTCTATCAAATGATATATAGTGGACTACAGACAAACAATATAGATTTAGCACATTCTTCAGTCACGAACATCAGCATTCCGTCAAAACCTGTTATCATACATTCTATCAAATGATATATAGTGGACTACAGACAAACAATATAGATTTAGCACATTCTTCAGTCACGAACATTAGCATTCCGTCAAAACCTGTTATCATACATTCTATCAAATGATATATAGTGGACTACAGACAAACAATATAGATTTAGCACATTCTTCAGTCACGAGCATCAGCATTCCGTCAAAACCTGTTATCATACATTCTATCAAATGATATATAGTGGACTACAGACAAACAATATAGATTTAGCACATTCTTCAGTCACGAGCATCAGCATGCCGTCAAAACCTGTTATCATACATTCTATCAAATGATATATAGTGGACTACAGACAAACAATATAGATTTAGCACCTGTGCAGAAAAAGCATATCAAGAGCTAATCAGGCATGCTAGGTAAAGCACACATAGTATACTACGATTAAACCACAATATGAACTAAAAAAAAAAAGGCTAATATCTTTCAACCGTAACAAGTGGGTCTTCGTCAAAGTCAAAAACCCAACTGGGCTCAGTTCGGACGAAGACCGCTTGTCACGGTTGAAAGATCTTAGTCTTTTTTTCCCCCCCCAGTTCATATTGTAGTTTGATCATTGATTGTTATTTTACATGTTTATGTGAAATCTTGTATATTGTGTACTACATTCAGATAATACTACCAAAAAAAAAAAACAATAATGAGTCACACCTGTTGCCCAATCCAAAATCAAAATTTAATTTAATTATTAGTGTAATTTTCAAGGAGTTATTTAAATGATTTATTGAAATTAGAGGCCAATTTATGACTTTATATTTCTTCAATAGTTAAAAACGCAATTAGTGTTAAAACACTTTCTACTAATAAGTTGATTTGTTAAAATAAACGGATGAAAATTTGTAGTATATCAGAGTGCATATTAAAAACCACCTTTATTTCACTTGTTCAATCATATTTTTCTGTATATGGTTATATTGTCAAATAATCTAGCAAGTGAACATTTTAAATGTAATTAATCTATTAAATAATAATGAAACAGATGATTTGAATTGGTTGAATCAAATTTTTGTCAGTGATAATATTTGACTATTAGGATAGTTTTCCCTTTAAATTAATATTAATAAGCAATTACTTTATGATATTGCCACTAAAATAAACAATATATATATATATATAGTTCAATATAGACAAAGAAACAGAGAAATCAAAAGAACACACTTACAGTCTCTAATTTTCGGTTTGAACCGTCTTCAGGAGAGATAAGAGAAGGAAACCAAGCGCACTGGTTTTCGTTGGAAATACGATCCAAAACGGACAAATATAGTTCAATATAGACAAAGAAACATAGAGAAATCAAATCCCTCTGAAGTGAGGGAAACATGAGAAATCATTTCCCTCTCTTATCTCTCCTGAAGGCGGTTCAAACCGAAAATTAGAGACTGTAAGTGTGTTCTTTTGATTTCTGTATGTTTCTTTGTCTGTATTGAACTATATTTGTCCGTTTTGGATCGTATTTCCAACGAAAAAGTGTATATATATGTATATATATATATAATATATATATATATATATATATATATATATATTTATTTCAAGAATAAAACGAAGACATTAATTTAACGACAACTTTATAAGTAATAAATATTTCAGCCACCAATGTGACAATTATTATAAACTTAAAGTACGTATCAATACTTATAACAGTTATAATTATTATAACACTTATAATATCTATAATTTTGTATTCTAAGATGCCACAAGTATGGCTGAAATATATAGCTTGTGAGAAATTTTTTTGAGGAACTGAAGTTTTTGAAATTTTAAGTTCAAGTTAAACTGTACTGTTATTACCAAGTTATTAGTTTGCCAAAGTTAGTTTTATTTTGAACTATTTTGTAAAGTGGAACGATTAAAGAACTTCAAACGGAATAGAAGCAAGAATTAACTATTTGCTGATTTTAAGCAAAGAAAATTGAGAAATAACAGTAGCAATGATTGACAGATTTGAGTGTATAATGAAATGGGTGTATTATAGCTTGGAATGTGACTTACGCAGAGTATCATGTTGGTGGGATGTTTAAACTGAGAAATATCAATCGCTGGGCTGGTTTTATATAGATGTTCGGTTGACTAGTTTTAGGGTAACGCTTCATCTGACAATTGTACAACCAACTATGTGTAAACCATATCTTGCTTCAGTTTAAGAAAAAAAAAATAATTCATATCTAACCAACGAAAATGAAAGCAGAACATATTTGCAATAATATTATCATTAATGATGAATTTCAGAATAATAAATAACAATAACGTACTAGTTGAACTCTACTTTGATAGTATTGATTAGCTTTAGAAATTGGAATAATCAATGATTTGTTGCAATAAATAATTCAGAGATGTTTCTGTTATGGAAATTCCTAGGTGTTTCCTTTGTTGACGCATAATTGAAGAAAGTAGCTGTCGCTCTGTAGTTCTCATCTTTCAGTCCAGCCTTTTTAAAACGTGGTTCCTCAGACCCATCAGGTGTGGAAAAGATCCTTAAGAGTTACACAATAACAAGATAAATAAGCTAATGCATTTTTAATTTGATCCTTTATACGTACTGTTGTATGTATAACTGTATGCTCGATACATTCTATGAACTAAAACAGCAATGATATATTTTCGCTTCCTTTACATTTATGTATTATGGTAGTTTTGTGATATTAGTAATTTAGTATAGTTTGTTCAGTTTAAATTTTCTGTATATGAACGAAATACTCATGTACAACAAAGTTGCATTCCATTAAGTTTTTGTATTTCATAATGTTATACTTCTACAAGTCATCTCGCTTTCTTTTGGTCTGAAATGGCTATATGTCCATGTTATAATTGTTCCTGCTTTTTATAGATGTGATAACGAGTCGGACAGTGACAGTGACAGTGAAATCACAACGAGTTCAGTGATTTCTTTTCTGTGCGTTCTCTTGAAAATTGTAGTTTATATTTATAAAGATTTCACATAAACACATGATATTACAATCAATGATCAAACCACAATATTAAATAGAAAAACAAAACTAAGATCTTTCAACCGTAACAAGTGGTCTTCGTCAGAGTTGGGTTTTTGACTCTGACGAAGACTGCTTGTCTTCTAAGAAACCGCTTGACGAAGACTAAGGAAGATCTTAGTCTTGTTTTTCAATTTCATATTGTGGTTTGATCATCGATATATATATATATATATATATATATATATATATATATATATATATATATTAGGGGTTAGCTTCAGCTACTCAAAGGGACTACTTCTGCCCGATGACAACGAATGAGGAAATATCGTTGTGAGTCTTTTTTTTGTGTTTGTTTTTATCTGTGTTGCTCTTTCCTTTGTGAACTATGTTTATATAAATATATTATGTAATTGGGATTCGGTAAATTGTATGTTTGCTAAGTATGTGTCAATTTAAGTTCGTGTTGCTATCAGCGATGAGAGAAAGAGGATCCACATAGTTTCCAATATTTGGATGCAGCACTTACATTGTATCTTCTAAATGAATGTATATTCTTCCAGACAACTGAAAAATATCTTCATCTTCATCCATTCTGTTCTGTTCAGCCATTTGGTGATGCGCTGGCAGTAAAGGCGGACGTCTGTCAATTCTGACAGAAGCTCATTGTAAGGCGAACCATTTGCTTAAACATTTGTAGCGTCTTCTAGACTTAAGGGATCTGTCATTTAGAAGCATGTACGAACCTTTCTATTATCTTGTCAAAACTATACATTTAGGTTATGCATGGTTCATGATTGACTCCTCACCAACATTGTCCAAAAATATGACAAAGTTTTCCAGTGTTTAGATTGCAGTGGCAGTCCCAAGAGTTCAAATACTGGTCTTTTGTGATACCACACAAGAAACATTTTACATTGTCAGTCCTAAATTTTGCCTAACTCAAAATGCATTTAGAGTAGGGTTCTTTAACGAATATCTGACGTCATACAAGAGTGGGACCCATTGTTTAACGTCCTCTCCCCCCCGATGTGCCTTCACCTTGTCGTGGTGGGGGGGCTTAACATACCTGGGTGAAGAACGGCGTAAAATGCCTGTTCATCTCCCTTGTTATGAACTAAGAAAGGCACAAATGGTCAGATGTTTAACCTGAATCTTTGTCCGAGGGTAGATCTGTCTTGAATCCGATCGCATACTGGCTTGAAGAGGAGTCCACCCTTATATCTCTTATATTACAAATTTCTGACCTTTGTTGTGATGGAGTGGGTTGTGTCACTAGGTCAATATCCGTGGGTGGAAGCTCCGCTCAATCCCGTTCTGATCCGTGAGATTTCCCATTCATTCGGCTTTGTGCAGCTAAGACAACGTTTGTCTTTTTCAATACTTTTTTTCACTCTGGTTGAGTAGCAGTGGTTTTAACTACTTTCTTGGGATCCTGAGTCCTTGGTTAGGTGTCTGCGAGTAGAAAGTCCGCCCGGTCGCCTGCGGCTTTGGTACCTAACCTCATTTCCTTCTTCCGACTAGCGTCTCTCTTTCTTAAGACTTTTTCTTGCTTTAAGTGGAATCTGGTCATTTAGATGAAAGAGCTCTACGTTAAAAAACAACCTTTTCTATTTTATCATGGTTTGTCCGAAAAACCCAAGAAGGCGTATATAAATCAAAACAGCTTAACGTCTCTCCCAGGGATGACTTAGATAATTCTTTCATCTCTTAAATGAAAATGACTTTAAAGAAAATCTTCACTTCATCATTGACCTGCCAGTGATGAAGGTTCTTACCAAGCAATTATATATTTTTTTTTTGCTTTAAGAAGTAATATTGTTTATTACTATACGTATCATTTGATTTGAAAAATAAAGACTGTAGATTGTTAATCAGTAGTAAATGATAAGAAATATTCTGTTCTAAATTCATTAATCTAACAGTAATTCCTAAACAACTTTTTCATTATTACGAGTATTATGATTTCTATTTGTTCTTATTTGATCATTTAGTCCTGTCAATTTTTCATTCAATTACAATTTAACCCAGATAGTCTAGAATACATAAGTTACAATATATTGTAAAGCATTCTATTAAATAAATAAAACCTATCAAATTTGTTCATATTATTTTTCTTCTATATATTCTACCACGCTCAATTGATAACAATCAGATTGCATTGCTTACCTTTTTGTTTCATTTAATGTTATGATTAATGAAATATTTCAATGGGTGTCGCCTATCAACTTTTTTACTGTATTCGTTTGACCAATTTATTGATTAGAAATTTATTTTCATATAAAAAGTATTTTTGTAATGAATATACAAAAGATTATTATTATGCAGACTATTAAAAATGAATCTTTCTCAAGTTTTATTAGTTTGTAAAATGTTTAATTCTCTTTTTACAGTCGAAAACTATAGAAAAAAGTTTTATTACAAAACAATGTGTATGTGTTTTAAAATCTAGTATTCTTTACGAGAACAATCTGTTATAGTAAGATGATCCTGAAGGAGGACATTGCGTTTTTGAAACTCGCTTTTTTTTTGATAAGATATTGTTTTTGTGGAATATTTTTCTATAATTTCGATGTATGAACTTAAGTATGATGGAATATAAAAGTATTTTTGGAGTAGGACGCTAGCAATTGGTGAAGTGTGTGCAGTCTACAAGGCTTTTCGCTAATCTCTTGCAAGAAACCTAACTCTAATTATAGTCGTTTTTATTAGTGAATATCCGGCTGTTATATCTGTGTTAAATAGTAACGCCTGATGGGCTACCTTTGAACAATCTAGTGTCACAGCTCATCCATTGGGTCCCAAGTCACACTAAAAGAGTCGATACTGAGACAAAATTAGGAACAGGGTCTGGTTAACCCCAATGACTTTTAATACTGAGCAGAAGTAACCATCCCATTTCTACCAATATCCAAAAGGATAAGAAACTTTAGCACTTAAATGTTAAAACACTTAAAGTTTAGCACTTAAACTTTAGTCATAAATGGGAATGTCTTGCAACAGTGGGGTTGATCTCAACAAAGCTAGACAGTGATGAGAATGTCGCCTCTGCGCATGACTACTGGCAGGGTTGTCCCTTGGAAGGTGCGGGGCCTGACCTGTTTTGATTTATTACCATATACCATTTAGCCTTCCGACCATTATATGGAACAAAGCAGAGGAGGTTGATGTTTTTTACGTGGTGCCCTTTAGCCAAACCGCGGAAAGCAAACGAAGCGACAGAAAAGGCCACTCCCCCAGCGATCCCCGGAGTGCATGCAGGGCCTGACCATCTCAACTACCGTGGAGCCTTTCCCATCCACAAATTATTATCTGTAAAAAATGGTTATATTTAACCATGGATTTGCGAATTGTAGCTGTTAGTCTGCCCTGCTGTCGGCATGACAGATTAACCAGTGAACAGGTAATTTGTTCTAGTTCTACCGTCGTCCCGCGGGACTCCCAAATACGCAGGGCCCAGGGTGGTTGCCCCGGTTCACCCTAACTAAGGGAAAGGTCTGACCACTGGTCAGTACAACTTGCTAGCTAATCTCCCTCGTACCAGTCTATTTGATAGGAGTTTATAATCTCTAGATAAACGTAAAAAAGAATGAACGGTGACCATCTATGGACCTATTGACAAATTAGATACTCTACTGACTGTACTACCAAACTCTACTGGAGGTACAGCAACTTTCAATCATTGAAGGATCACAAACAAACTTTAGATTGAGTATAGACTCTTTTCATATTTTTATCCAAAAAAGGCCGCAGAGTAGAGTATATATAATTTTATTAATGACCTGCGCTTCTTTTAAGTTGAAAAGTTTAAATCGAAGAGAAATTGTTGTATATGAGAAGAATCTGTCAGGAAATGTTAGTAGTTGTGTAAGCATTGCTTCGTTATACAGTTGGATTAAGACGTTCGGTCTATTTGTTGTCGCACAAATAGTAAATATTTATTGAAGTTTAAGACTGGAAAAGCTCTCAGGCGTCGACTTCACTCACGTACTTTCAACTAGGTTAAGGCTATTTCAGTTTGTTTATTTTGATCCCCTTCAAGAGTTGCGGTAGCTCTTCGTTATACTAACCATACAACGCGGAGCTCTTGTTCGTATGACATCTGAGGGATTGTTTTATATTGCGCATGAGCACCAAGCTTTATCAAAAACAAAAATTTTTGTTTAATTTATGGTTCAAATTAAACAAAAATTATATTTTAATAAAGAAATTATAAAAGAGGATGCTGCGGATAAATTACTCAACTGACTCTGAACATTTAATGAATATAGGCGCATCAAAATATATATATATATAAGGATTTCACATAAACACGTGAAATAACAATCAATGATCAAACCACAATAAGAAATGGTAAAACAAGACTGAGATCTTTCAACCGTAACAAGCGGTCTTCGTCAGAGTCAAAAAACCAACTTCATTGATTATTATTCCACGTGTTCATGTGAAATCTTGTATATATATGTCATCACACCACAATATGAAATGGGGAAAAAAAAGACTAAGATCTCTTTCTCTATTTCTATTGTGGTTTGATCATTAATTATTATTTCATGTGTTTATATGAAATCTTGTTATATATATGTTTCTATAAATTGTCCGGAAAGAGATGTATAAGTAGTTGTGTTCGGACCAATAGAAATAAAGTTTTTGCAAGTCACGTTTAATCCAAGTATGTGGTTACTGAAAGGTCCAGTTACTCACTATCCTGCGAAGTCCCCGTTATTCTGCCAAGAGTGTAGAAAAGCATAGTCTCTTCTAGAAAAGTATAGAAAACAAGAACTTCTGTTTGCAGTGAACTCCTGAGTTCATTTTAATTATTGTTTTTTTGGTGGTTAGGTGTTGGTTAGTTTTATTGTAGATTGCAGATATGAATTATTCATAAAAAAAAAATTATTGAAATGAGCTCACGACTTCATTGCAAAATGAAGCTCATGTTTTCTGCCAATACTTTTATTTTAAAGAGAGACTGTGCAACCTGTACACCTATTGGTAGATCAACGGAGGCTTTGCAGGGTAGCGAGTAATTGGGACTAAGATCTTTCAAACAAAAGAAGTAGCCTTGTCAGAGTCCAAATGATATCGGGGACTCAGTTGTACGTAGTACAAATAGTCATACAGATTTAAACACACAGGTAAATACATACACATCATCATAACATATACATCTGATACCTATATAAACATTCACATAGACATACACAACATAGAGACGTAGACATGCGTAGTTACTCTAAAAATTGTACACATACACATATGTATGTATTGTACACATACACATGCTAGCTCAGTGGTTACGTGCTCACCTCTGAACTGGTAGGACCGGGCTTCAATCCTCACCTGGCCCTCGATTTATTCACGCGGGAGGTGAATAAATCTGAGCACGTCGTCCCTCGGAGAAGGACGTTAAACCGTCGGTCCCGAGCCTGTACGATGTCAGGTACTCGTTAAAGAACCCTACTCTAAATACATTTGAGTTAGGCAAAATTTAGGACTCCCATTGTAGAATCAATCTTTATTGTGTGGTATCACAAAGGGTCAATGCTTGGCCTACGTGTGTTCCCTTGTGGGACTGCCACTGCAACCAACCAACCAGATGAATCGAACTGGAAAACCTGAAATTTTGGAACCTCCATGATGTGTAACCTCCTCGTTGTCTTGATGTTGTCAATTCATTAGGCTATCAATGCAATAATTCGTAACTAGAATGTTTGTAATAATTATTGTTAGTGTTTTTTCTTAAGTTAAGTTGTTTAATCGTCATTATTGTAAATCCCTGAAGATGGTCAAAGTGACCGAAACGTTGGAATAATTTAATGTATAGTTTTTTGTTGTAGTTAGGTTTATAGTGTATTATTGGATTACTACTATGGAGCTCAAGAATAAATCATTCGGAGAGTTAGTGTTCAATTTACCTGAAGAGTTAAAAACCAAGTTTAGGAAACTTGAGAAATTAAATAGAAAACGAACCAAAATGAAGATCGGCATACTCTTTAATAAAACGTGTCTAAATGAAGGTCTGCTCCCAAAATATACTAACATATATATATATATATATATATATATATATATATATATATATAATATATATATATATATGAATAATAATCAAACTAACACTAGCCCTAACACTTAATGTAATAGATGTATTAATTTACAACAATGAAACTAATTTGGAAACAATGCTCTAAGGCCTTTTGTCAATGACGAAAGTAGTTGTTTCCAAATTAGTTTCATTGTACTGAATTAATCCATATATACACAAAGTTTATTTCTGCAATAAGTAAACATTTATTTGCAATATTTTTCTATTTTACATACTGCATGCATTAATGAGGATTCAAAGTATTGAAAAAATATAATGAATAATATTACAAATCGTTACTTAATTATTTAGACTACTAAAAAAAATCGTATCACTATTTAAATATATGTGTTTAAATATCATACTTAATGTGTACTTAAATAGCGCTATTTAAGTACATATATGGAATACTATTAAATGTAAATCTATTGAATGTACTTATTAATCAAGTTTATGCAGTGGAAATTATTTACCATAACTGTAAGCAATTAACGTTATACTATTTTAAAGATTAATATAATGTTACATTGGTAAATTAATTACTACAATAGATTAAAGTTGTGATAAGAATCACCCTATAGTATAGAGGATTCCCTGAATGAGGTAGGAACAGAAAATAAGGGTAGAAATCACACTAATTTTATGTGTCAAACGTTTAATGTTGTTTTAAAAATATCACATAATTAAAATTTAGTTTTATTTTACTAAAGTAAGCAACAATCTATTTTCTATATCAAGACACCTTGAATGTAGCTAATTATTTTAATGGTTATAAAGAAATAGTTTTACAGAAACATAGTTTGAAAGAGAATTAAGCTATCCTATTTAGATATATGAATTATTTCTAATTGCTATAAAAATCTATAAGTTGTTAATATTTTCAGAAGATAATTTCTGAAGTATAAAATAATCAATTAAAATAAATTGAAAAAGGATTTTTTGATTCTAGTAGTTTATAGTTGTTAAGATTGATAGTTTACGATTGGAGTTAATATTATCTCTCCATTGAGAAGCAATGGGAAGGTGTTCGGTTCTTTCTGATTCTTATTTAAGCTTTTATTGGGGCTGAAAGCTTGCAGCTGCGGTTGGATTAGGGCAGTTTAAAGGAAAGTAGATGAAAAGAAGCGAGATGTGTAAACAAAGTGGAAAGGCAGGAGATTGAGAGCTGGTGTTTTAAATTAGACTGCTGGCTAGAGTCAAGTATTTCAGTAAAGTTCTGCTTTGAGCTGAGAGCAAGCTCCAGCCTGTGTTCCTCTGATTCACTTTTCTTCTACTGTTATAATCGATCAGGTAATAACTTTGATATTGTCCTACTGGCGACATTCACAGCAAATTTCCAAGTCGAATTAAAAAATAAATTTCAATAATACCTTCAGATACCACTTTTATACCTAACTTACGTTTACCTACTCACCACAATTAAATTAAACACTTGGACTCGTCAATAACTTCTCATTAACATAATAAATAAATTAAAATTATATTCTAATTTCTAAAAATATTTTAGAATAAAGTGTTACTAAAATACAAATCTTTTACTATATAATTTTTTTTTTACTTTACAGGTAAAGTTTAAAGTAAAATACTGTAAAGTAAAAATACTTTATTAAAAATATTATAATTAAAATTTAAATTCTATAGTTAGTTGTTTTATAATCAAATTGTAATTACAGTTTAGTATTTATAGTTTCTTGTCTGCGGACATAGTAATTTAAATACAATATGATTTTGATGTGGGATGTTAGAATAATCAATTTAATAACTGACAAAATATTTCCGGATTGTTAATAATATTTGTTTATAATAATTCATAATCATTTATTGATTTAATAAACTTTGTGAAAAATATTTATCATGCATATTAAGAATAAATCATTTATTTCCCATTTTAATATTTAAAATACTCTCAGTTATCTCAGTTAATACAATTACATAATTCGTAGAATTATTTCTTTGTAATATATCTTTGTATAATTATGAATATGTTCTTTTAAGTGTATTAAAATAATTGTTCAGATGAACGATTTAAATATCAGATATAAAAAAGGTGATTAATCAATTGATTTTCATTAATATAATTTTGTTTTAATGTTATTCGTTTTTAAAATTTTTAATTAGATTAAACTTTATGTTAAGTCATAAAAAACTAAATCATCAAAATTAATTGTTGTTTTATAACAATTTAATAAGTAATTTAAAAAAATACCTTCAAATTAATGGCCAAATAATATGTATTAATACAATAGTTCTTAGGACACAGTACTATAATCACCCTCAATAAAAATATTATTATTTTTAATACATAATAATATCTATTATCAGTAATATCTATTAATAATTTTTATTAATATCTATTACCAGTAATTTTTAATGCATAAATTAACCCAAAAATAATTGTTAAATTATGACAGTTATAACAGCTTTAATAAACCTTAGCCAAAATCGACAGGGTAATTAATAAATTGTGATAATTATAATTAGTTCTTCGTAAATGTTAACAAAATCTCACAAGTTAATTAATTGTTATATTGAAGCATTTATTATACTCTTTTTGGCAATGTATAACTAATTTTGGAGTATTTTATTTGGTTACTAAAGTTTTCAAATTAGAAATTCAATTATTTTTTTGATTACTTTAAACATAAATAATAATAGAGGACATAAATATAGTTTATTGATATATTTATTGATATATGAGCAATATATCTTATTTTATTGCTCATAAGATATATGAGCAATAGATTTGCCCAGATATCTTAGCAGTTATATTTGCAGTATTAGTTTGGTTAAAATATGTTGAATGAAGTTTTTTCATTAAGTATTTGAAGAAAGCATTTCTTTTTCAGATGCCTCCGTTTCTCAACGTTTCTTTGCTGCCTGACAGTTGGTCTGCAGGTAGTAATATTACCATTGATGAAACGGACTTTGATGCTGATTCAAATCATCATTCATTAGATGAAATACAGATAATTAAGGCTGTATTTCTCGTCGTAGTCTTTGGAATCATATTGTTATCTTTATGCAATATGGTCTTTCGGCTATTCGTCCGTTATTCTCATAAGCAAGACAAATGACATGAAATATATCTATATATATTTATTGAGACATTATTTCCAGTGTACTTAATATAATGATTCTTTATGTTCTTTACAAATAATGTCACTCCAAGAAATACTTTGCCCTTTCAAACAAAAGTCTTAAATATTCTTGTCTGTAAATGAATTTATGTATGTACATATGTAAATTAAACGAAAGTAATAAGGATAGACACACATAACTCACAGACATAACTCACTTCTATATATATATATATTATATATATATATATATACCACAATTAAAAGAAACGGTCCAGCATACTTTTTTAAAATAAAATAAATTCAAAACGAAGGAAAGACACAGACATAACTCACATCACATGTGAGTTATGTCTGTGTCTTTCTGTGTGTTTCCTTCGTTTTGAATTTATTTTATTTTATATATATATATATATATATATATATATATATATATATAAACTTTAGCACATAGGAAAGAACACAGAAAATCACAGCAGAACTCACTTCGATTTTTCAACATCTGTCGTCATCAGGAAGAAGTGCGAAGTACTCTCGCTGAGAAGCAAACTGCTACTATATATATATGATCCTTATAATATTAGTAATGATATAAGGAATAGATCTCCTTATATTATAACTATAAAATAGTTATCATGGGAAAACAAGATCAAGATTTTTCAACCGTTGTTGACAGATCTTTCAACTGAAGTTGGGTTTTTAACTCTGACGAAGACTGCTTGTTACGGTTGAAAGATCTTAGTCTTGTTTTCCCATTTTCTTATTGTAGTTTGATCATTTATTGTTATTTCACGTGTTTATGTGAAATCTTTTATATATATACAAAATAAGTTGAAGAAACTGTCCAAACGGACTATAAAACTTTAAATTACACAAAACACGACATAGAAAAAAATACACACTTACTAAATTCAGTTTTCGAATTATTGTTCATCATCAGGAGAAGATTAAAGAGAGGACGAATAACAGTTTAAAATATTGAATTTAATAAGTGTGCATGTTATCATTTTTTTGTGTCGTGGTTTATGTAATTTAAAGTATATATATATATATATAATCAATGATCAAACCACAATATGAAATGGGAAAAGAAGACTAAATTTTTCACCTCAACAGGTGGTCTTCGTCAGTGTCAAAAATCCCAACTCAGTTTGACAAAGACAGCTTGTCACGGTTGAAACATCTTAGTCTTCTTTTCCCATTTCATATTGTGGTTTGATCATTGATTGTTACTTCACGTGTTTATGTGAAATCTTTATATATATATATATATATATATATATATACACGAGTTCAAATTTAAAGAAACACACTTACAAATATAATTACACATTTCAAGTCTGTTTCGGTCACATGAATATTTGATATTAGTAGTTAATATTTAATAATAAAAACATTTTATGTTTTTTTTAAGTGACTTAGAAATTAAAGTTCATTTTTCATAATATTTATTGCTCTAAAATACAATTGTTTATAATGATTATATAAATTATTATTGATATCAATTCTATTTGCAGTATTTAACAAGATGAATATATAATAGTTATAGTAATGTTATATTTAAATTTAGTAATTTGTTTATATTGTTTGGAATACATAGTTAGTAGTGGTTAAGTTTATATAGTTTAATGTACATGTAATTTATAATTGATGTTAGTATTTAATTAAATATTAATTTTGCAAAATATTTCTTGATCGCGTTTGTTATGGATTCTATAATAAAATTGTCGTTTTTGTATTTTCATCATTTTGATTCTCTAGTTGTGACAGCATTATTCAATTTAGTGTATTCAACTGCAGTGTGGTATATTTATTGAAGTGCCACATATTAATTAGCATCTAGAGATCTGTTCTTTGGATGAGAAGACAACTCTATGAGGTATGGTGATTTATGTTTTATAATAATTTATGGAATAATCTCTGTTGTTGTGACTTTATATATTTAGTCCATGATTTTTTGTTTCAGAAGCCTTTCAGTTTTTATTCTCTTATCGCATGCTTTATGTGATCTTTGTTTGTTCTTCTTGGGTTTGTATCTTCTAGTTACACATGTTTTCAATACTTCAATAATAAACACCATCAGACTCAGTAGTATGCCATTAATATAGAAGAAAAGAGCCACCTCCATATCTTTAATTCTAAATTGTCTTTCTTTGTTTTTGTTTTCCATATATTTATTTATTTTGGTGTTATTAATGTTGCTTTGATGACGGTTCACAAGTCTTTGGTACCATATCTTACTTAAACCTGCTTCAGTTGTAGGTATAATATACTTTTTATTAATAATACTATAGAAAGGGCTTCCTTTTGGATATATATAAGCAATATTGAATGATCTGGGGCAATCGTCTATTATATGGGATTTAATAGAAGACGGGAAAAAGTTGATTTTCTTGAGGAAATCATAATCCCTAAGCCCAATGAGAACGGCTTTGTTAAAAAAATCGGAAGTTAGCGGATATTTTTGATGGAAGTGGATTCGTTTAACTAAATCACGAACTCTTTCATCATCTGCAGATTCGAACACATCATTCAGTGCTAGGTTATATATTTGGATGGGAAGCTCTGAGTCGTATAGTTCAATAAGATTTCTTATTGGTGTTTTTGTTGGTTCTATTCGAGACATATGATATAGATAAGCTTGAAACAAAGTCATCATTATAATAGAAAAGAAGTAAGTTGTTGTTAATGCGAAACGTTCTACAAACGGTTTTGGTGTATGACCAACTGGGATTGACATTAAAGAACAAAAAGCTAAAGTTAATGCTTTTATCCATGAATAATTGTGCATCCTACAGGCAGCTAAAAAAGTTAAAATCACAAAGAAGTAAATAGAGGTAAAAGCAAGCCATACTTCAATAGTACAAGCTTTTGCAAAACTTTCCCAACCTCTTAAAACTTTCCCACCAGGGACACAAACGCACACTTTTTCTTCGTAAACTGTATTACTAAATTCAATTCCTTGTGTTTTGTAATCTTTTATAAATCGTCCATTTCCTGAAAAAAATGCTTCACCTTCAAGAATTTGCCTTAGGCTACCAGTAAAAACCATATCAAAAACTTTAAATTCACCAAAATCATCAATATCTTGGTTATCAACTAAAACTGGTGTGAAATTCATCTTTTTTGATATTAAGTTAAGCAATTCACCATCACTTCCTGTTCCTTCAAACTGACCGTCGGGAACACCATTATTATTGTAGCCTAAGTAATGGGCAAACAAAGAAACGCTTACCTCGTACCCTTGCATGTCATCAAAGCGTTTCTCAAGCAAATTGACCACTTGGAATGAATCTAGTTCAATAAGATCATCAGTAAACACATTATATATGAAAAGTTGTTCCAAATGATGTTCTTGTTGTTTTTCACGATAAATAGTCAACATTACAACATTAATCAGACCAAACTTTTCCCAAAGAATTTGAAATGTTTGTTCTAAAACTTGACTTAATATTGGATTATCAATTACTATAAAAATAGCAACAAAAGCTCTTGCTTGAAAACTGTTTCTATCTTTATATACTTTGAGTTGGCGAATTGTTGACTCTTTAACGTTCTTATCATCTGCCCAAACAATGTATCCATCAAAGCGACTTTCGGCTTTGATACTCGGTGCTTCTAAGTCAGAATAAATCGTGACTGGACGATTTATCAGCTGCATCCAAGAATCTGTCGATTCAATAAATGTTGCACCAATCTTATAACAGTTGAAAATAATTGTTGTGATAACAAATTAATACGATTTAAAGATCTATTAGATAGATTAGTTTCAACTGAAATCTTAGTTAATGCAAAAGCTTTAAAAATATGACACAGTAAAAAGAGTGTAGACAGAGACAGATTCATACCAACTGAACAGTTTGTCGGACTCAAAGCCACTTCACGTTCAACCTAAATTATTCCTGGAATCATTAATTAATTGCCTAATTCTGGAGAAAAAGCGGAAACACTACATCAATCTTTTTCAAAAGCTAACATTATTTTTCAACTTGATTGATTGCAGTTTTGACTCAATGAACAGTGCATTCATAATAAATTAAAGACTAAAAGAGATCAAAGAATGTTTTTTTTTTCGAAATCAATCACAATCTTCAAGTGACTTGAATTATTAATTATCTTTATCTGGTTTTTATTAAATAACCAGCAATCAATTTGTAATATTAATCATAAAGATATATTTAAAATTATCTTAATAATAAGAAATGATATCATCATAATATTTATAGCTAATCTTTATTTATTTGATTATTATAATTAAATTATGAATTTAATACAAGAAAAAGCCTAATATTGTAAAATATAAGCATATTTCAAACATATTTTACAAATAAATTGCAACTAAGAATTAAAAAATAGATACTTATTATATATGCAGACAAAATAACTCAATATAAATAATTAAATTTTCTTATTTAATTAAATCAAAGGATTAAAATGAAAAGAAAAAGCGAAATCAACAAAATTTAGCTAGAATGAACATAACTAAAGGGTACATTGTAGGGTAAAAATCTAATGAAATGGTCTCCACATATAAAAATTTTAATGATATAAACAACGCGTTTCGAACACGTAGTGTTCTTCCTCAGGCATTAACTAAGGATGAGTGCAGTCTTATTCAGAGGCACTCATCCTAGTTAATGCCTGAGGAAGAACACTACGTGTTCGAAACGCGTTGTTTATATCATTAAAATTTTTATATGTGGAGACCATTTCATTAGCTTTTTACCCTACAATGAGTAAATACCACATAATAACTGATTGCACTACATTAGAATTAAAAGGTACATTTATTTAGTAAGTAGATTCTTAATGCTATGAAATAAAACCTGACACCACCAGTTTTAACTGTATATTTTATTATATTCTATTGAGACGTGAGTTGTTAATCTATAATTTTCACAGAAAAAGATTTAGAATTTATATTTAGGATAATCTATTTTGTAATGCGATATTTTGAAAGGAAACATTTTTTTTCGTTATTCTTTTTACTTTACTATAAGTAAAGTATAGTGATCGTGAAAAAATTCGATCTCGAGATTTTGACGGAATTACATGTTTTGAGGTCCCAAAAGTCGTTTTATGAAGTTTTTTCGATGATGTCTGTGTGTGTGTGTGGGTGGGTGAGTGTGTTAGCATTGCTTGTCACCACGCTACGGTCCAGAATATTTGATGGATCAAGTTGATATTTTACACAGAAATGGGACCCATAAAGACGAAGATCCCTATTGTTTGGGAAGAATTATGCATGATGGGAAAGTCACTTTTTTATTTTATTGTTAAAACTATCTTAACAGGGTAAAGCTTTTAGTGATGTGTGAAAACAGTAATCAAATTGGTAGTAGTTTACATTGTACTGCTTATTAATTATTACTTATTATGAATCATTGGATTTATTTTTTAATTTTTATTTTCGAGGGTGGGATTGGGGATCTTTAGGAAAGCTAAACCTCTGATGTTAATTCCTCAAGGGAATAAATTTATCTTTCTAATGAATTGGAAGTTCTACATTTTTTACTTATGTTTTTTTTAAGTTGGGGTCTCTAACAAATACCTGACATCATACTGGCTCTTGGCCGATAGCTTAATGCACTTCTGAGGGACGACGTGCTGAGATTTTTTCACCTCATATATATATATATAAAGTTCAAAATTGAAGATAGGTATCACAGAAAGTAAAAGAAACACACTTACAAACTCAAATTTTCGGGTAATCCGTCTTCAGGAGAAAAGAGAAAGGGAGGCCAAGCACGTTGTAGAAGCAACGGTTTGCTATATATATATATATATCTATCAATATATATATTCGTAAAATTTGGTAGCAGTCCTTCCTTGACACACACATTATTGAAAATTACACCAAATTTAGCTGATACCTGTTTTTTAACAAGTTTCTCAATTTTTCTAAATAACACTCTCGTTATTTAGAAAAATTGAGAAACTTGTTAAGAAACAGGTATCAGCTAAATTTGGAGTCATTTTCAACAATATATATATATATTGTTACCGTTACATATACATATAAAAAAATATATACATTTAAAACCTACCACTCCTTAAACTTATATATAAAAAATACTATAAAAATATATTATATATAAATGATCAAACCACAATAAGAAATAGGAAAACAAGACTAAGATCTTTTAACCGTAACAAGCGGTCTTCGTCATTTGGGTTTTTGACTCTGACGAAGACCGCTTGTTACGGTTGAAAGATTTTAGTCTTGTTTTCCCATTTCTTATTGTGATTTGATCTTTTACATACAATATATTTTTTATATATAAGTTTAAGGAGTGGTAGGTTTTAAAGGGGATAAAAAATATATATATTAGTTAGACTGTATTGTAGGGCTTCTGTATAGAAAGTGGAAATGAATTAGAAAGCTTAGATGAACAAAGGAGATATTAGAAGGGAAGAAAAAAAAAAAAAAGGTGGGGTCAGCTGTCAGAGTATAAGGAGGAGGATGACGGAGGATTGTTTAGAGGGAAGGAGGTGACGTAAGAGAGAGGGGTTTGACATAATGCTCAGAGTGACAGGCAGGACCTGCCTTGCATAAGCCGACCTCGGAGTGATGCGACTTCGGAGAAAGCTGCCTGCCCAGGACCCTCATGTTCACTCAGTGCCCAGAGAAAGCCATTCACCAGTCACTTTCCCCCCTCCAGTCAGGAATAATTGGTCTCGAGGTCGACGATCTACCCTCAACCATCAGCTGAACAGTTGACAGAGCATGTTAAAAAGGCTTTTCTCTTAGAGTAGGGGTTGGATAACTTTTTTGGGTGTCACCCCCAATAGAATTTGTACTAAAATTAATTTAGAAGTACTCCCGTAGACAAACCAATTTACTTATAAAATTAATGAATAATAAATTAACAAATTCACATAAGGGGTTATTGAGGATTTTGGTCATAAAACATACAACTCCTGATCATCAGCCGACATTTCGCCAAAAGTTGTTTGGCATTTTCAAGGCTAAAAAACAATTTATTAAACGACATAAGTAAAGCAAGATAAATACATCATCAGACACCATCCAACAGAAAACAAACGATACAAACAACAATTATAGTACTCAGAGAACCACAAAAGTATCATAAAATACCTAGTGTTATTATGATTATTATTATTATTATTTAAAAAACATACATTTGTCGTTTAAACCTAATTGCGTATTATTAATTATTCAGAACACCAAAAAACCACATTTTCAAAACAGCAAAAACCACAACAGACAGTAATAAACACAGCAAATTACAAAACCATGGAAAAAAGAGTCAAAAATTAAAAGAAATTCAGAGGAAAAAACAAAAGCTTACAAACATATTACCTTGATTTAGAAGAAACACTAATTTACTGGTCCATGCTCAATATCAATATTAATAAATTAACAAAATATGTATATTCTAAAAATGTTTAACTGTTAAATTCATCTATCACAGGAAATAAAAGTCTGTGGAACTTGTGACATGGAAATAGCACACAAGGAAAATCACATTTATAAACAGAAATAAAACACTTTTTTTTTTATTATTACATGGCGCACAAGCCAAACTATTGACCATCATGTATTTCAATTTCATATGCTAGCAAAAGAAAATTTTATTGAATCCATTGTTATGGTTGAAAAATGTTTATTCTTTCTGAAATACGAATGACACACATGAAAAATAATTTCATTCTTTCTAGCATAAGTATAATGAAGAAAATAGTGAAAAATTTAATATTTTAATATCAGATTGAAATCTTTAATATCTTAATATCAGCTTCCTTAGGCTTTGGAAAAATGATATTATTTCAACTTGGATATAAAAAACTCTATATCAGGGATTATTGATGATACGACTATTAGGATGTTGCTTTCAGGATTCAATTGGGTTTTTGTATTTTGTTTTTTGATTTACCTAAAGCAAAAGAAACCTAAAAGTGCGTTCTCACTCATTGAAAAGATTAAAACGCTTTCAGTATTGATTCTTGACTGATGAAGCAGTTTCAATACTGATATTTCTCCCTTTTTCATAGTTTTATAGATCGTGAAATCCTCGATGCATTTTTTTTCCAACTTTCCCTCACTTAGCACATCCACATCCATTACAAGTTCATTACCTCCTAAAAAATTCTGATTTGGTATAATTTACCCTTCCTGTTCCCCGACCACTGTCTTAGAGTATTGACTGATAAAAAGTACTGACTGATCTGCGTGCTTCAGTACTAAGGAAAACAACCCGAAAGTTTACAAAAGTTATAAATATTTGATAAACTACAAACAAAATTCTTAGGTTAGACATTTTTGAAACTAAAAAAATTAGTCAATTTGTTAAAATATTTATTATTTACTTAAAAAGTTTTCCTACTTTCAACATTTAACAAACTAAACTCTTAAATGTTCGTAGCAGTTATAACTTTTGGGGTTTAATAAAAAGTTATGAGATTATTTTTTGATATTTAACAAACTATTGTGTTTAACTTTATAGTACGATTGAGGCCAGTCTAATAAAAATAAAAGTATTAACTATATAGTGAAATCTTTTAAATTTCTTTCAAATCGTCCCAAAATTTTTTCAAGAATAATCTCTCGTACCAGTTTGTTGGATTGAATAAAATTCGCCGTAACTAATGTTTTTTTTTTGTATAGAATCAACTGTACAGTTCTGGTAAAGTCATCATTTAGTAAGTGTGTATGTATTTCAATTACAATTTTCCTCATAAGTCAAAAAAAATATTGAAAAGAAGGTTTTAATTTAATGAAATGTATATTGCTATTTCAATTAGAGTAACTAAGCAAACTGAACGTTCTGTTTAATTTTAATATATTCTTGAAATGAACCAATCCTGTAAATTTTTCAAGAGGATTTAATATTACTAGTTATAAATGACTTAAACAGACTAACCTTTACCTAAAGTCTAGATAATAATTATTTTTTGGGTGAGCTACCAAAGTAGAGTCCTTTGTTAAATTAGTTTCTGTAAGGAAAAAATGATAAAGTAAGAACGTATTTTTGAATATCTTTCGTAAAATAAAAACAGTTTTGATTAAGACTGTGTGCAAAACATTGATATTACATATAGTTAATGGGTTAATTCCACTGAGGTTAGTAATATTAGAATTAGTAATAATACATTCCGTCATACCTCGTAAAGTCTCTGAAAAGCTCGACCGGTTTCGGGTCCGTCTGGATCCCATCTTCAAGAGCACAGTCAGTTAGGTGCTCTTGAAGATGGGATCCAGACGGACCCGAAACCGGTCGAGCTTTTCAGAGACTTTACGAGGTATGACGGAATGTATTATTACTAATTCTAATATTGATATTACAGGTTGAACCTTCCCAGTCCGGCAATCATCGGACCTTCGACTTGTCGGAAAATGGAAAATTCCCAACTGTAAGAGGTCCCCAAATCATCCTTTTATTTATATTCATTTCTTTACCTGCATATGTAGAATCACCGATCAAACAAAAAAACCGGTAAATGGTTGACGTTATCACCCGCTAAGGAGATCGGTTTAAACAATAAAAAAAAAATATCCTACATTATGCTGTACAAATATAGCTGTGACATTGTTTTGATATATGATCGTTGTATTACATGAAAATATTCATACAAAAGTGTATAGAAAAACACGTTGAAAGAATACTTATATATTTGTTTTTACTGTTAGACAAGCAGATAAACTGAAAATAGAATAATCTAGAATACATCATGACCAGTAAGTGCTATAGAATTATAAAAACATAACGGAATAGTTACAGTAATATACCTGAACCTAAGCAACAATGATATTCACATGGAAGTATGGAAAATTTAAAATAAGACAAAGAAAAACAATAAAAAAATTGAAAATTAACAAGATATGCAGTAAAACTACAGACTTAAGAAAACGATAGAATTTCAAACGAGTTAAAAGTAAAGGAAGTAACTACAGAAAATAGAAAATGATACAATAATATATGTATGTTTGGAACACTTATGCAACTATCATGGCTTGGAAACCTAACACAGGTACATTCAGATGCTGTCATTCCAAGTTATAATACAAACTAATATTTTGCCGGATTACAGGTGTCGCCGGATGAAAGAATACCGGATTAAGGAGGTTCAACCTGTAGTAATTTGTAGTGGGTAACACAGGTCGCCTACTCCCCATCTCTCTTGGTTGGCGGCCTATTTAGATGTGCCTTCAAGGAGTGTTATTCTTTAATAAGTCAAATACGAATTGTAATCAATGTGAAGTGTTGCTAACATACCTTATCCTTGTTTCTTCTGAATACTACATTTGTAAGGTAACTTGTATTATTTCTTGTCTCTTTAATTAGAAACTAGCAAATCTTCAACAACAGTAGTCAAAGATATTGACAGTTGTTTGAAGAGTATATCAGCATGTATATCATAATCTTTGGTGTCAGTAGGGTTATGAGTTTTAATTTTATTTTCAGAGCTTTCAGGATGGTTGAAGCGACCATGCTGATATACCCGCATTCTTCAAATAACTGTCATCAATATAGTGAAGAGATTTCTTCAAAAGAGTGTTACTTGTTTGAGATTTGCTTCTTTTCAAATTAAATGAACAACGATTATACAAGTTAACTTACAAATGAAAACAAGCTGTAGCTTAACTCATTACCTCCTGCTCCCCTGCAGTAAACCTGTTCAGACAGGAGATCACTTTAGAAAGCCTAACAAAAAGTGGGTCACGCTTAACACGTCTTTAATAGTAGCGCAAGAAAAAATATTCAATCTGATTCACCTTTCCTGTGTTTGGTACTCCTTGATTAGGTGATAAGAAATAGGGAATGAATAGATAGGTCTTGTGTGTGTATCTGTATTTGTAGGCTTGGTTACATATTTGTTTGAATGTTTGACAAAATCGTGATTATTTGCAGGTTAGGGTATTTCTTTACCTGTTAAACTGTTTGTTTCGATGTTAGCATGCTCGTATGTTAGTGTCTTTGCTTGTTAACCTGTTTTTTTTTGTGCTTGTTAGCTTGTTTTTGCATAATAGCTTATATGATATTACTAGACTACCCGTGACCTGTTGGTGTCATCCAACACCTTTCTTTTTAATGTAATCATGTTCATATAAATCCAGATAAATTCTAAATTAATTAATTTCTAATAAAGAGGATAATGAACATATTTATAGACAGTTCTCTTTATTTACATTTTTTGTACCAATTTGAATTTTCAAAAAAAAACTCCACTTTTTCTTTCTGTTTGACCCTACTGATAGCAACATGTAATTCGCCATGTTAAAATGCTGTTTAACATAAATGAACTAAAACATTCTGTAAAGTCTCTCCTTGAAACTTATGAATAGTCAAGGAAAATAGTAACTGAATTGGAAATTGAACCCTTGAGAAAGCAATGTTGTCTTCTTCAGATAAAACGATTTTCAATCTTGAAATTAAAACTATTTCTTCTTGACACCGTGATGCAATAATTTTTATGAACAATGAGATTATCATAAAGCTGCTCAGTTATTAGTCTTGTTCCATTACATATGATGGATCAATGTTTCTCATACGTACACATGACAGGAGCTTCCTTTTTGAGTTCTAGCTTATGTTGGAGTAACCCAGACAACTCTAGTGGGTGAAGAAATTCTTAAGGGTAAGTGTGGGTTATGTTCCCACACAAACCGAGTTATATGCCAGATATTGTTTAATTTCTCCTGAAAATTAATCAATAAATCTATGATTATTTTGATTGTATGTATCGTTAAATTGAACTTATATAGAATTTTCTGTGAACAATATTTGTGGGTTGGCAAATGAAGAGTAAATGTATTCAATAAACTAATCAACATTATGTGCTCGTATAAAATGTCTTCGGGCAGTAATAATCTCTTTATTTTCATTATTTTTGACTCTGCCTTCACCAATATTTATCAAAAATTTAGAGTATTTCTCATCTTCTATTGTGAGTTAAATGGAATTTAGTAAATTGGCACCACAAGTAAGACTGATGCAAGCATTATGGCTATCAGTTCAGCATATATTCCTCTCTTGACAACTGGAAGAAGCTGCCAATTCCTGAGATGCTACAGGCAATGCAATTAGTCCTGAACTCCATTAATTTAGAGGGAATTAGTTTTATTAAGAACTTTTCTGTACCTTCCAATGCATCGGGAGCCTTAGTCTATATTGAAATAGATATTTCAAAAGAAGAAAATATAGCCATTATGACTAAGTGTTTTTTGATTACGGACAGAATTGTAAGCTGTTAATAATTTACTTACATTATTTTATTAATTTCTAAAACTTCTTTTAACTATAATGAATATCATTTGTTGATATATTAATTATAATTAATGAAAATAATTGATAATTAATTAATTAATATAATTATTTCATATTCTCGTCGATTATTCATTAAATTTTCTCTTTCAAAATTTATTATAATTAATTCATTATAGTTTAGGAGGAGAAACTATTATTTAATCTTTTGACATCATTTATTTTAGGTTTTGGAACCTTTTTGTACAAAAGTCCTGTGGCACAGACGGTAGCGCGCTGTACCTCCAATGCCAAGGGCGTGGGTTCGATTTACACCAAATATACAATACTTTATTCAGTTTAGAGCTTGTACAAATATTAAAACAGAACATCAGAATTTTATTATAAGTATATAAATATTATTAACCTGGGTGCTTCTGTCCGTGTGTGTGTGTGTGTGTGTGTGTGTGCGCGTGCGCGTGTGTATCAGTGCGCATGTAAGCTGTATCTGCATTAGTACAACAGTAATTATTTTGAGGAAGTTAATTTTAGGAAGAATATTTCACTAACAACAATTTAATAATAATGATATGTGTCAACATAAATACAATTATATAGTAAGCATAAATTAAAATATGTATGAAAATAATGCTTAAAGTAGAAATATAATAAATAATGCAGAAGTAATTTTAGAATATTAAATAAATTAGTGTAGCTACGTTTACAAAAAAATTGTTTGAGGTAAGTAAAAGTATTTTTTCTTATTTTAACCAAGATATTTTTTAATATTATGACAATTTTATTTCAGATGAAGACATTATTTATTCGTTTTTAGCTATATATTGTTATAAAAACAGGTAATGTATATAAAGTTTTATTTATTGGGTTCTAAGGATAGGCAAGCAGTATAAAAGACTTTGTACTTTTTTCCGTATTAAAATGCAGTATTACAAGTACAAATTATTTTTTGTATTAAAATAGATTCTTATTAGCGCATTATAATTGCGCTAGTAAAGAACTAGTACAGAACTAGGAAAGGTTATTTTCGGTTAGCCTAGGTCAGCTTAGGAACCAGGTTATTCGACCTAAGACGTTTCCCGACTTAAGTCGCCTCACCTTGCCCCAATTAACGACGTTGAGTAAGGTATACCTGCACTCAAAAGATAGTCACGTGGTTGTTTATGTGTTCAACTTGAATTTTGAATAATATAGCATGCGTTTAAAAATGGTTTTATTTTATCAAGTCCAGTCAGGACCTGCATCGGTTTGTAAAGTTGTTTGTTTTTCAACGTCCATACATATATGTAGGTTTTCCACCATTTAGTGCTGTTCTAGACGCGGAAATTGTAGCTGATTCATTAGTTGACACCCATTTTAGTACTGTTGTTTCTTTGTTTTGTTTTCCAACGCCCACAATTATAAGGCTTTTCACCTTTTTTGTTGTTCTAGGGGCGGATATTGTGGCTTTTATTAATTGGCATAAATTTTTTTTAATGGACCAGCCACATTACCTGTTCATTCTACATTGGGAATCCTAAATGTTGCCTAAATCAAGTTGATATATTTTTCTTTTCTTTCAAAATTACTTTATCTTGTTTTCTTTAAAAAAATCTTCTAAATTTATCATTTATTTTATTGATACACTAGCAGACCCGTCTTTGACGGGTATTTTACAAAAGTCCAGAAATAATACGTGGTATTTCAAAATATTATTAGAAAAATTATAGAATATGAAAAATATATTTATTAGTACATTGTTAATAAGTACATCTGTATACACCATATTAGCTGTCTGTCCTTCAGGTGCATGGAAGAACAGAGAGTTGGAACCTCTGAATCTTGAGCAAGCAACATACTGTTGACCATGTAAGAAACACTTAAATTCTACCGTCACTCACTTCAGTTACTACCGTAGACAGAGTTTAGCCTTGTGATCAGTGGTATAAACACTGATTCCCCACTATCACACCCAGTCATGATATCAGCCTCTCTGACGTATCTGTACAAAGCACGAATTCGGAGTTGTGTCTCGTTGCACTTTTTTGGGGCAATCAAGTTTCGTAACAGCATGATTGGAGCCCGTACTTTATGTTTTAAGTCATGACCTGGCAGTCCAGGAGCAGTCAATAAATTCAATTGCATAATGAACTGCTTCCTCATCACTAATCACTCTGACTTGTAAGTTCTTTCCTTTAGTTTGATATAATGCAAGAACTTGTTTATTGATTTTTCCTGCCTGCGCATTTGTAGGGGCGTGCAAAAATGACCGTCTTTGACAATAACCTTGTCAATAAGCTCTTATTGGAAGCTTAAATGCAATTGAAATTAAAATCAACTAACAATACCTACTTGCTACACCTGTATATTTTCAAAATAAACGTCTGTGTAGCTAGCCAAACATGGCTTAAATGTTCATAACTTCGCCTCTAGGTTGAATTTTCAATCGATTCAAAGCATAGATTTTAAGATATACATACACAAATCTATTGACAAAGTTTCAGCTTGCTATATCTTGTGTGGCTGAGTTTACCTGTGACAAAATGTTGTGGACTAAACCGACAGATATTAATTTATCTAAGGGTGGATTCGGTTCTCTAATGTATGAAACGTAAATATAACTTGAAATGAGTCAGTTCTAAGAAATGTACAGACAAAACCTTTCTTTTATTTATATAGATATTAGGTTGGTCTCGCACTATTGCTTCGCAAGTGCGCTTGGTGTCCTTGTCTCTTCTCTCCTGATGATAGTTCAGCCAAAAAATGTGTTTCATTATTTGTGATTAGTTACTAACTTTGAGCTTCTGTCGCTCGTTCGGGATCATTTTCATAATATTCAAGTATAAATATATTAAAACTGATTTTATTGAAAAACGTAAAATAGAAATCAATGTCTAAACCACAGTAGAAATTTAGAAATATGACTAAATTCTACCAACAAAAATAACTGTTCTTCATCAGAGTCACACTCGGATGACGTTACTCTGGCGTTATAGTTACGTCTATTACAGAGCCATTCTGCGACAATGTAATACTGGTAAAAATTTCCTCTTTATATGACTGCGATGGAGATGGGAAAAGCCTTATAATTAAAAAGGATATATGTGCTTCTTTTAACAGCTACCTTAGAGGTATATTTGGTAAATTTGTATCGGCAAGGCATGGAGTTAAAGCAAAGCATCTTTTCTTTCTCAAAAGTAAGAACCAAATGGCTAAAGGAGTCGAAACAATTGTCGGACAAGACAGGCTACAAATTTACAAGAAATACAATACACCGGTATGTTACCAGTACATTAAACTAGCTAAAAAAGGAAGATTATTACCTGGATTTTAGACATTACACAAAACTTTGCTGAACCCTTTAATAAAACAGAAATGGCCGACTATTTAACAGATAATTCTGATTTCTGTTACCAAGGAAAGTACAAGTTTAACTGTAATGTAATAGTGGATAACGACAACACTGCAAGAAAGGATTTTTTATCATAGCTAACGTCTAATGCCAGAGTATATAATAAATTTATATATATTAAAAAGCCCATGTGTTAACAAGGAAGTTGGTAACCACATCATAAATTTCTTCAACTGTCCATATGCTAGACTAAAAGAAATATTTACCTCTACTTCTAGCAAGGAACATGGAATCACAATGGCTACAATCTACAATTGCTCTATCGGAAAATATAACGAGGCTGTCAGCATGTATAATCCTTTGCAGGACTGTTTGTCGCTGCTACAAGAATGTGCAAGTTACAGTTCTACGAGAAGCAAGTTCATTCTACTAGAATGTACCAAGCAAAGTTGCAGGAGTGGTGTACTTTGAATTGTAAGATGGGTGAAAAAAGTGTGTTGTGAAATTAAAAACAATAAAAAACAGTTTATTGATTAATTATGTACAAATGGAGTTATTTACAAGTAGATGCCATCAGTGTCTGCCAACCTGATCCACCTGCGTCTGCAAATTGTTGACAACTTCTGGCGGCACGTGATCCCCTAAGATTTCAAACAAGTTGATCCTTTGGTTGCCTGGAATGCTCTCATAGGCGGCTAATTCAATGCCTTCTTGGACTTTCTGGATTGTTGCTCCGTGTGGAATGAGGTGGGTGTTTTGCGCTTGCCTAATGGCCTCATTGGTGAAGAAGGCTCCTTCTTTAATGGGAAAGTGTGCTGATAAAAGTACGGGAAAGGCGATTAGGCGCAGCTGGAACACAGTTACGGCAAAGGCATTTATGGCCACCTGCCATCTGTCAACACAAAGTTACCACGCAATGATTATAAGCAATTTTATCAATTACTATGAACATTAATATACTATGATTCTTTAACAGTGTTGACTATTCAGAAAATAGAATGTTACCCACTGCTCGCTTAACGTTAAAAATCACTAAAAAGAAACTTTTTTTGTAGATTAAAGTCTGCTTCGGTAAATATAACAATTTGAATTTATTTTAATCAAATTGAATTCTATTTTTTACAAATTTTTTAACAAACATAGAAGGCCTCATTTCATGGTTCAAAAGGCCACGCAGGTTCCCCACGCCTGGGTTAGGGTACAGTGGTAGTCCCACATTGGCTCTTTGTGATACCACACAATTAAGATTGATTTTACTTTGGGAGTCATAAATTTTGCCTAACTCAAGTGCATTTCCAGTAGGGATCTTTAACGAGTATCTGACATGGTACAGGCTCGAGACCGACGGCTTAAGGTCCTCTCAGAGGGACGTACTCAGATTTATTCACCTCCAGCGTGAATAAATCGTGGGCCAGGTGGGTACCGAACCCTGGACCTACCAATTCTGAGGTACGTAAGTTAACCACTGAGCTAACCTGGCCCCTTTACATGATATTTAAGAATTCATGTAAATCATGTAAGAAATATTTATGACTAAGTCTACCTTTCGAACTACAATGGTCACATGGGGTAGGGCAGCTCACGAGTTGAATGAGTCTGGGCCCCATCAGACTCTGCAGATCGTGATAATAAATAACAACTAGAATTGATAGTTCTAGATCAGTGGTTTACAATTTCTTATAAATGACTAAATGTTTATAGCTACAATAAAACAAATAATGTTATTAAATTATTATCTATAAGTAATAATGTTATACCAGAATGTATGACCTAAATCATAACGATAGTTAAATACAAATAAAAGAGTCATCTGTGGTGAAGGAAGTTTGATATTATGTTTACTTATAGTACAGTTGAGTGTAGGCCACTCCAGATTTCTATTCGTAAAAATTCTTATTATTTTTACACTTTCTTTTGTTTTTTTATCTTTAACTCTATATTTATTTAATTATCATTATTATTCCCATTTACTTTTTTTACTTTCTCGATCGTGAAATTTTTATGTTTTGAATATGAAAGAAGAGTGTAGTACATAGCGCAGAACCTGCATATTGATTCTCCTGAACTACTCATTCTGTACAAGGACTCTTCACAGCATTGTTTTAAAACTATATAAACAAATTTTTTGAACTTCAGTTCTTCACCAAAGGATATTAGAAGTTACGATGAAGAAGAACAACTACATAGTTTGGAAGAGATAGAATGAAGATAGAATAGAAGATAAGGTAAGGAAATCTTATAAATAATTAATACTTCATTAATTAATATCAATTTTTAGTTAAAGAAAGGCGTTAAAATTTAGCTAAACCTTACTGTTTAGCGTGAATAAATTTGAATGACTGAACTCGCCTGAATAAACAAGCACAGTATAGGATGTTTATTTAAACTGAACACTTGCGTTTGAAGCTTCTATTTCTAAACATACTAGTTTTAAACATCTCATATAATTTTTGATTTCTTTCAATTGCAAAATTTCATACTTCATCTCATGAAAACTGTGTTATATAGAACCAACCGATCATTGATAAATAATTTTATTATATATATATATATATATATTTGTAAAAGTTGGAAGGAGTCCTTCATTTATACATATTTTGTTAAATAAAGCCCCACATTTGGCTTGTATCTGTTTCCTCCATAATTTCTCCAATTTCTAAAATTCCTTCCTCCTCTCTTCATCAAAACTATAAAGCTTACTACCAATATTATTAGTCGACATATTTCGAATGTACCACATTCATCATCAGGACAATAATGAAAATAATAGTGGTTATTCGATTAGAAATATTGGAAATAAGCTTTATAGTTCTGATGAAGAGAGGAGAAAGGAATTTTGGAAATTGGAGAAATTATGGAGGAAACAGATACAAGCCAAATATATATGCATAACAAAATATATATAATATATATATATATATATAACAAGCGGTCTTCGTCAGAGTCAAAAACCCAACTCTGACGAAGACCGCTTGTTATGGTTGAAGATTTTAGTGTTTTTCCATTTTATATTGTGGTTTCATCATTGATTGTTATTTCATGTGTTTATGTGAAATCTTGTTATATATATATATATTAAGGTTTAATATATATATATATATATATATATATATATATATATTATATATTAATATAATTAATATTATAATAATATAATATATATTATAATATATAATTATTTTATATTATAATATATAATTTAATATATTTATACACTTTTTCGTTGGAAATACGATCCAAAACGGACAAATATAGTTCAATATAGACAAAGAAACATAGAGAAATCAAAAGAACACACTTACACAGTGCGCTTGGTTTCCTTCTTTTATCTCTCCTGAAGACGGTTCAAACCGAAAATTAGAGACTGTAAGTGTGTTCTTTTGATTTCTCTATGTTTCTTTGTCTATATTGAATAACTAATATATATATAATATATATATATTATATATATATATATTAAAAACAGAAAGGAACCCCAATGAAAGCAGCACACTATGAAATTTAGATCTGTTAGTGGTCTTGTCAGGAGAGAAAATTGTACTGCGACTAGATGACAGTCAACTCAATATATATAAACAAAATTGCACACACATAAATGAGATTACATAAACTGACTAAAATTATAGACTGTTTCTTCATCAGGTTAAAAATGTCAGTTCTCCGAAGATAAGCAAAGACGTACTGACGACAAATATGTCCCTGATTGTCTTCGGAGCGACTACTTCTTTCTACTTGTTAACGAGGCAGTCAAAGTACAGTAGTGATTTATTTTATGCGTGTTAATTATGTGAATTTAGTTTACTTAGTTCATGGAAGTGAACTAAGCATTAAATAAGTATTTAAATTTAATTGCTTATATATATATAGTCCAATGTAGATAAACAAACATAGAAAAATTAAAAACGCACACTTACAGTCTCTAATTTTTAGTTTAAACCATCTTCAGGAAAGATAACAGAGGGAAGCTAACGCACTGGTACAGAGACCAACTGTCTCTGTACCAGTGCACTTGAACCAGTCTCTCCTGAAGACGGTTCGATCCAAAAATTAGAAAATGTAAGTATTTGTTTTTAATTTTTCTATGATTTATCTATATTGAACTTTATTTGTCCGTTTCGGATCGTATTTTTATCGAAAAATTATGTATAATTATATATTAGTGCACCATGGCAGCAAGTCTTCTCTCAAACATGTACCGTTGAAGTTATCAGCAGCTTCTGCATTGACCACTTTTTTGCTGAGGTTCTTTAGTTTTTCTGGCTAGTTTGTGGTGAGTCAAAGGTACTTTCCAGAGGAGTTCAGTTAAATATATGCAGGTACAGATGATAAGGTGAATGAAACACTAAACACTATTTAAAACAGTTGAGTATATTAAAGCGTTTTAAATAATGTTTACTGTTTCGCCTTATCATCTGTATCTTCATATCTTTACCTGAACTTCTGTGATACCTTTGACTCACCGCAAACTAGTCAGGAAACTAGAAATGACGAAGCTGCTGCTAACTTTAACAGTACATGTGAGCATAATAGAATAAAGCGGGCAGTGACCTTTGGGCAGATTAATTTATATATGAATTTTACCAGAGAAATTGTATAGATAATAACCCTAGAATCGTGAGAATGCTGTATGAATCTCTCGGGATATTCTGACATTTACAGCTTCTTCATCAAATACGGCTTTCAAGTCCTTTTTAACACCCACTGACCTTATAAAGTTAATAACAGCAAACGTAACTCCATGTGTTACATCAAAACAAAGAGTGAATTTGAAAGATAGCTTGTCATGTTGTAAGATCATTTGATTGCATTATTTACGCGTTGTTGCATTCTTGAGTCATTTTTAACACAATGATGTAACCACTGTCTACTCTATTGAACGTGAATTATTGACAGTAGGCTGTTTAAAAACAGGCAACCATGACCTCTTACAAAATATCACTTGATGAAGAAACTCTCCATAATAGGCCATTCACACTCTCTCGAGAGAATATTTGGGTTGTATCAATATTCAAAGTAACTCATTTTTGCTATTACAAGAGAGGCCAGGTAGCCCAGTGGCAACATACTCGCCTCTGGATTAGTAGGTCCGGGGTTCAATAACCACTCTGGTCCTCTATTTATTGGCGTAAGTGAATAAATCTGAGCACGTCGTCCCTCGAAGAGGATGTTAAACCATCGGTATCGAGTCTGTACGAGGTGAGGCAACTGGTTAAAATCCCTATTCTAAATACACTTGAGTAAAGCAAAATTTAGGGCTCCCAAAGCAGAATTAATCTTCATTGTGACAAATCACAATGGCCAATGGTCAGCCTCTGTATATTCCCTTGTGGGACTGCCACTGCAACCTAACCAAACATTGACCTTTACCAAGTATCACAAGAGTCAGGGAGGGACCCATGGGGGTTAACAGGAGTCTATTCGTCAATGAAACGAATATAGAAGCCAACTAACCGAAGCGGAGAAATCTTCATATTGAATGAATCAAAAAACTTCATTAAACTTACAACTTCCAGGATGTAAATGACATCTATTTTCTAAGACAGTACTCCTTATAACAGTTTGACAATGTTGTTCACAGCCATTTAAAATAATACTTGATTCTTCATAAATATAGAACACTAGACTACCCGTGACCTGTTGGGTCATCTTCTTACGCCTTCCTGTTTGATGCAATCGTGTGCCATCAATGCAGATAACTCTTTATACATTAATTGTATGCAATACAATGTCGTATAATATTTAGACACCTTAAAATTGTATTAATTTACTATAATACATAATACTGCAGATAATACATTTTTAAGACATACCTTTATTTACATTTTTTGTCCAATTTGAATTTTTCAAAAAAAAAACTTTACTGTTTTCTGTTTGACCTTACTAGGAGCAACATGTAATTGGCCATGTTGAAATGCTGTTTTACATAAATGAACTAAAACTTTCTGTAGAATCTCTCTTGACACTTGTAAATAGTCATGGTACAATGCTAACTGAATCGGAAATTGAATCCTTAAAAAATGAATATTGTCCTCTTCAGATAAAACAACTTTCCATCTTGGAATTAAAACTATAAATCCTCTATCCTCTTGACACTGTGATGCGATAACTTTATAAACAATGACATTATCATAAAGTTCCTCAGTTATTAGGCTTATTCCATTACATAAGCGCAGTGGATCAATATTTCTCATACATACACATGACAGGAGCTTCCTTTTTGAGTTCTAGCTTATGTTAGAGCAATTCAGACATCTAGAGAGTGAAGACATTCTTGAGGGTAATGTGTGGGTTCTGTTCCTACACAAACCGAGTTGTATGACAGATATTATACAATTTCTCCTGAAAATTATTCAATGAATTTATGATTAATTTCACTGAATATCTCCTTAAATGGAGCTTACATAGAGTTTTATGTGATCAATATTTGTTGTTTGGCGAATGAAGAGTAAATGTATTGAATACACTAATCATCATTATGTACACGGATAAACATGTCTTCGGGCAGTAATAATCTCTTTGTTTTCATTGTTTTTAACTCTGTCTTCACCAATATTTATAAGAAATTTAGAGTATTCCTCATCTTCTTTTTGAACTGTCATATTGTTTGTTAAATCGTATTTAGTAAATTTTCGCCACAACTGAGACTGATTCAAGCATTATAGATCTCAGAGTTCAGTTCATTTCTTGAAAACTGGAAGAAGTCGTATGTACTGGAAAAAAATGTATCATTATATTAACAGTAATCAATTAACTCTGAAGAGAGGCAACTTTTGCAGGAATGAACTGGTTCAGAATTTCAAGAATCCTAGAACACGAATTAAATTTTTTTTTTTTAATTTTTAACTTAACATCACAAAATACGATTTTAGTCTAAAAGCTGCATTAATCTAATAAATCTTTAGACATAAAAGCTGCATGTCTGACACTCATTCTTCAAGCGAATACTGCATCTATCTAATGATTCAACATTGGGAGTCCTAAATTTTGACTAACTCAAGTTTAGTTATGATAGGGCTGTGTCATGAGTACCCGACTAAGCACAGGTTAGAGATCAAAGGCTTAATGTCCTTTCCGAGGGATGACGTGCTCAGATTTTTTTCCAATGTGAAAAAATTGCATTCCAGAGTGAAAATTGATGCGGGGATCTACCAATCCAGTGTCGAGCAATCGTGCCATTGGGCTACCTTGGCTCCTTTCAAATCACATTACGGGGTTGATTTTATTGTACTATCAATTCTTTCTAGTATACAATAGCGTACACAATATGCGGTTGTAGTATTGACACATTATATCCTGGGTGAAGTATTAACATATATTTTACTTCACACAGGATTACTCAAAATCCTTAATTTGTATCTGACACTGTACAGACTCGGAATCGACAGTTTGATGTAGTCTCAGGTCGTGTAGAAGATTTTTAATCTCCCAAATGAAAAATTAGGGATCATCAATTCTCCTATCTTCAGTATTAAGATACGAGTAACAACACTACCTCTTAGATAAATCTCACACTAATCCTTACTTAAGTCAAACTTATTTGAAACAATAACGCCTCATTTTTGATTAAAAAACAAATATTTTATAAATTGTTGAAAACTTATACGTTAATGTTGTAAGCGAAATAATTTGTTTTTATAAAATTTATGAATTTTATGTAATTTAAGTGTTCATTAAAATGATTAAATTATGTATAAATCATGTAAATTATTATTTATATAAATTATGTAACTTTGTGTAACGTCAGAGGCCAAATAGTTAGTAGAAATATATCAATAGTAAGTAAATAGTTTATGGAATTAAAAGCCGTTTATTTTTCTTATTTCTAGCTGCAATTTCTTCAAATTTAAAAGTTTTATGAAAGAGTTTCCCAATAGCGCCATTTTTGAGGTTTCAACACATTTTTTATATTTGTAAGAAATTTCTTAAAATTGATTATAAAAACTGAAACAGAATCAATGATGGGAACGACTTTTATGAGTATAATAAACCAGAATCAGATTAGAAAAATACATTATACCAGGATTGTAGAAGAACATAAAATACAATATCATTAAGAAACAGATAGTTTCAATGTTAAACTAAAATTTGATTATTTATAAAATTAATAAATTTATTGTGCTAACTGCAAAGATGATTGATATTATACGTTATATTGACAGTAGAACAGAGGATTTAGCGTCATCTAGTGGTAAGAATGGTGTGCATCATCGAAATAGACCATATGTAGTATCGTGATGATTGTATCAAACAAGTGAAGTTTGCTAAAGGCATTATCATCACTGATCATCATCAGAATATCAACAATTGATGAACGAATGGTGCACACCATAACTGCAAGTTTAGTACACAAGGCTTAGCACTGCTGAATTATTGTATTACAATAAGCGGAATAATCAGTAAGTTTTCATTACTTGAGCAATCTGTTATAATGTGGTATTTATTTGTATTGGGGAATTTAAAAAAAGTACATCTCTACTACAAAGAAAGTTTAATATGAAAACTAACAAAACTTAGTGTTCTTCTTCAAGGTTACATCTTGCACCCTTGAGATATTGATTTACGAAACCTATTCTTGAGATTTTGATTCAAGTTCTGATTAACATCTCAAGAGTGCAGATGTAAACCTGAAGAAGAGCACAAAGTTCGAAATGCCTTAGTTTTCATATTGAACTTTCTTTGCGTGGAGACTTTTGTTTTTTTGAAATTCCCTAATATAGTAAGTTTTATCAAGTAGCCTATGATGAGATCCAGATACTGTGATCAGAGAACGTGAAAGATTCTTGAAGCAGGCACATTGAATTGGTAAACACAGAACTTCAAATCATCAGTGGCGCACCTTGGTAGCGGAGGCTCAGGTCCTAAATGGGCCGTAATGCCAAGGAGAAGAAGAAGAAGAACTTCAAATCATGTAACTCAAAGAAAAATGCTTGTGCATCAACATGAACTTATAAACCACATTCAAGAGGTACAGGGTCACTAAACCGCAGACTCAAATCAGAAATAGATAAGTACCATTAAAGCTTCAATAGTATTGATTAATGATTTCGTAATGGTCACACTGTACAACTTGAGGAACTCTATATTTACGATAAAGGTAATTAAACTACATTAATAACTTTTTTTTTTAAATTAGCTACGTAAATACATTAAATGGATAGAAGGACTTGGTGGATGTTTCTATTTTTAAGATGCTTGCAAGTTATAGAAGAGATTTGTTGAAGACAATGCACAGAAATAGGACTTACAGTGTTACTAGTAAGAATGAAATTATAACAGTATTGGTTAAAGTGGTAATTAACGGTAAGAAAAGTGACCAAAAAAGCACGTTTGCTTTTGGACTGGTTCGATTTCAGTTTGGTCAACGATTTTTTTTATAAGGGAGGTGAAATAATTTGAGGAAGTCGTCCCATGGAGAGGATGTTTAACGCGTTGATTGACCAAGTACTCTTTAAAGATTGCTACTCTAAATACACTTTTGTTAAGGAACAAATAAGCAGGATTCCTCCTATAGGATCACTAGACTACCTGTGACCCTTTGTGCCACTGGAAATTATAACAATAGGTATTGAAATTAATTCACTGAACATGAGTGGCAGGGATAATTGTAATTGTTGTTTCTTGTTATTAAGGCACGGGTAGATTCTTATATGGCCCAAACTTTTGATATAGTATTCTTAACATGATTCAAGATACATACACAGTAAGTAGATTTAGCAAAATAAAAATCATTTAAAAGTAAAAACAAATCATTTATTTTATCATATAAATAAATAAAACATCAATTCAAGTTATTTACACAATGAAATATACTTAAAACAAACAAAACTTGTAAACTTAAATATGCAATTTATTTTCCTAACTTAAAATAACATTAATGAAAAGAATGTGTCTTTATTAATGTTACCTTAAAACATTCGTATTTTATCTGACAGTTGTGTTCAAGATTGTTTCTAAAATTATTCATTTTTAACCTCTAATGTAGTAGTTTATTATATATGTATTTGTTACATTTATTTATAATTCATTTGAACTCATGTCATCGGGAGCACGCAAGCCTCTGGGCTACTCTGGCTTCATGCTTTAATTTTATTACAAATGTTTATATTTTGCAACTTTTAAATTAATTTATTTTTATTTTTTTTGTTACATTTATATGTAATACATTTTCACTTCTATCATCGGCGAGCATGCAAGCGATACGACTTGTTCCCTACAGTAAAATGAAACAACTTGGGCATAAAATTTTTGCCATTATGAGCTTAATCAGATTATTAAAATTAATTACAAACTTAAATATTGTTAATTTACACTATTATAAATTGTAGAATCATCTCGTTGGAGATTGTCGTTGATTGTGCATGTATGATGCCATAAAGTGTCTTAGTTTGTCCTTCTATTATTAAAAATGTTTAATGGACAATATTATTACTGTGCTACACCAACGTTTTTTGCACAAACATCTCCTTAGTTAATCAGCTTCAGTAAAGTCAATTTTATTCGGAATGATATAACTAAGATTTCAACTAAACGGGCATATAAGCAATTGGGCTACTTATAATGCTTTATAACAACCCATAATAATCAAAAGAACCTCTTTAGCACTAAAATCCTATGAGGCACTTATCACACTTTGAAAGATTTTACGAATGTATGTAGAGTAAGGAGGGATATTATAAACTGTTTAATAAATAAGAATAATAATAATAATAATAATCAAAAATAATGAGAAACTAATGTAAACATAAAGTGAAGAGACATGTTACCTTGAGCAGTGGAGAGCGAACGTAGGTTTACTAATGAGCAGCAGGTCGTGTGTCAGGATTTATATGGGGTCCGTACCCCCTCCCGGAACTTTCACCAGTCAACAGCGTCCGTCCTCCTCTTGCTTTAGGCCAAATTACTTCTCAAATTACTTTTGAAATACACTATTATATATTAAATTAGTAATTATTATATAAGGGACTCAAGGTGGCTGGAGAAATGAAGCCTTTTCATTTGTGTGGAGAAATGCCCAATCCTACATACGCAAGTTTTTTCTGTAACAGAAAACTTCAGTCTGATAGGTAATTGATAACTATCTGAAATCAGTTAATTTGCAAGGCTAAATGATTTGACTAACTCAATCATTAATGATGATACAATCAGTAGCACGGATTATGCCAAATATTGGCTTTAATGTCATACTTGCTCATCATGTTTAATATTAGAAATAGAAAAAACCGTCTTCCCTTCTATAGTACCGTTAGAGCCATCCGTATTAACAATATCCATGTATTTTACACCTCATTTTGTCAACTTTGAAGACACCGAAGTATAAAAATTAGATGCATAACTTATCAAATCAATAAATATATCAATAAATTATTAAAAATTGTATATACAAGAAAAAAGAAGGGAAGAGAAAAAGCTGGCGTAATTTCTTCAATATTTAGATAACCAGAGTCATCAGGAAAAAGAAGTCGTGTTGATTGATAGGGGACCAGGATATAGTCAAAATGAGGACTCTTTTGAACTTTTTGATAATGTATTATGACTTCCTGAAGAGGAAAATTGTTTTCACATCTTATGCTGTTTCGTGACAGGGGAATTGGTCCAGTTATTCCAAAGATCTCCTGTTGTCCTTATTGAGGCTAGTTTCTGGTGTTACCTCCGAGGTAATGCGAGGCAGTTCAAACAACTAGAACTTGTGGAGTAATGTAGCGACTGCCAATATTATGCGCAAGAATGCAGTGGATAACAGGATGGGTGTGGCTTTACAGGAGTAGCGGCTGACAACAGAAGGTACTAGTGGAGACTTCCAGCACACTCCCTCACCGAGAGTGGATATCAGGTATTTTAACATGTCTTACAAAACACGGCAGACCAGGGGTCCCATCACCCTGGTCTTTATCTGCTCGTCTTCTGCAAGGAACAAAACAAAAAGAAACATGTGAATTCCCAGTTGGGTTTTTGAATCTGAAGAAGACCGCTTGTTGCGGTTGAAAGATCTTAGTCTTCTTTTCCCATTTCGTATTGTGGTTTGATCATTGATATATATATATATATATATATATATATATATATATATATATAGGTGTGCTCTCCAATCGGGATTTCCAAAACAAGACTGAGATCGGAAAGATCTTAGTCTTGTTTTCCCATTTCTTATTCTGGTTTGATCATTGATTGTTATTTCACGTGTTTATGTGAAATCTTTATATATACGAGTATATATATATATATATATAAATTTGTGAGTCACTCCAAAGAAAAGTGAGGACTGAGTCTTCGCCTGCCTTTAATGTGGCTAATATCTTTCTACTTGATGATGATACAGTTGAAATGTAGTAGCAAGGGTTTGTAATCTTTTTTATGAGTGTTATTTCTGTGAGTTTAGTCTATTTAGTTTGTGTAATCGTTTTATTTGATTAGCTACACATATTTGAAGTGCATGCATTAGAATGCTGGTTGAATACACAATGCAAGCAACGTTGTATTGGCTGAAGTGTGCCAAAGGGCACTAGTTACGTAAGGGCCTCGATAAGAATGACGCAAGCAGTAGGAAGTGGGTTTTGTGTGCGCATGGTGAATGGTATCAAGTCAATTTGGCATAATTAGAACTTTAGTCGCCGACTACTGTGCCTCCTGCCTTATTTATACTTCTCTTCTGAGCATTTAATAACCCAATCAAATGCTTTTTTGATTCCTCCATCCAAGAAGAATTACAAAAAACAAACCTCGTTTAATCACTTTTGTATCGCTAATCAAATCACATGTCTGATTACCAAGCCTGTACTCTTGTAAATTTTCCTCTTTCGATTCATCTTGGCAAAAATTTCATCTTGAAATTAGAAAGTATTTTGAAACCCTTTTTGTATTATAGATCATTGTTTGTGTGTGCTACTACACGTTTGTGTGTGCTACTTATTTTTGAACAAACAAAATTAGTATTTATTGTTCACAATTTCGAATGGCCTACAAAACGACTTTTTTTCCACTTCAGTTACAAAGTATTTGTATTAAGAAATTAGTGTAATTTGGTATCTACGATTACCGGGGATTTATACGGGAATGAGTGGTCACCCATTTGTAGCCATTTTCTTGTTAAACACCAACTCGGGTTTGAATGTATTATAGGTGAGTGAAGGGAAAGTTGGTTCGGTTAGTAATCTGCTGTGGAATAATTTGTATCTTTCTATCGCAAAGTTTTAAACGGTGAGACTTTGAGGTTTTAGTGTATGATTTTTTTTGAGACATAGAAAGGTAAATGTGATAGTTTTCTAATGATTTTCGACTGTAGGGATTGTTAACGTTGTATGTTGGAACCCTAGATTTCTATGCCATAGACCGAGAAAGGCTTCAGGACTGCGTTGCATATATGTAGTGTGTCTGTTATTGTGAGTTTCGATTTTGAGACTTAAAGTTTTATTAGTAGTTTGTAACGTCTGTTAGTCTCTGTACTTTAAGTCTTGTTTGTGGATTCCAAGTCATCCGGGTGTCAAAGTGTAGCCCAACGTAGCGTACAATGGTCGCGAGAGAGATGATCTTATTGTTCAGAAGTACTGGAGAACAGTTTTTACGGGAATAAGTGAAAGTATGTGAGAGCTCTTTTGCTCGTCAATTTTGATTCTCCAACGTTTGAACCAATATTGGAGAAGAAGCAAATGTTGTTGAAGTTTATCAGAAGCTACGATAGGATCATTATGCGCTGATAGAATGGCTTTGTCATCAGCAAATGCTTCCAAGAGAGTGGAGTGTTTGAGGTAGATCTGCCGTGTATATATTATATAGAATGGGAGAAAGTATACTGCCTTAGGGAAAGCCTGATTGAATGTGGCAAACTAGTGATAAACTTGAACATACTCTTACAAGAAAGAATCTGTCTGACAAATATGATTTAATGATAAGAAAGTAAGTAAAAGGGCGGAAGCCTTTTAACTTTCATAACAGACCCTCATGCTAGATTCTGTCCAACACCTGAGCTTCGTCAAGAAATACACCAGACAAGTACAGTGGATTCCGCTTAATTGGGACAGCCGCTTATTTGGGACAAATCTCAAAGAACGGAAACCAAACTATGAACTACAATTGTAAATTTGTATGTTTAATTGGGACAACATTCCGCTTAATTGGGACAGTGAATATAATATTTTAGTACAGTAGAGTCCTGATTAACCGAGTATGTTTTAACTGAGTTCCGGTTTAACCAAGCCGGTGCAGCGGCAAAACAAACACCACCCCCTTCTAAATCCCGGGAAAGCGAGAAAGGCAGCTTCTTTCTGAACCCGATACCCGTGTTTTAAAAATCCGCAGCTGCCTCATGTTCACATTTACTATCTTTTCCATCCGAGCCAGTGCAGCGGCAAAACACCCCCCCCCCCCCCCCCCTCTTCCGTAGTCCTGGAAAGCCGGAAAGGCGGCTTCTTTCTGATCCTGACACCCGTGTTTTAAAAAGCCGCGGCAGCCTCACATCGACATTTGCTTCAGTATTTTCCTATTCAGCTACCGATACACTTCGCTGTGACAACTGTCTCAATTCTTGCACATTCATTCACTCGCCATACATACACCTTGCAGGTGAAGTTATTGTCACTATTGCGAGTTTATTCGCTCACCGATACACCTCGCGCGTGAAATTATTTTTCCTCAATTGTATTTTTCAAAAATTTTACCCTTACCAAAATGCCAAGAAACGATTTGACACTTACTAGTAAAATTGCTTTGCTTGATAAAATAAAAAGCCAGCCACTTAATACAATTTGTCGTCGGTTCGCTAAGATAACTGGTGTACAAAAATCTACCATATCGCGTGTCTTACGACAAGAAAGTCAACTGTGTGAGGAATTCGCATTACAAGAAGGACCGACAGGGACATCCAAAAGAAAACGTGATGGGAAGGATCCAGACGTTGAAGAAGCACTAGATCAATGGTTTTCTATTGTTAGTGGCAGAGGCGTAAATATCAACGGTCCAATATTGAAGGCGAAGTCAGAGGAGTTCGACCTCACTTAGACAACCTACGAAATATACAGCTGGAATTTCTGGAAAGCTGTTTTCGTATAAAATAAAAATTTAAAAAATAATATGCATTGTTTAATTTTGTGTGTTACTGGTTAATGGCATTGTTCCTAAAACCAATCAAATGAATTTCCAAAAAAAAAAGTGAAATTCGTTTAATTGGGACAGCCGCTTAATTGGGACAAAACGCCTCGGTCCCGATGTGTCCCAATTAACCGGAATCTACTGTATTGCTTTTTCTCAAGGGAGGATGATGTACACGATGATGATCCACGACACGATGGCATTGTTGGATAGTGGAATGAAAGTGCTGGAAGCCAAATTACTGGTTAGGGAGTGTTTGAGTAGGTAGAATGAAGTAGTGGGATAAGTCTGATGTAGGAGGAGTCTTTCTAGTAGTTTACGCATGATGGGTAGCAGGGATATGGGTCCATAAGAAGATGGTTGATAGTTTGGTTTATTCGGTTTAGAAATCATAATGATAATGGCAGATTTGCTGCCTTCCTTTGCAAATATATATACCAAGATTTCATAATAAACACATGAAATAAAAATTAACGTTCAAACCACAATAAAAAATCAGAAATAGAAACTAAGATCTTTCAACCTTAACAAGCGGTCTTCGTTTGAGTCAAATCTGATTTGAGATTGGAATCTGACGAAGTGACCCAGACTCAGACTTAACTGACTGAGTTGGGATTTGACTCTGACGAAAACCGCTTTTCACGCTTGAGAGATCTTAGTCTTTTTTTTCAGATTTCTTACTTTAGCTTGGACTTTGATATACATATATATATATATATATCCGAAATATATATAGAATATATATAGGGATCATCCAAAAATTTGAGTTTGTAAGTGGGTCTCTTTCTCTGTGTGTTGCTTTTCTTCAATTTTGAACTGATATATATATATATATATATATTATATACTTATTGTTGCGACCACAGAGGTTAGTAAACATCATATTACACCTACCATATCTCGTATCTGTCATACCTCGTGAATCTTAGTCAAAGACGTCCGATCGAGTTTACACCTAATGCATCTTCAAGTAGAACTAATCATAGTCAAAGAATTCTGTGTATAAATACCTATTAAACAAGTGGTGCTAATATATGTTTAAATTTCTGATGTTAAATATCCCTTTTGTTTTATTTCTTATACATCTGATTTTATGCTTTTAGAATTTAAATTGGTTAGATCCATCGAGTCGTAAAGTTTTTTATTATTGGTTTAAATATTATGTATCAATTTCACAATTAATTTGCTCCTTTATTAAACTATCTGTGTTATTATGTCTGTATGTTTCATGTTCATCAATTATTAAGATTCTTTCACTTAGAGTAGTCTTACTTGAAAATGCACTTCCCGCAAAAAACCTGTCGGACGTCAACAAGAACTTCTTCACGATGGATGACGAATTAGTGTAATAATCTGATATCAGGTGTACATATTTTTACTTTTTAACGAACATTGACTCAATTTGATTAAAGCAAGGAGACAACATACAACATTAAATATGGTACAAAATTAAATAAAAAGGGTAAAACGTAACAATCCGATAAAATCTATAAATATGTATTTCTATTAACACTATAAATTACCTTAACCAACTTTTATTAGTTAAAATTAGCATAAGTGGTACTGTATCTGTTAGAGTAGTACAGGTTGTATCACAGTAGTTCTGTGATACTTTTAGTACCTATTATTTTCCAAAACAAACTTCTTTCTCTCATTTCTCTTTTGTCATTTAATCAATTTTGAACTAATTTTATATTAATTTATTTATTTTAATATCTTTTTATTAGTATCCCTATCAATACAAACCAGAGTCCCTTAAAAGTTTATTTACCTCCTCTTAAAGAGAGTTTTTGAACTTATTGTGTTCACAAACTGAAGAACAATTTGTGTTTTTGTGTTTTACTTATATGGTAACCAAAATGCTAGAAAGACAGCATGTAATTTTAATTAAAATCAATTTTTTTTTTTTAGAAAGTGCTCAGAGATAGTAGGATTTGAATATGAACCTGAATAGTTAGAGCACTTTTTGTTTTTGAGATTTCCTGGTATATTGTGTTCTCTTTCTCACTCTTTCTCTCTCTCTCTCTCTCTCTCTCTCTCTCTCTCTCTCCCTCTCTCTTTCCCCCTCTCTCTCTCCCTCTCCTTTCCTCTCTCTCTGCCCCTCTCTCTCTTTCTCGTTCACACACACAGGAAGGCAAATTTTCAAAACTTATTTAATGGAGTCAGGGGGATTTTAAAATGTGTTTGTCCGTTAAAAACTTGATTTCAAAATTGTGGGTAGAATGAAGGACTTCATTTTTATATATTCTATGTAGGGAGTAAATAAAAGGAAAAATAAGCATGTGTATATTAAAACAGGACGAATCTTCTTTTTAATGATTTTGTTCAAGAAATATCTTTCTTTTCAACCCTACTCATATAAAAGGTCAACGCCTCTGGGGTTACCAAAGCGGGTGAAAGGTCTTCTCATTCTTTTTTGGCCCTGTTAACCTTAGCAAGTACATCACTGTACTTTTTACTAAAGGGGTGAAGTAGATGTTTGTGCACTTGTTCAGTGCACAATCAAGTCTTGTTCTTGTGCATCCATCAAGTCGTCAACTCATTTTTATTATTGGTTTAAGTAATATATATCAGTTTCACAATTATTTTGCTTATTTATTAAACTATCTGAGCAATGTTCAGATAGCTTAAATCATGTCCAGGAATATTCTTTTAATATGAATAAATATTAAAAAAATAAGGTTTTGAAATATTCAATTGAGTTGTGTGATGTTTCTAGGGGTTCTTTTCTTGTAATTATTTGATATTTTGTCCTAACAGACTGTTTCATTTTTTAATTATATATATATATATATATATATATATATATCAATGATCAAACCACAATAAGAAATGGGAAACAAGACTAAGATCTTTCAACCGTAACAAGCGGTCTTCGTCAGAGTCAAAAACCCCTTCGTCAGTTGGGTTTTTGACTCTGACGAAGACCGCTTGTTACGGTTGAAAGATCTTAGTCTTGTTTTCCCATTTCTTATTGTGGTTTGATCATTGATTGTTGTTTCACGTGTTTATGTGAAATCTTTTTATTTATATATATATATATATATATTATATATATATATATAATGAAGTTTAAAACACAATGAAAAAGGAAAAACAATAGAAATAAATGCTCTAAGAACATTATTATTTGATATAATGTTCAGTCTTTACATTATTGACTGAAAAACTGAATGCATAATGTGTTACAATACATACATGATAACCAATCTTCTGATAAAAATATATTGAACTCTTTATAATCTAAATAACTTGTTGGTTATGTTAACAGTAAGTGTTGTCACCCATCCAAGTGTTGACCACGTCTAAAGTTGTTTTACTTTACTAATTTGACAAGAATCAGTGTATTCAAAATCGCTATAGACGTTGGCAGTTCAAAGAATAAAACAAAAACTGTAGGCTAGTTAGGGTTAGGTTTCAGTCCCACGGAAAACCACACATTGGCCCGTTGTGATACCACAAAATGAATATATTAACATTGGGAGTCTTAAATTTAGCTTAAATCAAGTGTTTTTAGAGTAGGGACCTTTAAGGAATACCTGACATCATACAGACTCGGGACCGACTATCCCCCCCGATGTGCCTTCACCTTGTCGTGGTGGGGGGGCTTAGCATGCCTGGGTGGTTGTTCCCTCATGGCATGAACTAAGAAAGGCACAACCTATTCTATTTTATCATAGTATAGCCAAAAGACTCAGGTGTATAAATAAATCAAAACAGGCGTAACATCTTCTTGAGTAAGGACATATCGTTTTTATTAACCTCCCACGTGGATAAATCGAGGGCCAAAGTGAATATTGAACCCCAAATCTTCTAGTTCAGATAAAAATAATAACTAGAAATAAATAAAAATAAAACAGCAATAACCACAAAAGCAAAAAAGGAAAAGAAATAATACAAATTTAAAATTAACGGTTTAGGCTGAGGCCAGGGTTAACTCTAGTTTTTTTTTGTGAGTTGGCAACTCTACTTATCACTAAGCCGTACGCGCTTTGTTATTAGTTGCTGTTTGCCAACCGAGCAGAACTCATTTTCTTCTTCTCCTTCTCCTGATGACGACGTGGTCGAAATGTTCAATTGAGTTGTATGTTGTTTCTACGGGTTCTTTTCTTGTAATCGTTTAATATTTCGTCCCAACGGACTTTTTTATTTTTTGAATTATATATTCATATGAAGTTTAAAGCACAATGAAAAAAGGAAAACAATAGAAATAAATGCTCTGAGGCCCGTTCAATTTATGTTATCAGAGAGTAATACTTTTATTGATTACTATTCATTACTTTTATGTTAGTTTCTCAGTTTTTACTTTGTTTGCTCTCTGATGACATATATTGAAAGGCCTCAGAGCATTTATTTCTATGGTTTTTCTTTTTCCATTTTGGTTTAAACTTCTTTGATTGCTTCACGTGTTTATTTATTGTGATTTTTCTGCATATATATATATATATATATATATATATATATATATATATATACAAAAAGATTTCACATAAACACGTGATTTTTTTCTTTTCACTTTTCACTTTTTTTTTCTGCATCTAGTGTTCAGTTGGGTTTTTGACTCTGACGAAGACCGCTTGTTGCGGTTGAAAGATCTTAGTCTTGTTTTCCCATTTCTTATTGTGGTTTGATCATTGATATATATATATAAAACCAATTAAAAAAGATAGCACACAGATAGACACAGGAATAACTCACTTCTATATTTCGACTATCGTCGTCATCAGGAGGCGAAGAGTCCCGCAGGAAGGCAGAGCGGCGACTTTTTATTTAAAAGTCCGTTGGACCGTTTCATTTAATTATTATAATATATATATATATATCCATATTTTTATTAGTATTATATATATATATATATATATATATATATATATATATAGTATATAACTACTCAATTATTATTTACCCATTCAGTCGTGACGTTTCTTTGAAACAGAGAATATATAGCTCCACTTATCGTGTACGTTAGCTCAAGGTATTACTCTTGAGTCGTGCTGCATCATATCGTTATTGGACTGTACAGTTAAACCAAGGATAATTCAGTTTCAAACCTATCCTACCAGACCCTCTGTAATCTGTATATTGATGGCCTATGCAGTTGACCCGGTTGAGTTTACAGTTTGACCTAATTCTGTCAGACTAACTTATTTTTGTTGAGAGGGATTAACAAAACTGTAAAAAACTGAGAAATACTGCCACATTTAACAAACTTACAGTTTAAACTACAGAAAATTTGCATTTTCCTCCTTTTTACATTATTGACTGAACAACTGAATTCAGAATGTGTGTTCTAATACATAAATGGTAACCAAGCCTGTAACCTTCCAATAAAAATAATATTGAACTCTTCATAATCTAAATTTTTTTTCTTTATTGTTTATTTTATTAATATAATATCTAAAAAAAATTAGAGTTGCTTAAATTAATAACTAATTCTTTCGTGACTTAGAACTAAGTGAGAAAATGAAAGTTACGTTTAAATGACCCGGAGGCAGTTGACTTAAATTTCCTTACGTAAGAAGTTGTGCAGTTATTCCCAATTACTTTACCGGAAAAGTAATCTGAACTTTCTCTACTACAAATAAAATGTTTTCATTTTAAGTTTAAAGATAATCTGTGTCTGTATTGAAACAAGCTATAAGGTTGGTTATAATATTGGAAGTATAGAACAATCTTTTGAAATAATCTCTATATAAAGTAAGATACCATCGATGATTCAAATTGGTGCCTCAAACAGTAAATAATGATAGAAACGTCTAGTTTAAACCGGTTCTTTTTTTAATGCAAACAAGTTTTTTGAAAGTGGTAGAAATCGATTTTTAAGGAGTGGGTGTTTGAGATAAATTCGACTGGTCTTTGAATGATTTTTAGAGATCAACTAAATCCATTGACCCTGCAATGAAAAGCATCGTGATCTCAAAGCAGTAGTATGAAATGAATTGTACCACTTCAACTAACTTTCTATGTCTACTCGCTATCACGATTATATTAACAATTCAAAATATATTTCCAACTAAATTCAGTTCAAACTTTTACTACTGTATTACAAACTATGTTTTACTATAAATTAGAAACTATATTTTTCAATAGTACTCGAAACAATTTGGTTTTGCAACAGTCTTGTAAACAATGTTGTTATCTAATACAATTATAAATATTAATTTTAATTATTTAATAAAACTATTGATTAATAGTGTTAAATACACTAGAGTTAGGGGAATTTATGATTTCCAATGTAGAATTTTTATTCTGTAGCATCAAAAATGGTCAGTTTTTGGCCTACACGTGTTCTCTCTTAGTCCATCATTGTAACCCAACCCTCGCAAGGGGAGATGCAGCCGGTGCAATTCACCAGGGCCCATTATAATCAAAGTTACAAATTGAGTACAAAAAATAAATTATGCATGATTTTTTTGTTATTGTTAAATTGAAGAAGAAAGGAAATTAGAGTACACTGATATAACCATTATTCATTCTTCAGGGTTGTCAGGTTATCATTTTTTGATCCAACGTTCGACAAATTTTACTTCTTTTCAACTGATTGGTATTAAAAAAATTCCATTTTCCTCTAAGTTGGCTCTTTTTTATGTGATCAGGGTGTATTTAAAAATTGATGAAGTAACGAGTATTAATCATTTTGCATTTATGATCTTTTGAAATTTAAACTATCGTGAGTATTTTATTTGACTATATAAATCCAGAGATCTTTTATTAATGTTCTTATTACTCAGAACAAACAGTAATAAATTATTTACAGTTTACAAACAGTAAACAAATTATCTAGATATGACCACTGTTGGAAGGCGGCGCAGAAAAGGTCTTGCTCCAGCACATTTTTTTCCTCTCAAGGGCCCTCCTGTCACCTAACCTAACCTTACAGCATTGTTAATTTCTCACTTTTGAAAACTTTTGCTATTTTTGTTTTAAATTTACCATTTATGAAAAACATCATACATTATGAAGAGTTTGGAAACTTTTAGAATTATAAATATTATTGTGTATGTTAGGTTGCAGTGGCAGTCCCACAAGGGAACACACGTAGGCCAAGCATTGGCCCTTTGTGATACCACACAATGAAGATTGATTCTACAGTGGGAGTCCTAAATTTTGCCTAACTCAAATGTATTTAGAGTAGGGATCTTTAACGACTACCTGACATCGTACAGGCTCGGGACCGACGGTTTAACGTCCTTCTCCAAGGGACGACGTGCTCAGATTTATTCACCTCCCGCGTGAATAAATCGAGGGCCAGGTAAGGATTGAACCCTGGTCCTATCAGTTCAGAGGTGAGCACGTAACCACTGAGCTAGCCTGGCCCTCGTATTGTGTATGTTAAAAATAATTTGAAAAATTTCTTATAAACTTATTTTTTTGGAGTAAAGCACCATGACATGTTTTGTAAGTTTTCTCATTAAAAAGGTTTTACATTGATGAAGTCCATGTTGATGTTGTCCCCAAGCTACATGAGCTTGATTAGAGTAAAATTATAAATATTTATAATTGAAGAAATAAATACCCATTCCATTTTCTTGACAGTGGATTCTATCTTCCACTAAAGATGAAAGCATGGTTCATGGTGCCATCAGTTTTCGGCCCTAAATAAAAATTTCACAAAAATGTTATTAGAGATCAAATATTTAACGCATGTATGGTTCATCCTTTATTATATTAATTTACATTGCCTTTCCTATATATGAACAGAGATATGCAAATGGTAATACTACGCCCGGGGAAGTTGGATTTGAGGTCTCTATCCTACAAGCCTTTCTTGAAAGTCAATTAACCTTTCAATATGCTAATAAATTTTAGGTTTACAGTAACAGAGAAAGTAACATTTGCATAATATTTTATTGATAAAAACATATAAACATTAATTGAGTACAATTTTTAAACATTAATGTTTGCAGTACCATTTATAACGCATTCCTAACTCATGGATTATACAGGGTGGACCATAATGATGAGACATATTTTAAATGCTATTTTCTCGGATTATAAAAATGATACAGTCTACTAAATATATTTATTAGAAAAGTAATACACAGGAGTTTAACATGTTATCTGTTAAGGAGACTTAAATATTACATTCTTGAGATGGTCACCATCACGAGGAAAACATTCAAGAGCTCGATTTCTCGTATCACGAAAAGTGTGGTTTAGCATATTAACCGGAATAGCTGTAATCTCTTTCCTGATGCTTTGTTTCAGTTCCTGTTATAAACTTATACTTATATCAACATGTTAAACTCAGTAACTCAGTAATTACCTCAGTAATCAACTAAAACACTCGGAATAGAATAGACTTCATTATTCCCTAGGTGCATAAATATCTATTATTTGTATTTATTAGAATTTGAATTATTTAGAATTTTACATATTTAGTGACTGGATTATCTTATTTATTACTTGAATTCTGTAAAGAGTCCACTATTTAAGCTATATGACGGGTCAGGCAAAATGATCTGACACATTTGTAGATTAAATAAAAGGCAAATAAAGTCAAGAAACAATAAAGTATTTTTATTTTCGAAAAGTACATATAATGTCATTTTGTTTCATTAGGTTTTAAAAATGAAGTCAGTTAAATAGGATCCGTTATTATCAACACCCTGTCGAAGACGTTCAAGAAAGAGGTCTATAACTCGGCGAATTAGTTCATGTAGAATGGCGGTAATTTCTTGACGAATTGCATCTTTAAACTGTTCAATCGTTTGAGGACGATTACTGTATACCAGTGTTTCCCAAACTTTTTCGAGTGACCGCCCCCTTCCATAAACCAATAACTCAACACCCTTGAATAATAATCAGATTCCGAGACTAAATAACCAAATGAGTAACATTTTAATAATTGAATTAAAATAATTACTAATCAAATATTTATTTAGAATCCAATAGATGTATTGTTTCATAGCATATTTTTATGCAAAAGAATTAATACACAATAAAAGAAACTTAGATGAGAATATACTTTTAACATAAAAATTAATTATTAAAACAAATAATTTTACGAAACCGTTTCCTAGAAGTTCAAACTTTTCACTTAAATTTAGAAATTATATTGCATGAACATTTTCAATTTAAGGAAATAGCATCCCCGCTCCTTTTGCATTACCGCCCCCCGATATCAAAGCACCGCCCACTTTGGGAAACACTGCTGTATACCTTTGACTTAAGGTATCCCCAGAGAAAAAGATAATTTTGCTTGACCCTGTATATGCGGTATCATTAGTAAGCACTTTGAGTGAATGTGTCAGTCGGTTGTAACATTTTTATCAGTATACCTTTAGACATGATCATGATAGCATTGAGAATTATCTTAAAATGTTACGAATTAATTCAAAGAGGAGAATTAATGATTGTATAGAATAAATATATTTCATTCCTGTCCTGATTTGGACTCTTCTCATAATTCAGCAGACAGCCCTCTTCATTATCCCTAATGTCTTTCACACTTTGTATCTAAGTCATTATCAAAGTTGAGCCTACCTTTCTATTCATACATTTTGCTCATTGTGACATTTCTTTAACAACTATTACCCATATTTAACCAGGAATTTAATATTAACTTCCTTTAAAAGAGAAACTCGCTTCTCCAGAGTATAACACACGTAGTGTGTTTAACAAAAGAATTACAACATAGCTAGTAATTGATTTTCATCACTTGGCTTTTAGATAAGGATAATGACGTCATTCAAGTTGGCTTTAGAAAAGGCAAAGCATTAAAAGCTTCTTGCGTTTAAACATTATGTCATGCGTGATTTTGCCAAACCTTTGGTATTACTTAATTTAACTTTGTAATTTGTTGGCATAGAATGTTAATGGATGTTTACTATTACTTGTAACTTAAATAAATTTACTTGTTATTTACGGTTGTTAGAGTTTATTGATGAAAGAAGACATTTTTTTCAAGCAATGAAATTGACTGATGAAGTATTTAAGAAGCGACACACGTAGCATGGACACCAGTCTTTTGCATAAGAATTAAACGTGCGATGGTTTTTTCGCAAATATAATTATTGAACAACCCTTGTGGCTTGACATTTGCAAACGACCAATGGTTATGACTTTGTATCACCTGCGATTTATCCACATAATATCATATCACATAATTACTGGTTATTGATCACTAAAACAAACATTTGACAGTTCATCACTTCAACAAATAACAATAGCATATTTCCTCGCAGAAATTTATTCATCGCTTTGTTTAAAAAAAAATGTTAAAACCTATTCTATTAAAAAAAAATTATAAAGTATATCAGTTAAAGTCTATTACACAATGAATTAGAAATCAACAAACTGTAAAAAGTAATAAAGTTAATCCTATTATATTTAACGTATTGTATTATAATACTTGTAAACGTGACCATCTTTCACAGGTATTTTACAAAAATTAGAGATTATATGTATTGTTCCAAAATATTATTAGAAATTATGGAATAAAAGAAAGTATCATTATTGGTACAGTCCGTAACTGTCATTAGATCTGGAGTTTTCTTTTATGTTTTGCAGCTTTAGATACTGAGCTCAAATTTGATTTTATTCTAGGCGTACTTATTTAGTACGTGGATATGTGTTACTCACTTTTTTTAAAGCGAACAAATTATGATAAACGCAAAACGAAATTAAAATTAACTAACAATACGAACCTGCAATAGTATCAGGTACCAGAAAAATACCTGTATATCTATAAGGGTATTGTCAGAAGATGTATATACTGAATCTACCCTTAGAAAAATTTTTGTCTGTTGGATATTTTAATTTCAAAAGATGCAGGTATTTTTAGGTGTCTGATACTGTAGCAAGTAGGTATTGTTAGTTGATATACCTCTGATGCTAGCCAAACACAGCTTAAAAGTCCATAAGCTTTTAGATTAATTTCCAATCCAATCAAATCTTAACTTTTAAGTTAGACAGTAGTTAATCTACTGTCAAAGATTCTGCTTGGTATGACTTCTGATGGCTGAGCTTGCTTGTGACAAAATTTTTGGACAAACAGTCAGAATTTTTTTTTTAAGGGTAGATTCGATTTCTCTGATGTATAAAACATAAAGATAACATGAAATGAATCAGTTCTAAGCAATGTAGAGACAAAACCTATCTTTTATTTATATAGACTAAACTACCCGTGACCCTTTGTGCTACTCAGAAATTATAACAATAGTTATTGAAATTAATTCACTGAACATGATTGACAGGGATAATTTTAATTGTTGTTTCTTGTAATTAAGGCACCGAAACAAATTCTTAAATGCCCCAAGCTTTTGATATAATATTCTTAACGTGATTCAAGATATATACAGAGTAAGTAAATTTGGCAAAATAAAAATCATTTAAAAGTAAAAAATAAAGTCATTTACTTTATAACTTAAGTAAATGAAACATCAATTCAAGTTATATACATAATCAAATATATTTAAAACAAACATTTTTTTTGTTTAATTTATTTTAAATTATTTTTTTTGTTCCATTTATAAATAATACATTTTTACTACTGTCATCGGCGAGCATGCAAGCGACTGGCTACTCTGGATCCATGCCTTTACTTTATTACTAGTGTTTACATTACCCAAATAATAAATTTAAAAAATTTTTTTTTTTTACATTTGCATATAATACATTTTCACTACTGTCATCGGTGAGCACGCAAGACACTTGCTACCCTGGCTCCAATTTTGGAATATAGTGATAGTTTTCTTTTATTTAACATTATTCACGTAATAAATAATATATATTATAATTTCAGGTCTCTATCTCCACGGAAAATGAGTGAACAAACAAAACAAACTCACCAACTTTATATAGAGATAATATGTATTATATTTTAACTGATGCCAGTTTAAAGTAACAAAAAACTGGGCCACTTATAGCAAAATGCTAGTTGCTGTTCGAGATATAGTAATCGAGGCGGATTCTAAAAAAATATTAATAAACTTTGACATTACAGTAATGACATAATTTTAACTTATATTAACGAAAGAATTAAAGGCAGCTTTTTTCAAATTTATAATAAGTAATGATATGAAATATAATATTGATGAAAAGCAACTGTGATGAATGACAGATGATTGCCTTAAGCATGATGGAATGTTTGATGATGCACTGGGTGATAAGATGATAAGAGTCAGCGAAGCAGTGTTTCTCAACCTTGTTACTTCCATTTATCCTTTTATACGAAATAGAAATATAAAGCAGTTGTTTTCAGACCAAAATTTTGTTATTGAGTTCCCAACTGTTAAATACACATTTGCATGATTGTGCAAAACGACTTCCAACTATTCCGTAATGTTTGTAGGACATTTTAACCATGGATAATCTAAGCTTTAAGTATCAACATACTGAATAATTTCCAGTAAAATTTAATTTTCTAATTATCTTAATAATAATTTTTAATGAGTTTTAATAACTCACATAGTATTTATATTTCATTAGACGAATGTACAGTTACGGTTCTAGCATTATTTTGATGTATTTTTATTTATTATCATATAATTGTATGAATTGGAAAATATTATTAACTAATAGTAGCTTTGCTCAGTTTTCACCTAGTCAAAAATTATAATATTTAAATTGAGTGTTTGTTTTTTTTAAATATATTGTTTTTTTTTGTTATTTCTGTATCGTAGAAAATAGGGTAGTAATGGAGTCATTATGTGTCTCTAATAACCTCTAGCACTCAACTCTGAATTTCGGCTTTCGCGATGTTACTCTGTTAACCTGATAAATGCAGGGACAAACAAAAGAGAAAGAGAAGGTGACCAGGGGCTTGACTAGGACCTTTGTTTCACATCCTCTGCTTTCCAACTTTCCAAATCCTCTGCTATTATCCCAGCCCCAATCTAAGGTGTTATGCGATCCGTGTTGAAGGATGGATGATACAGGATTACTGTATTACGAACGGAGTCTTGTACCAGGTGACCTCCTTGAGTAAATAGCCTCACTCCAGTATGCAGTACTCTACAAAATACCACCGATAGAGTTTCAAAGGTTTTCTCCTGTATGATACTAATGAGAAAGAAGTTAGGAGACGATGCTCCGGAAGCACAGATGGTCCAAAACTACTAACTAGTGGCAGCCAACCTTTCACAAATGCGCCTAAGGGCCTGAAGAAGAGTATATCAAACAAGGAGAAAGGAAGTCACTTTCTTCCGAAACGTAGGGAACCTAAATGGGCTTCATCAATGATGGTTTGTGCAAATTCTGCGAAGAAGAGGAAGAAAAACCGTTGCACCTGCTGGTTGAGTGTCAGGTAACTTTACTGCACAGAGGTAGATGCTTCGGGATACTCAACAAAACCATGGGAAAACTTTTACAGCTGAACCCAGCAAAAGTTCTAAGCTTCTTGGAGGCGTGTGGGAGGCTAACTGCTGGGGTACTTTAGTACAGAAGAGAGGAAGTACAATAGTTCTTTAAGACGTAGTGCTATAGTCACACTCTAATAATAATATTATTATTATTAATAATATCGTAGAGAATCTAAGTAACATTACAGGTGAATCACATAAAGTCAATACTAAATGCAATATCACTAAATGAATGTGGGTGGGCAACTTCTGGCATGCGTGCCAAACTTGGCACGCCGATGACTTGTCTCTGGCACGCAAGAGCACAGGTTACCCTTAGCACAGATGCAAGCATATGTTACCCTAACAACAGACAAAAAAAAAACTACTTACCTTGGGGTATAAGCTTTCATGCCCGTTTTGATCTTCGCGTTCCTCGGCATTCTGTGCCATAACCGCTCAGTCAAGCCAGGCCGCCTTGTTGACAAGTTACCCTTTAGCCACCTCCATTGAACATGGAAGTGCCCAAGGGCACCTCAAGCAACGCAATGCTAAGCACGAATTTGACAGTTACTCCGCAAAACGGTACCTAGGCCAAGAGTAATAGACAAGCTAAAGCCCAGGTAACATGCGGAGATAACTTACCGATTAAGGCACTCAAGAATTCGGCCTTACCAGTTGCAAACTTTAACCAGAAACACATATAACGAAGACATATAAATGACACAATCGAGACTAACTCGGGACTTATGCTACAGCCTAGAAGGTATAAATATTCCTTTAGAGAGTGTATATACATAAATAACTTATAATATAGAATAACTCAATACTAAGAAGATTAATAACTAATAGTAATCATAATGTCATGACAAGGATATCTCAAGAATAGGTGTGCCTTATCGGTAGCTTCAAACTAAAGCGACACAGTTGACATAAAAGTAACCTATACAGAACGAACACAACTTACGTTAACCCCAAATATGAAAATATTCCTTGAGAATAAGCTTTCATGCCATGATAGTATATGTACGTCCTGGTAGTGAAGAGGTTTAAGCTCTACGAAGCTAAAGAGGTCTCAAGAAAATCTTATCTGTTGTATTCTATTAAACTCAAAAAGCTTAAAGGCTGTTGTAATGTACTTCTGAAGGTTAAATAATTTTTTTTTGTTTTTTTTATACTATGTTTTACTGCACTGAGGTGATTTATTATTTTTTTCGTTTAAAAAGTTCTTAAGAGATACTAAATAAGTTCTTACAAAAAATGGTTGGTATGTGAAAAAAGAATAACTAGAAGACCAGGAGGAAATTAGATGCTATAAAGTACGGTAACAGTTTTTTCTATGATGTATAATTGTTAAAAAACAGCAAATTTTTATGTCTATACCAAGGACCGTATCCTGGCCAATTTAATTAAGTACTCAAATGATTTAAATGTTTAGATGAACACTAAATTCTGAATATGTACTCATCCATAAGTTGAATTCAAACATCATTTAAAAAATATAAGAAAGGATACAAAACAACTCAAAATTACATCAAAATTTCAGGAACCAATTTTTTCATGTATACTATACTTTACTTACAGTAGAGTAAAAATATATTCAGGAAATCTCATATCGTGTAAATCTGTCGATCGATATATCAAAAATATTTTTTTTTTACTTATAGTAATGTAAAAAACTAATGATAGGTAATATAAATTCAAACAATCAAGTTTGTTGCAATGTAAACAAGTATAATAGTTTTTGCACTTCACATTATTATTTTATTTCGATTTCATGATATTCGTAACTCATATGAATGAATACGACTTAAGTGATAACTTTTTTTTGTTTTTTAAGTGAGTTAACATTTTTCCAAATTTAAGTAATTATGATGTTTTAAAACTATACAACTTCTTTTTAAATCTTATTTTCATATTTGTTTTCAATACACAGACAATGTCTTTGTCATCGAAGCACAAAATAGAATGGTAGAAATAAAAAATTAGTTATATTAAATTGAAAAAGATAAACAACAATTACATAAGTTTATTTTGGGGAAATAAGTATTTGATATTATAGAAAACAATATGAAAAAAAATAGAGCAAAAGAAAATGTTTGAAAACTAAGCATACATCAAGTGATCAGTTCGTTTTAAATTAAGAAGAGAAATTCTCACAAAAAACTCTTTTTAACTATGACAAAGACTGCTTCATATTTAAACTTTACTTCAGATTGAATCATAATTTTGTAGAGTAGCAAGAAATAAAATTGATGATATATACTAAATTAACAATACCGTAAAAATCATTAAAATAAATGGTATTTTTATTGTAAATTATAATTATATATTTATCAATAAATATTTCATGGATATCTATAAATATCAAGCTTTATATACCTATATTTGCTTGATTATATATTATATATTTTAACTATTTTAAAATTCATATTATTAAAATGATATGTACTTTAAAATAATTAAAATTAAGAAAATAATTCATTTTTTTTATAGATTTTGTAGAGATTAAGTTAATCAGCACTATTTAACAAGCTTTTACATTTCTTACAATTGATCTAGTTGAAAAAATAACTGTGCAAGCGTATTCACAATTCAGTTTTTTTTTTTTTAAAAAAAAATGTAGATTATATTAGAAAACAAAAATGTTTTAATTTATTTTTGTAGTCTTCAAAATAGAATGTACATCAAAGTATTCTTTGTTAAATAAAAAACAAATTAAAATTGATATATGTAATTATAGCAACAACAATTAATATTGCGTAGAACTAAATTCCAAATTTATTTAATGTAATTAAAGTGAATCACAAATGCTTTAGTTGAAATTTCTGTGATTTTTTTTTTTTTTTTTGAAAGTTGAGAGTGTAATAAAAATGCCTAGTTAATCATTACCTAATAAACAATATATATTTAACAGTTACACAGTGACTGATGTTTAGGAAAAGACAAGGGCCTGTTGATAAAATCAGGATAAAAAATAAAGTTAACTTAAATCTAATTAATAATAAACAGTAATTAAATGATATGAAAATTAAGGGAATTATTAAATAAAATAGAATATCAAATGTGACATTGTGATGAACATGACTGGGTTTGAAATAATCATACTGCAATAGGATTTTTTATAGGTACAAAACATTTAAAATAGTTCGCTCTTGAAAATAAACAAGTTTGGAAAACTAAAAAATGTAATTGATTATGATATAGATTGCTGTAATTGAAATGAATGCAGGAGTTTCACATACAGAACAAAGATACCATGCAGAAAAAGAATTCTCATAAAATAGCATGAAGAATTTATATATATATGCTACGATTAAAGATAATTATACTTCATTCAATTGATCTGAAATTAATTTCGTTTATTTTCATTAGTAAGTGACTTCTAGTTTTGTTTTTTAAACTGTAAGAATTTTTATTTCTATACAGTATTATTAAGAATACTGTAAAAAAACAAAGAAAATATGTTAAAGCTGTTCAGTAAGAGTTTTATTTTAATTGTTTAAATGTTTCAATTTTTTTTTATTTTATTTAGATCTTTATGATAAATTTTAAGTATTAATTTGAGTTCAGTCCCTCTTTATGTTTATAACTTCATGTATTTTCTAGGGGAGTAGTGTAATTTCTTATAAGAATAGTTAAAAGTAATGCCAGAGCACTAGCAAGTCATGATATTAATAATTAAGGCCATAATTTTGATTTAATGAATTAAGAATTGTAGTTAAAGTTATAGTTAAAGACCAGTATTAAAAAGAGTAGAAAAACTTAACAATGTTGAATATTAAGAAGGACCAGTCATATATTACTAAAAGCAATGATCTAAATTAATTAACTAGCTGTTGGAATAAATAATTTTTGTTTGCTTGTTGAATGTATGTGTTAGTTAACTTAATATTCTGTCATATAAATTGTTTTTATGGTTTGGTGTTGGGTTTTGTGTAATGCGTTTGTTCAAGCTTAACAGTTAAATCATTCACACTCTAAATTAGTGATTAATATTAGAAACAGAATAAACCGTTTTAGCTCGGTATAATGTTGCTCATATAATCTCGTATAAGATTGTATATTACAAACTTATCATATTTTATTATTTTGTCTAAATAATATAATCAAATCTAATTACTCAAACGACCTAACGGAATATAGACATGAACCTGGCAGTTTAGGAAGTTCAATGAGACTTAATAAGAGAGTACAGAGACTAAATATAAGAGAAGAACTAGAAATATATTGTCATATAAAAATCGGGTAATTTAATAAACGTACAAATAAACCACCAAACCGATATTTCATTTTAGCTTTTAAAAAAAATGAAACGAAAGCTTTGATAGACTTTTTAACGACGAAAATAGTGAAAAATAAATCAGACTAAATAATGTTAACTAAGAAAAAAATCTGGAGTGGCCTACACTCAACTTTACTATAAGTAAACTTAATGTCAAACTTCTTGGTATATAATATATAATGTCTCATTTAAGCTAATATAATCGTCTAAATGGGAGATGTTTATTAGTCTTTCATTCCTGAGTTAGTACAGATAGTGATTGATCCACTTATCAATATATAAGCCTTTTTTTATATGTCACACAATTAATGGCTATACAACATTGGTATATCTACAGCAGTAATAACATTATGAAAAGACAAATTGAAAATTACCTTATACAAATAATCTCATACAAGAGAGCATGGCTTTTTATCATGACCTCCTTGATACATTTAATACTTAGCAATTCTCATTAGAACCTCTGAAAATATTTAAGTATTTAAAACATACAAATTTTTGTCTGAATTCAAACATGTAGAAAAACTTTCATATACGACTTCTGGGACTTCAAAACATATAATTCGTAAAATCTCGAGTTCGATTTTTTCAAAGATCACTATACTTTACTTATAGTAAAGTAAAAAATGTTTTTAGATAATTTTTAACTTAAGATGTCGAACAATTTTATTTATTAATTTGAAAGAATTTTTTTTTAATCCTAAATAATGTTCTACATTTTTGGTCTTTTATCAAATTATTATACTGGAAATTTTATGGCATGCTAAAGTTTTTTTAAAAACTCACTTTTCTTTCCCTTAGTCAAAAATCATGCAAAACGAATATACTCTGAGAGAATATTTTTTCCCACGTGCTGTATTCTGTTATTAAGTTTGCTGTAAATCTATATTGAAAAAAAATATATTGATAATTAGCCACTTTTGCATTCTTAAATCAAGTTCAAAGCCGACTTTTCTGTATATTTTAAATTTAAAAGCTGGAAGCTTGATATTTTTAAAAATAATGGTATGAACTATTAGACTAGCAGAGTGAAAAAACTGGAAATTAGACAAAAACATAGAAGCCCATCTATAGGACAAAAAAGTTCATTCCACAAACTTCAATATTACCCAATAATAATGTCACTCATAAACGTAAAAAAAACAGCATCTGATATTAACTTTGTAGAATGGTGTAACACATAGATTGATTAGAACATTTTGTTAGATAAACCCATCATACCATTAAAAGAATCAGAAATTATATGTTTGATATGCTCTATTGTCATTGATTTTTTACATATAAGATTTTATTTTTCTTACATCACAATATAAGTCGTTAAATCATTTAAACATTTTCATTATACCTCCAAACATTATATTATTTCAGTGAATTCACTGAAAAAAATTCTAAGTCAATGTAAACAATGTAAAAAAATATCAAACATTGGACAAGTATAGCAGGTGACTCCTTAGTCTAGGATAAACAAACAGTTTTTATAGCTTTATTGATCTTTGCCGTGATTGAAATTTCATGATTTTTTTTTATAAATTGTTAATTTTTTGTTCAATTTTTAGGCAAATCATCATGATTTTTTAATGAGCCATTTGGCATCAAAAAAACATTTTCAGAAAACAGAAATCGTACTGTAACGCCTCTTTTGTGAATGTCATTTTGAAAAAAAATTATCCCAATTCATCCTCCACATAATGTTATATTCTGAGGCATGTTTCATCTGTTTTCATCTGTTAAACGGTATGGCTTGTATCGCTCTCACAAGCTTTGAGAATTGAATTATAAGTCAAAATTTTTACATTTTGTTAAAAAAATATTTCCCGTTGTTTTAAAATTCTGAATATATTTTTCGCTTTATTGCATTTGTAACCGCAAAGATAATGCCAAAATGTCAAAACTCTAGAGTTAGCAGTTTAGGAGAAAATAAATATATCTAAAAACAGGTTTTTGGCAAAAGAAAGTGACTTTCCCGTCATGAATAATTCCTCCAAACAATAGGGATAAACTACAGTATGTTTGTTAAGTTTTTAACTTGCTCCATCAAAGATTCTTTGATGTAACAAGTGGTAACAAGCAGTGCTAATATACTCACCCACCCACCACACACACAGACATTATCGAAAAAACTTCATAAAACGACTTTTGGAACTTCAAAGCATATAACTCCGTCAAAATCTCGAGATAGAATTTTTTCACGATCTTTATGATAGGAAAGTAAAAATTTAAAATAATATAATAATAGCAAAATAAATCCTGGCAACAGTGGAGGTAGGTTATATAAACCGTGGCAGCGAATCTTTTGTTCAGTTCCTTTCGAAGATGATGTAAGTCCGAAACCGGTCGAAAAACTCAGCAACATTACGCGAGGTAAGACGATATATTCTGTTTCTAATATTAATCATAATAACCTCAGTGCTGCGAACAATATGCATGAATTTAAATTAGCGAATGAAAATTTTACATTCGTACGATTATTTTGACCTCTAAATGTTATAGTTCATACTATTTCAAATTCAAAATTACACATGTCTTCATTTATAATATTAAATTTGTAATATTTTATTAATTTTAATGTTATCTTTTGTGATGAATGTTTTTTTTATGATATATTGTTTTTAATACAACTTTCGATCATAGCTTATCAAACAGTATTTAAATAAAATCTAAAAATCGTCTTTAACAAATTAATTTTACTCTAGAATAGTAACAGAAATCATATATGTTTTATTCTAGTATATAAGTAAATAACTATATAATTGATAAAGATATCGTTCATTGAATAGAATCCAAATTTGTCAGGAATCGAAAACTTTTCAATTGACTTTATGGATAGTTTATTTCACGTTTGAATGTATGAATATATATTAATTCACTATTATTACAATTTTAATACTGAAAATTTTCCTCTGATAAAAACTAGTCAGTTACCAAATATTTATATCACATATTATTGTGATTAATATTTAAGGAGAATAACTTTAATTTAATTTCTTTTGTATTTGGTAATACATTGTTTTATTTTTAATCCTATAATCCCTATTTATTTATTATTATTTGTTCTCATGAGATACTTTTAGATTCAATTCATTTTAATTAAGTTGGTTAATAAATCAGGTGTTTCTGCACTAGTAAAGAAATAAAGAAATTTTCAAAATTAACAATCAAGTGAAAAATCATTGAGATCAAAAGCAAACTGAACATGCATGATGCATTTTTGAGATTGTGACTGAAGAAATAAAGAAAGGATAATAACGACATTAATGAAAAGAAATCATTTATTCACAACAAGTCAATTCTAAATATACAAAGAATTAAACAGGTTTTACAGTCTCCAAAAAACTGAAAACAAATAATGAAGTACATACTTTTACAGACTATAATATTCCTAGTAATAAACTAATCACAATAAATAAAATAAAATTAAATAGAAAATACTTTTCTTATAAATAGTAGAGTAAATAAAGTATTTATAGCTATAACTAGTTTTATAATTTTCAAAAATAGTATTTTTATGTACACAACATAAATTTTAATTCATTAACTATATTTAAGTTCCAATACATTAGGCAAGAAGAAATTATTATTCAAATTAATGTAGAATAAGCATTTCAATCCGTTCTAATATTAAAATATAAATATCACAGTTGAAAGATTATATTTTTCTTTTAAAAGGTACAATTGCAAAATAACTACATTAAAAATAAATGCAATGCCTTCTAGAATGGAAGTCTACAATTACTTATCAATAATAAATTATATTACAGAAAGAGAATTTTTTCAAAAATAAATAGTGAAATGAAAAACCTAAACATGAAATTCTATTCATTATTTACTCTAGCAGTATATCTAGATTTCAAAGTTTCATCGTAGTTGTAAGGAACAAAACCGTCTTTATTGGACTTAATCTTCACAAATTGTTATCAAATTAAATAAAATATTAAACAATAAAAAGTATTGAAATAATAAATTGTTATATGATCCACATATTTTATTGTAAATTAAAGAAAAGTAATTCCTTTACCTAAACGAATTATAACTTGAACCTGAATAAAATATGTTCATAGATTATGTCTTTTTAACTGACAAAACAAATTAGATTCAGTTTATATAATAGATTCAGTATTTCTATAAGTTGCCATAATAATTCAATGTACATACATTGATTCTTATTAATTTGAAATAAAATTCTAAAAAAAGTCGTTAAGAAAACAGTGTGATTAACACAATACTTGTAAGACAAAAAGTGATTGTTTATTAATATTAAAGTAGTCATATTAATAATTAACAACAAAAGTAATTGAAACACGTCTTTTAATGTATACGTTACCATAAAAAACTGTTGTCAATAATTCGAACTAAATAATTAGAAATCTTCACTTTGATGAAACTGATATACAGATTCTGATAATTAATATATTTTTATTTTTACTTTTTTTTCTTCTTTTCATAATATGTTACAATGTGGATTTTTTTTATCGATTTTAAGAGTGATTTGATACACTGATAGATCCTAAAATTCATTTCAGGAAACTTTGTAATCAAAAGATAATACGATTGGGATTTTCATATTTAAATATATAATTCTAAATTACTCTTAATTACTTATTTTACTTATAGTCATCTATTTTAAAAGGTGGACAATATGACTTAGAAGGACAATGTTATTAAACTAATGATTTTTAAATTTTATACTAAACAAATATTTTTTATAAATATAGTTCATTCTCGGAATGGAATATTCAAATTTGAATACATTTAATTACTATTTTGTTCTTTTAACTAAACAACAAACAAATAGTTTTTTTGGAATTAAAGCAGTTTACATAATTATTTTATGCATCATAGTTGTGTGATATATTATGGAAAGTATAATTTGAAGAAAGTTTAATCTAATGACTTTTTGTTTAAAACAAGAAATACAATTAGGCCATAAAACATTGACTAACTGAATAGCAATAAGAGTCACATATCCAGTTATTCTTGAGATTTCCAAAGGGAAATTAATAAAATTTTAACTATTACTTTTTAATATAAAAAGATAAGAAGAAAGCTACATTAAGATTATGAACAATCAAAAATGATTTGAAGTTGCATCCTTTAAACATAAAGCACTAACTTTCGTAGAATGATATTTTCTTTATAAAACAAACGGAGAGTTTTATTTTTGTTTCTTTTGTATAGCAATTTATTTTTTTTTTAAATTTTAAATTTGGATTTCTTTTCTATAATTCCACCTTTTATAATATTGTTATCGTTGGGTACTCAATGGCACATGTATTTTAAAATGTTGATACCAAATACTTTAATTTTACATCGATGATTTGACCATTTTTTTGTTTTGTTTAATAATGTACCTATTTGGAGACTTGTAGTGTTTAAAAGACATCTAAAAATTTCTATAAACATTGAAAAAGCTAATTGAATGACTAATATTTCCCATTTTCTTTTATTTTTCTTGGAATAAACTACCAAATAGAAAATACTGCATGTATTGTAACTTTCATTATAATTTCAGTTCTTCATCATTGAAAGACAGTGTCTATTAAAGAAAATTTTTCTTTAATTATATTTAAATAAAATAAAATAATTTTGGACGGTTATTTTTAACATTCATTCATCTAAACCAAACCAATATGAAATGTTTTTAAATTTTAAATGTTGGACACGTTTTCATTTCAAACTAAACCTTAAGTAATTCAAATTAAAACTCTTAAAAAAAATTAAATCTTTTAAAAATTGTATTAAACGAATTTATATTTATACTAAATCCATTCTATTGAATCATGAAGTAAATGATTATTTATAATTCTTCTTTGTCAGCAGGATGTTCATAAACAGTTTTGGTATTTAAAAATTAAACAAAACAACAAAGTTGTTTGTAACAATATACTTCCAATCTTATATACGTTAGGAATATAAACAGTATATTTCATTAAAAAAAATTATCCAACATTCTGTGGTTACAATCGATTTGAAAAATATTTAATTAAGAATGGAAAATATTTTATTAGAAATGAAAAATCTCTAATCTTCAAAATATGTAATTTTTTAAAAGTTTTCTATTCAGATATAAGTTAATAATACTCCACGAATAAATTCAATTTCCAGTTTCTCGATAAGTACAATACTAAATTGATTTTAAGATACGTTTGGACTACATTTTTTATCTTTCAACTCATTTTAAATGTAAACTCCATTTATAAAATTAAATTTAAACTACTTATATGCACACAATAGTAGGCTCAGTGTTATTTACATATTTCAGGATACATTATATTATCATTCCTTTTTATATAAAGTTATATACAATTGTCTGGTAACTTATGGTCCCTAAATATGCCTTACAATATTAATTATACAGAAAAATTTCTTTAAAACAGAAATTTTTTCTTTATTATAAAATAAAAATATTAAATAATTTTCTAAAAACGGAATTTAACAGTAGATTTATAACTTAATGATATTATTTTAAAATGAGCATAGAATACTAGTCTAAGCAGTAGAAGATGGGTAATGGGATAACGTAAAATTTTAGTCAAAATCTAGTAGATTGTTTTGATGGATAGAGTTTTATTAGATTAGACTCAGCCACTGAGGATAAAAAATACGGGAAATTTACACTATCGAGGCGAAAAAAATGGCTATTAGTTGATATTATATTTTGGAATCAAAATAACTTCAAAGATCTTAAGAGATTAGTAATATTTAATTACAAGTACTGTGCCCACCTCACCTTGAAAACACAAAATTTGCCTGTTCGCTTTAGAATCCTCCTAATGAACATGTGCTTTATGTGTTTATGATTTTGTGTTCATTTACCAAGTGTATGGCTGCTATGTCATTAATACCGCTTTATGTTGTTGTTAGTAGTAATAGTTATTGTTTATATATGTATTTTTCCTTCTTAGATGTAATAGATAAAATGATTTGAGACATGCATCATAAGGCAGGTTTTATTATTATATTAAACAGGTTAACCAAAAATTTATATATTGACGTTATAAAATTGGTATCTTGAAAAACCTGTAATATCCAACTGTAGTTTGGAAGAAATCAACAAGAAACTAAAAACGTTAGTTTACAAAAATGAGAACCTTTAGGAAAATAGAATTTTGTATTATATGACAATTTTTGAAAATAACGTACACACACACACACACACCATACATACCCACACAACCGAAAAGGGACTACTGTTAAAACATATGAGAATGATTACCTCAAAATAATAGGATACTATTTACAGGTTACAATTCTGCTCTAGTTTCATCTAGAGCACTATTGAAATTATTTTACCAAAACCTAATCAATAGTAACAGAAAATGAACACATTTGTATATTAAAGAACCCAAATTGGATATAAATATAAATTTAAAAATGTAAAGTTATTCTTCAAGATAGGTGAGATGAAAAACTGTGACACGCTAATATACTGTGGTGAATTTTGATATATGTGTATTTTTCCAAGATATATGTCTCAGTACCCTTCAACTATTAACTGTAGATTATTAAATATATATATATATATATATATATATTTATTACCTTTTTATGCAAATTAATTATATTACTAATTTATGTGAAATATCAAAAATGAAATAACAAATATATACTAATAACAAAAACTTAAAAAAACACAAATCAATAAGAACATAAAATGAACAAATTTATGTTATAAGCATCACAGTTTGGATGTAAAGACAAATGAAGAATGCAAATGATAGTTATTTTTGAAGTTGGGTGAAGTGAACGATTTGAAATAGCAGACAGTAGTAACAATTTTGGGAATAGCGTATTTTTGGATTTGCTGGCCAATTTGTATGATATTTATTGCTCTATTTAGGCAATTTTCTTGTTTATGCGAATAGGTAATAAACAGTTCTGGAAGAACTTAACAGCATTTGTTTATGAGTTAAAGCACAGGTTCTTATATTGACGCTAGAAAATTTTACAAATTATGTTTTAAAACTTCTTCATATTCAAGTAATGCTAAGAACTATTTTTAAATTTCTGATCATTATGGTTGAAACAATGGAAGCTATTTTTTTTCAGTACCCTTGTAAAGGGCCTTAAGGATTTAACCAGGGTTTCTTCACCGTATAGTAATCACTATAATAAACAAAGTGTTTAGTACGTTGTGGCACTGTGGTAATATTTATATAATATTTGCGCTATTGATGCAGGCGGTTACAGACGTAATATTGTGACTTGTTTCATTGTTTACATATTTGCATATTGCGAAGATTTTTGTTTACGATGTTTTCATCAACACGTTTGTGACGTCTAAACCAATACTTATTCAATGAATTCTGAGAATCAGAAGTATATTTTTTTTTTCAAATTTTTCATTAAGGTATCATCATTTTCTTTAAAACTTTGACTAGTGAAAAACAGTTCTTTGATTCATTAAGAATCAATATCTTAGGTTGCAAAAAAAAAACATGCAAACTTAACTATTGCATTTTTTTTTAATAATAAATTACTATTGACCTAGATGTCTTTCTAAAAAACCTCTTAATATTGAAACATCTTTTTCATCTAATGATGCTGGAAGCTGGCGAAGAAATGGTTCAAGATCAGGTAAAGTTTGCCTTCTTGGAACATCTGAAGGAATAGCTTCATCAGAAACTGAAATTCGGTATAAGTTAGGATCATTTGATTCTAAACTCTCCAAGAATATATGTGCCTCCGTGTTTGAATTATCTTGTGAAGATGTTTCCAATGTTGAAGAAGCATCTGGGTCAGATTCTGTCGTTATTTCACTCGACAAGCCATTGACTTCTGTAACAGACTCCGACTCATTCTTGTGAATTTCACTCACACCTATACTTGAGCTTAAAACTGATTCTGTAATTGTTTCAGAAGAATTTTCCATGGCATTCTTTTCAGTTATATTTACATCATTTAGTGAAAAATCATCAGAAAAATTAACTGGAATTTCCTCTGAAGGATCAGAATAATCTTCTAATATTTTAGCAAAATTATTTAAAAAGCTTTCAGAAGTTTGTTGAAACTTATTTTTAATATCTTCTAGTTCATCTACTCCTTGAAAATCAGTCAAATTTTCTTGTCTTTCTATATTATTTTGTCCATTATAAAATACTGGTAGATTCTGGTCACAATCTTCTTTTGAGGAATCGGAAAATGAACACTTAAGTATTTTACTCTTTATTCTTGCTGATTCACCAATTGAACCTAAATTGTCAAATTCTTGTTTTGTCAACCAACCAATTTGAAAATCTGAAATATTGTATAAACTTGAATCATCAGCTTTAATTTTATTGTTTAAAAGTTTTTGCGCGATTAATTTTAAATCAGATGGTGTAAGAACCATGTATAGTGTTGTTTCATTTGTTGAATTATTTTTGCTAGAAACATATAAATGCAAATCTGTATCCTCAAATGAGGTTTTCTCATTTTCCTTCCTTAAACTTTCAATCAATTCAATTTGTTTCTCTTTCTTTCCCTCTTCATGATCTTGATTTGGTTCAACAACTTTTCCAGAATCAATTGATGGAACACCATTAGTTTCATTCCAAACTATATTTATATCTCCTGAACTCTCTTCAGTTAAATCTTGATTATTTTTTATTGTTTGATTTGTATTATTATTAGTATTTTCAATTTTTAAATCTAAAATTGGTATCGGAGTTTTAGAAAACTCAAGTGAATAAGCAGTAAACCAATCATCACTTCGTCTAATTCCAGGGGAATATCTACCTATATATCTTTCACTTGATGTATCCTGATAAAGGTTAAAATCAGTCACTTCATCAGATGTTTTTTCAAAACTTAATCCTTCATTTGATGCAGGATTGACAGTTTCATCTGAGTTTTTGAAGTATCCTCCTCGAATAACTACTGGTGGGTCACTATGTGTGGTATATGACTCTTCGATTGTTGATTCCTTTGCAAATGTAGGAGAAGTTGAAGATAAACTTTGTGTAAGTTGCAGCAAATCTAAAGAAGCCTTCATAGAAGGATCCATATCTTCACTTATTGATCTAGTTTTTAAATTTTCAATCAAATGCATATTATCTGGCGTAAATTCTGATGCATCCCATTTATTTTCTGGTGTAAGATTTAACAAACTTGTACTATCTTCAGTTGTTGTTTCATCTTCAATCATACTTGAATTTAAAGCAAAGCTGTCAGTATCAATTGTTTCATTAATATCATTAGAATATAAAATTTCTTGTGTGGAATTTATTTGTGGAATGCTTGAAGGAATCAGTTGATTGTCATGTAACGTAATATCTTCATTCAATGTTGGAATAAATGTAGTTTCTTGAGAACTGGTTGCTTCTGTTGTGGTGTCTGAACTATTTGTTTGAATGTCTTTATCACTTTCGCTATTTTTAACATTAATATCGTTCTTAAATACTTCACCTTTGTCAAGATTAACAACAGGGACTTTGTCCTCAGAAGGAAACATATTAGGTTTGCTAATAACTAAAGGACCTTTCATAATACCAGAATGATGAGGAAAGCGATCATATTTCGATGTAGTTGGAAGTACTTCATGTATTTTCAATGTAAGTGGATATACATTAGGATGGTTTCCTCTCTCCTGTTTCGCTGTTGTTTCTTTAACCTTTTCAATTGGTTTTACTGTCACTGGTTTTGTCATCAGCCATGGTTGAATTTCACGTTTTGCTCCAAAAACTGATGGACCAATCGGTTTGCTGTCATTTCTTTTCATCTCTAAAACAAATAAAAATAACTTTAAAATAAATACAAAATAAGTATAATATAATAAATTAATGCATTATATTAAGATAACAAAGAGAATATGATGATTCATTCAAATGGAACTTTGTAATGATTCACTGTTTGTCTTCAGAAAATCCATATTAATGAACTGAAGTTAAAAAGAAGAATCATATTTTTGTTGGAATACTTATTTTTAAAATAGCAATATAGTCCTTCCAACTACACAATCGTACTCATGCTCCAACGAACAAGGCGTGTATCCAGATTGTTCAAAATAAGTGTGCCCGCCTTATAGCCAGGGCTCCTTGGTACGCCCGTAATGTTGATATTCACCATGATTTGAAAATGGAATCCATAGATAGTTACATCACTTGACTTACTACCAACAAACTATCTACTCATCCAAACCTCCTTGTATAAACTCTAAATCCTGTCACCAACCTTCCTCAACCTCACTGAACAATTACTTCATCCACTGACTATCTGACTACTTTTCCAACTGATGACTAAAAAATTTGAAAACCATGACCTCAACAAGACCACATGACCGCGAATACGACATCTTTACTGTACAGACGAACTTATATCTGACATTAATTACTGACATTCCAAGTTATAGTAGCACAGTAAGCAAGCAGTAGAAGGCCTCTGGTCTGGAACTGCGCACTATAGTGCGCGGATATATTCGTTGGTCGTTGGATGCTCCAAACATACAAATCGCTGACATTATCTACTATTATAGTTTATCAGCTTAAGAATTCCCTAAAACTTCTTTACTTGCTAACAGAGTAAAGATGTTGAGATTCTGGATTGGATTGCTGAAATGCTGGCAGGGAGTAAAACCGCAGTTAAGATTTCAATCTACCCCACAATCTTCATTTTACTGGCTCTTGCATATCAAACATTTTGGAAAAATTGAAGGTAAATTCACCAGTTTTATTTTTGGGTTGTGGATACATTGGGATCAGTAAGATAAAATGGTGGAGGAGTGATTTTAAAGCGTATTTGGATAATGCAATCACGTTGTGTGTTAGATAGCCAGGATAGCCCAATGGATTGCGTGCTCACCTCTGGTATTGTAGATCGCGGTTTCGATTCTCACTCTAGCCGTCAATTTTTTCACGTGAATATGAAATAAACTGACACGTAGAGTGGACATTAAGCCTTCGGTTTCGAGGTGTGCAATTTCAGATACTATTTAAAGGTCCCTACTCTAAATACACTTGACATAGGTAAAATTTAGGACTCCCTAAGTAGAATGATCATTGTGTAGTATCAAAAAATGGTAATGTTTGGCCTAAGTTTGTTCCCAATGTGGGACTACCAGATCAACCTAACCTATCATATACAACATTGACCTGTTGGGTGGGCATAAATAACACAAGGGAAGGTTAAGGGTGTCTGTGCTTGCAGGCTCCATGTTAGATGGCTCAACAGTCAAGAAAATGTAAAATATTAGATCTTTCATTGCATCGTATCAGCAAAAACAATTGATTTATAACTACTAAATAAGGTCCAACATAATAGTATATAAGAGCAAACTCACCTAAGGGGCAGTGGTCATACTTCGGGCAACACTGGCCAGGCAAATAGTGAGGCTCACAGTCGAGTCGTTCATAGCAAGTCAAGGAAGTGCACATGATTTCACCTCCCTTGCAGTAGCATACTTGGCAGGGATCATCTGGCCTCTCCAAACGCTCGCCATTGTTGTAGACTCGCCCTTTGTACTCGCATTCTTCAACAGGTAATATTCAAATCAGTGATAAAGAAACTTCAGTAATAAAGACTCACTTTACTTAGTGCGACATCACAAAAAAAAAATTCATCACAATACCCCAGAGTAACAATCCAAACATTGAGCCAGAAAGATGTATCAGTTCCACCGCATTATAAAAGATTTAAATTGAAGGTAAAATCTTTCCCAAGTCAGCATAATTACAAACATAAATTTCATTAAGATTAATAAAATCATTTAGGAATGCATAATGAATAGACTGACACTCAGAGAATTATAAATATAAATAACTTGAATCTGTTTTACAAATGGAATAGTACTTAAACAAATCAATACTGGTATGAGTTATCTAATCAAGTTTATTGTTCTCTCAATATGATTTAAGTGCACTAGTGAGGGGGGAGAATGACTCTAGTCTTTCATTTGTGGTATCACAAGAGGCCAGTTTATGCCCTATGTGGGTTCTATTCTGGGACGTCCACTGCAACATAACGTAACCTTACCTAAAACAAATCAGTGCTCGGCAGTCATTCAGGTACGAATTGAACTCTCAGTGTCTGAATGCAATAGCATTGAGAATTTGATTTGAACCTGAATGACTGAACTCTAATTCATATTGCTTCTATTCTATAAGACAGTGAGTAGATCATTCGAGTTCGTATATGAATCTCGCGAAGGCCAGTTGTTTTTGTTGAAAGATCTTAATCCCATTTCAGAATTTCTTATTGTGAGTTAGACGTTGATATTAATTTCACATATTTACTAAGAAATCTTGCTATATATGTATAAATAAATTACAATAATTAAACATAATAAATTTATATGCATGTGCCAAATTACACCAACATACATTCTAATGTATGTAGTAATTTGGATATACATCAACGTCTAAACCAAAGTAAGGAAATTAGAAAACTTACTATCATCTTTCAACCAAAACAAGCGTTCTTCGTCAAAGTCTAACTGATATTGACCGGACTGACTGATACAGTATGAGTTAGACTCTGACGAACCCGCTTGTTTTGATTAAAAAGTTTTAGTCAGTTTTTTTTATTTTCATACGTGGTTTAGGCCTTGATTTTTATTTTACATGTCTATTGTGAAATACTGATATATATATTTATATATATATAAAAGATTTCACATAAACACATGAAATAACAATCAATGATCAAACAACAATATGAAATGAGAAAACAAGGCTAAGATCCTTCAACCGCAATAAGTGGTCTTCGTCAGAGTCAAAAGATCAACTGATACCCAAATTCAGTTGGGTTTTTGACTCTGACGAAGACAGCTTGTTACGGTTGAAAGATTTTAGTCTGTTTTCCCATTTTCTATTGTGGTTTGATCATTGATTGTTATTTCCGTGTTATGAAACTTTATATATATATATATATATATATATATATATAACTAAGTTACGGAATCTGTCAGTTCTTCAGGTACAAATTAAACTCTCATGCCAACGTTCGTCTTTATTTAAAACCATTCATAGCAGAAGATACATTTGAAACAGAAAAACTAACCTGAAGACCGATCGATAATAGTTTTGTTTTTTTCACGTCGATACTTTTATCATTTTATTATATATATATATATATATATAATATAAACAAGATTTCAAAGTAAATACATGAAATCTTGTAGTCCAAAAAATACGATAAGCTTCTTTACCTTGTTGTTTTCCTATTTTTGTATTGTGGGTTTAATATTTGTATGGCTGATGTTTGAATTTTTTTGTCGATCTCTATTTCTGGTGCAATGTTACCAGTAAACATAGAAAAAAAAGGAAAAAAGTTCAAGGATATAATAAATGATAAATATAGATTTTTTATAGCTACTAATGACATTATGATAATTTGAATTAGCTGTGTTATTTACAAATAATAATAATATTCTTTTGTATTTAATGTTTGTATGGAGGTGGCCTAGTTATTCCTATAATTAATATTTATTTAAACAGTTCATAACGAACCAGCATTGCAAAATCTTGCTATCAAAATGTGGTTTGTGCTTGGAATATTTATCCATCATAAGAACAAATTTCTTATGTGTTAAATAAATCGCGAAAAATCTCAATAAAAGATTGTTGGCTTGTGAATAATAACATTATTTGATAGTTGGCATCTAATTTTTTATTGGCAGAAAAATTTTATTATATTAAATACATGCAACTTTTGATGCGTGGAATTTCTGTCTATAACAGAATAAATAAGTGGATGGTATAGAGGAGGTTGAGGGCCAGGTTAGCTCAGTGGTTAAGGTAAACGCTCTAGGCTGGTAGTCTGGGGTTCTATCCTCATCTGGCCCAATGATTTATTCAGGCGGGAGGCGAATAAATCTGAGTATGTCGTCCCTCGGAGAGGACGTTAAACCGTCGGTCCCGAGCCTGTACGATCTCAGGTACTCGTTAAAGATCTCTACTTGAAATGCACTTGAGTTAGGAAAAGTTTAGGACTCCCAGTGTAGAATATGTAGAATCACCGATCAAACAAAAAGCCGGTATATGGCTGAAGTTATCACCTGCTAGGGAGATCGGTTTAAGTTTAAACAATAAAAAAAATAGAGAAGGTTACCGCATTTGTAGTGGGGACAGCAGTGGTTGGAGCGCTGAATCATTCGGCAGCCACTGTTGGCCGGACACTTGATCATGGTGCAGGCGACATTGGGAGGCTGGCATAGACACTGCTCGCAGGGCCCAGGGCTGGGCACCTGCTCGCCCGCCTGGTAAACGACGTCCTCCGACACACACACTGCAACCCAACCACAAACTACGATTCATTTACTATATCACAACTGAACTTCATACAGAATGACTAAAACTAATGAATATTTCATTGCAGTGTTCTGCATGTCTGAATAGTTCTTGACCAGAGAGCTACTAAAGCTGAATTGTAGTGCAACTGTAAGTGGAGAGGTCAAATAGAACATTGGTCTACTATGTGAGAAATTTTTTTTTTTTTTGGTTTTATGCTCTTACAGGACAAAGGTTAGAAAGTATTCCATGCTATTCTAGTCAGATGTCGTAGAAGGGAGTCAAGACTAAGGTACTGTCTGTAGAGGTTTGGGAGGGTAGAGAAAGGTGCCACTTGAATATAGGGTTTGGAATATATATATATTGTCAGCTTCTTTTATGTTAGATCATGCTGCCGAATATTTATATATATATCATTTTTATGTTAACTTCTCAGTTCTTACTTTGTTTGCTCTCTGATGACATAAATTGAAAGACCTAAGAGCATTTATTTCTATTGTTTTCCTTTTTCCATTGTGGTTTAAACTTCATTGATTGAGTGTTTATTTATTGTGATTTTTCTGCATATATATATATATATATATATATATATATATATATGTTATATTTATATTATTATTTATTTCAAATTTCAAGTTTTTTTTTAATTGGATGGATTCTATTAATATTAGTTAGTTGTTTATGGACTCCGAGTAGTCGGAGTGCCTAGTAGTTTCAGTTTGTTGCCTGTTTATTGCCGTGTTGTTCTTCATTATTCCTATTGCCTCGTAGATCTGTAGTCTATTGTAGTCATTCATCTGTTTGATGGTTCTCTTGTTTTCTGTAAGGTCCTCCCGGCTCAGCTCTGTATTATGTTTGTCCAAGGTATGCTTTTTTATGGCTCCACTTTGCTGGTGCATTGCTAGGCGTCTTGATAAAGTTGTCCTCTTCATTCCGGTGTATTTGGCTTTAGCCAGGAGCTCACACTCTCCTTTCGTACATCTATACTCGTAAATGACGTTGACTTTCTGTAGGTCATCTGTGGTGATGTTCGGGCTATTTCGTATTACCAGATTGGTTGTAGTTTATATCATAAATAAAATGAAACAATTACGTCTCGAAAACGTGATAATATCTTTCAGTCTTCTTGATTGTTGCTAACAACCTCTTTATGTTAATAATAATAATATTATATTTTAACATTCTAAAAAATATCGCCAACAACTTTACCATCCAGAGGAAGTGTGGAGTTAGCAGGCACAACGTCTTCTTCTGGCAAAGTTACAGGAACTGAAACAAACAAGAAAATATTATGCAAACCATAGGGTATTTTATAGTAACATTACTAATTAAAAGTGCTACTGCAGTTTTAATGGCAGATACAGTCATAATTTCTGAGCTGCTGCCTGAATTAAAAGAACTAGCTTCAAATCTCTCAGCTATTCTTTCCACATAAATTATCGATGGAAAAGCTTAAAAAATCAAACATTAAAATTAACTTAATGCATCAAATACTAAACACATTCAGTCAAAATTCTAATTTTTATGCCTAAAATAATTCTATAATAAATTAATAAAATATGTCAATAAAAGTATCAATGCTTGCGTATATGAATATAAACAATATAATTTAATCATTAAAATAAAATAATTCTTTTATCACAAGCATGGCAAATATATATTAGTAGTAAAGAACCGAAAGGGTCAGCTGTTATGTTTAATCATTGTTTATGTTTTGATACAATGTTTACAAGAACTATTCATTAGCGTTATATTATATATATACATATAAATATTGATATACATACATATATATACGAGTTCAAAATTCAAGAAAAGTAACACACAGAGTAAGAAAAAACACTTACAGAGTCAAATTTTCGGGTAATCCGTATCCAGGAGAAAAGAGAAAGGGAGACCAAGCACGTTGTAGACGCAACGGCAAGTAACTTATATATATATATTGAATTTGATGGCAGATTCTGCGTTTACGACTTTCTTACTTATAGGTTTATTTTCCTTACAATTTTCTCTTTGAGAAGGTGATAATTGCCAAAGCAACCTAGCAAACGACATTCAGAAGGCTGGAAATAACCCTTCCGGTCAATTACTTTTTCTAAACACACCAGATTAAACGTAAGATATACAACAAGCTTTCGGCCCCATGGTCATCATAGGTTCTTAAACTACTTATATTAACTAAATATACATATTACTGACTACTTTGGCGTTTAAATGCCAACTGAAAATGCTTTCTGTCGAAGTGATACAAATAGTCAGTTTGAAACTGAATTTGCATCGGCCAGTGGACACATTTACGTCTCCGTTCCTTCATTCTTTCTCTTTTATTCAATTTCTTTCTACTCTCCTGAAGACGGCCAACGCCGAAATTATCGAGATTCGTGAGTGTTCGTCCTTTATTCTTGGTCTCTAGCTGTAACTTTAATATATATATATATATATATATATGTTAAAATTTTTCACGTGCACGACCTTTTCGCTGAAATATTCTAGTTTTCTACTAGTTTACGTTGGGTGAGTGAATGTTTCTACAGGAGTTTCCCAAAGACATTGAAGTCATAAAATAAGCCCAAAAGTCACCATGAAGTTGACAAGTGACATAAAGTTGACTTGTACATTAAGTTTACAAGCTTTCTACTTTTACATAATTATTTATCAAGTAAGATAAACATCTTAAAATAATAGTAAATAGTAATATGAAGTAAATTTTAAATAGTTTAATATCTAAATAAAGATTAGAAATTGTTTAATGTTTAGTAAATTTTATTATTTAGTATTAATTTTAAGATGCTTTAGCTTACCTGATGATGATTTTGGTAAAAATTAGGAAGCTTCTAAGCTCAACATAGCCTTATAATAGCTGTAACAGAGAATGCAAGAACCAGGGACACATTACAACAAGACTAGCCTAACAAGGGTTCCATAATATACCGAGACATGGATTTATATATATGAGAGATGACAGCTATCTCAGAAAATCTCTGATAGTGACAGTTCAGGAAGGATAAATATAAAGTAGTTTCATTATGTACGTTGACATGGTATATGAAAACAAAAGCCATGCTGTATAACAAACTCCAATGAATTATCCGCCAGAGGCAAGTCACAATAAGATGAGTTACCAAAGATTTCATTAAAAAACCGACGAGTGTTAGTGTGAACTTTGAAGATAACTAAAAAATACTACATTGAAACATGTTTGAAGAGATGTGAATCAATAACGGTTAATAATGAAAACTAATATTGTTTATTCTTAATTCAAGTGTCCTACAATCAACTGTTATTAATCATTGCTTTTCATGCAATACCATCCTTGAACAAAGACGTCGGAGGGGATCTGGTATCTCCAGCTGCACTACACGCATGGATGAAAAGAATAAATTTATCTGATCGAAACAAGGTCATACAAAAAGTCCATTTTTGTCAGTGAACATAATAAATTAACTGTAAAACGTCTACAGAAGGTTTTAATTTTCAAAAAATTAACCGTATTAAGTATTAGGCATTCTGATAATGATTAACTGTACAGAGCATATGGTTTTCTTCTACCAATTTTCCTATAAGATATTAAGTGATTTATGAAAAGGGCTACAATAGTTGAGGTTTTGAAGTATATTTCAAACATAATTTAACTTTGAATCAATTAATTCTGTTTTAATAAGAGATGGCAAAGGACTGAAAGCAGAGATTAAAGCAGGAAGGTAAGTTTTATAGTGATGGTGCTTGCTATTCTTGGCATGGACTAGCGGGGTCTAAGTGCGGCAGAACTAGTGGAGAGTTGAAGGGGGTCAAACCTGCTGACCTGTCCGGACCTGCTGACCACACCTCCAGAGGCTATTTATAGAACTATTGCTTCCTCTTTAGATAAACCTTACCACTTCATCCACTAAACGTAAACACTGACATAGTTCTCAGATTAATCAAATTTTTCTATTTGATCATCATAGAATTTTGTCTAAGTATTCTTCAAACACATGTCAACAAATTCTAATTTTTTTCCCATTTCATCCTGTCTAGATGTCTTAAACATTAATATTGTATCCTTTTCCTTTTTCTTCAAACCTGCTCCTATTTTAATTACACAGGTATTGCTAAACATCTCAACCAAGCCATTGACATATCTACTGCTTCCTCATTACGGATCCTAAAGATTAACATTCGTGTGATGTAGTGGCTTTCCCTCATTTTTATCATTATTTTAATTACTATGGGTAACTATAGTTACCCAACTGAATTTCAGTAAAAATTCATTATATATCTATTGCTTTCTCTTCAGTGAATCTAAAGATTTACATTGGCTTAATTCTATTATTTAGAGGCTTGGGTTAATTTTTTCTACTCTATAAGTTTTGAATAATAGTATTTCATCAAAATTTATTAATATTCATTGCTTCCTCTTTAGCGATCTAAAAATTATACTCGTATAATCCTTCTATTTAGTAAGCTTTCCTAAAAAAAACTGTAAAACTTTTTTGAAGCTTCTTCTCTTTTTTGAATACATAAGTCTTGTCAAACTACATTTCATCCAAGCTATATAGAGACGATTTTTATCTTTTTTAGATATCCTAAAGATTAAAAACTTATTTCATTTTAAGCTATACTCTTTTTAATCCAACACAGGTCTTTCCAACTATATCTCGCCCCATTGATTCATCTTTTCAGATCTTAAAGATTAATATTTGCCTAGTTCTTCTCTTAAGTGGTTTCAACCAACTAAATTTCAGTAAAAATTCTTTATATATCTATTGCTTTCTCTTCAAAGATTCTAAAGATTTACGTTGACTTAATTCTGTTATTTAGAGGCTTGGGATACTCTTTTGTTGTATAGATCTTACCCAACCATATAGGTATCAAAAAAAAGCTATTTATGCATTCATTACTGTACTTTTAGATTCTAAAGATTAAAGATTGTGTAATCCTTCTTTTTAGTATATCATTTTTTTTATTGAATAGGTTTTGTCTATCCACATGACAGCAAAACCTATTCATTGATCCATTCATTTATTTATTGAGATTTGAAGATTAAATATCGTATAGTTCTTCTCATTCACTGTCATAGCTTACTCATTTCTGTTGCACATTTCTTGGCAAAAACATATTATCAAAACCTATTCATGGATCCATTTGTTTCTTTATTGAGATTTGAAGATTAAATATCGTATAGTTCTTCTCATTCACTGTCATAGCTTACTCATTTATGTTGCATATTTCTTGGCAAAAACATATTATTAAAACCTATTCATGGATCCATTCGTTTCTTTATTGAGATTTGAAGATTAAATATCGTATAGTTCTTCTCGTTCACTGTCATAGCTTACTCATTTCTGTTGCACATTTCTTGGCAAAAACATATTATCAAAACCTATTCATGGATCCATTTGTTTCTTTATTGAGATTTGAAGATTAAATATCGTATAGTTCTTCTCATTCACTGTCATAGCTTACTCATTTATGTTGCATATTTCTTGGCAAAAACATATTATTAAAACCTATTCATGGATCCATTCGTTTCTTTATTGAGATTTGAAGATTACATATCGTATAGTTCTTCTCGTTCACTGTCATAGCTTACTCATTTCTGTTGCATATCTTGGCAACAACATATTATCAAAACCTATTCATTGATCCATTCATTTCTTTATTGAGATTTGAAGATTAAATATCGTAAAGTTCTTCTCGTTCACTGTCATAGCTTACTCATTTCTGTTGCATATTTCTATTAATTGATCCATTCATTTCTTTATTGAGATTTGAAGATTAAAAATCGTATAATTCTTCTCGTTCACTGTCATAGCTTACTCATTTCTGTTGCATATTTCTTGGCAACAACATATTATCAAAACCTATCTAGATCTATACCCACCACTCCCTTTTCACAGATTCTGAAGACTACCGTCTGCCTAACACTTATATTTAGTGACTGAAATATTTTTTTTTAAATTCTATCAGTCTTGTGCAAATATATCTCCACAAAACCTAATTACTTAACCATTGCTCCTTTCTTCTTAAATATTAAAGTCAGTATCATTTTCTATTTAGTGCGCTTGATACAATTTTCAATCCTGTAGGCTTTGTCCGACTAGAACCCACCAACACCTGTTTTTCTTACGTATTCTAAAGATAAAAGTTTATGTAGCTGTTCTATTTCGTCGTTATAGCTATACTGCCTTTTTTACATATGTTTTGTCCAAAACTTTACCAATTCTTCTTATAAACCCACTTTTCCCTTACTGCAGACCCTAGAGATTAATGTTTGCGAAATTCTATTTAGTGGCCTACACACATCTCTTGGGTAGTGTAGATCAAACCTGTGTATGTAAGTAAATAAAACACCATGATGTCATCGTGACTAAACGTTTCTTATATTTGTTAATATTCTTTCCATTTATTTGCGTCAAAGGTATTGACATAATAGCATCTGCTCTTTGATAAATTGATTATATTATCCTCTTCAGGGTTAAAGACCAAGATGTACTCTGAGACTGTAATACCCTATTATGTCATCTTCTAGACTCATTAGATTCCTGGTATCCACTCCTTAGTCAAACGATATTTGTTGAAACAAAGTAAACATACAACAGGACTTTCCTCTTAATTTTTTAACCTTCTCTTCTGTCATCATTTAAGGCGATATAAACAAGATATGAAGTTACATTTCTATTACAGAATACAATATCAGTACACAGAAATCTATGCTTGATTTCTCAAAACCTCTATAATAAAACAGTCCATATCTTTTAGATTTCATTTTTAATATTATTATTCTAGAGAAAATGACAGAATAAAACAAAGGTTATTATTATTAATTTATAATTCTTATTACAAGAATTATTTGTATGCTTGAAAAAAAACTTCATTATTCGTAATTAATTGAACTTTTGAATCACATAAAGAAAACTATTAATTCCTTTAGTTATTATTATATATATTAATCAATAAAACTTATATAATGATTGTAAACAACATTTAAATATATTTGTTATACGAGATACAATTATATTTGTTGTCATAAAATAATTTAGCTCTGAGGTAAAATGGATAAACAAACAAAAGTCTCCACACAAATGAAGTTTTATTCAACGCGTTTCGAACACTTTGTGTTCATCATCAAGAAGACACCAAGGATGTGGCACTGACGGGTTGGTCCAGTGAAAACAACTGTTGTTTTCTGCCATTCACTGGACCAACCCGTCAGTGCCACATCCTTGGTGTCTTCTTGATGATGAACACAAAGTGTTCGAAACGCGTTGAATAAAACTTCATTTGTGTGGAGACTTTTGTTTGTTTATCCATTTTACCTAAGATTGAGTAAATATCACACAGTTACGGTATTATTCTCATTAGTATCAGTAGCACAACTAATGATAATTTAGTTCATATAAGACAATTTTTTCACTATTTAAACTTATTGTCATTAACTAATTTAGTTCATTTATTATAATTGAGGAATTAAATTAAAATATGAATTATTTTTTTGAAACATGAATTAAGAGTAAATTTAAAAGAAGAATGTAGCTTTTTCAGGAGTTAAGATTTATTCATTGTGAATAAACTAAAAAAAAGGTGAAAGCTTTAAGTTAAGGCAACGTTATGAAATAAATCTGTGGAGAAGCATTGGCCAAAACCAATGGAATCGGCATGACCGTGAGGAGGCATCTTGAGCGAATCAAACGGCGCTTGTTGCGTTTATCACTGCTACAGCTCAAGGGTCCCTTTAAAAAACAAACTTTGCAAAACTAATAAGTTTAGCAATCAACTTATCCTTTTAATTTATTTACAATATAATGTATATTTATTGTCGTGAATATTTTATTTAGTCACATGAATTATTAGTTGTCAAATATATATATATATATATATAAAAGATTTCACATAAACACGTGAAATAACAATCAATGATCAAACCAAAATAAGAAATGGGAAAACAAGACTGAAATCTTTCAACCGTAACAAGCGGTCTTCGTCAGTTGGGTTTTTGACTCTGACGAAGACCGCTTGTTACGGTTGAAAGATCTTAGTCTTGTTTTCCCATTTCTTATTGTGGTTTGATCATAAATATATATATATACTAATATATCATGCTGTTCTTTTCTTGACCACTCTATTCATATGTGAATATTTTTTTATTAGATTTTTTGATTTTTGAACCCTGAGGAAGATATAAGTATATGTCGAAATGTTGGCAAAGAAGATTTTTTAATATCTAGACCAAAAAGTCTCTAAATCTCTCTCTTTCTCCCCGTCTTTTCTCTCTCTCTCTCTCTCTCTCTCTCTCTCTCTCTCTATATATATATATATATATATATATATATATATATATGATCAAACCACAATAAGAAATGGGAAACAAGACTAAGATCTTTCAACCGTAACAAGCGGTCTTTGTCAGAGTCAAAAACCCAATAGTTGGGTTTTTGACTCTGACGAAGACCGCTTGTTACGGTTGAAAGATCTTAGTCTTGTTTTCCCATTTCTTATTGTGGTTTGATCATTGATTGTTGTTTCACGTGTTTATGTGAAATCTTTATATATATATATATACTTTAACACAGAGAAAAGAACACAGAAAGACACTACAGAACTCACTTCGATATTTCGACATCCGTCGTCATCGGGAAGAAGTGCGAAGTACTCGCGTTGAGAAGCAAACTGCTACTGGCCTCCAGAGTAACTCGTGGAACCACCGCAATGCTGCCCCCCAGCGGAGGAGAGGAAAAATAGAAATCCCTCCAATATTTATTTAGAAAACAAGATAAAAAGTATATAAAATACGAACTAATAATAATAAAATAAAAAATAATTAACGGTACAGGTTAAGACCAGGAGGAGAACGAGCCCCAAGGAGGCATATATATGACTAATAATCAAAATAACACTTGATATAATAAATGGATTAATTTACCACAATGAAAACAATTTTTGAAACAATGCTCTAAGGCCTTTCGTTAACACATCGTCAGAGAGCAAGTTAACAAGTATTTATTGTTTTTTTAGTTCACTTGCTATCTGACGATGTGTTAACGAAATGCCTTAGAGCATTGTTTGAAAAATTTTTTTCATTGTGGTAAATTAATCCATATATATATATATGAGTTTACAATAAACACGTGAAATAATAATCTACAATTTAATTAATTAATTAAATTAATTAATGTTATAATTACCTGTTTTTCATTATTGGGTTATAGTTATTTAATTGTATCATACATCCCAAGCATTTGTTATATGTACTAAACCTTATAATTGAAGAAATGTTGTACTGACGTTAAAAGGAATCAATTAATTAATATACTGTTGATTATTTAATAGGTTTATGTTGAATGTAGGCCATAGATTTTGTTGTTTTTCTTTTGATGGATTCAGTGAGCGAGGCTTAAGCTCATGGCATGTCTGGCTCGTATGCAAATGAGGTAGTGGTCACTGATGTCAAAGCATTATCTATTTTCAACTATTGTTTACATAACAAACTGCTTGCCTGTTACGTATCATACATAATGCTTATGAGTAAAACTCAATTCAACGTCTTTTATGATACGAGAATAAAAAGAAAACCTGTTGGTACCAGGGACTGTCAGTAATTTACACTAGATTAGACAATACATTTTCCACGCTCTTCTCTACCTTAATGGCAGCTATTTGGCGGCCAAGGTCTGCTTCAAGACGTGACGAAGTGGAAAAGAGGAAAAAAAGAGGAAAAGAAAAACTAGAGCTTCTTCAACGAGAAGACTATGTGGCGACATTTCAGGAAATCTACTGCCATGCTAGCGAATAAACAAAACAATCTACGCCAATACATTGTAGCTGTGTACTTCATTCAACTGTAGTTTTGAAGAATTGTAGTGTTACAAACCAATGCACCAACTATAATACGAACTAATAATAATAGTTATCTAATCGGAATTCGGCCAAATTTTCTAGGTTCAAAAATCTGAACACTTATTTTAATATCAAATCGTCGGCAATGAGAGTTTGATTTTCGAACCTAGAAAATTTGACCGAATCCCGATTAGATAATACACCTATTCTATCAAACGGTCCATATCTTATTCAATCTATTATGTATATATATATATATATATATATATATATATCTACATATATATATCATGATTTGTTTTCTTGACCCAATATTTATATTTATATGATAGAATAATCATATACAACAACAACTAAACTACTGTTTATTGTTTAAACCTTATCAAGCGGTCTTCGTCAGAATTAAAACACAACACAGGCTTTTTGACTCCGACAAAGACCGTTTGTTACGGTTGAAAGATCTTAGTCTTTTTTCCCTTCGTATTGTGGGTTGGTTATATATGTATATAGCTATATATATATTATTATAATAATATGAAGTTTATAATAATGTTTAAGTAACACTAATAATGTTTTAGTAAAATACTGAACATGATTCCTTTTTAATGCAATCATGTTTAATAAACTCTAAATTATTTCATTTCTAATAATAAGGAAATGAATATATTTTTAAGACATTTTTTGTACAATTTGAATTTTTCAAAAAAAAAACTTTAAAATTTCTTTTTGTTTGACCATACTGAAAGCAACATGTAACTGGCCATTTTGAAATGCTGTTTTAAATAAATGAACTCGAACTTTTCGTGGAGTCTCTCCTTGAGACTTATGAATAGTCATGGCAAATGCTAACTGAATCGGAAATTGAATACTTAAAAAAGGAATGTTGTCCTCCTCAGATAAATCAATTTTTACTTTACTATAAGTAAAGTATAGTGATCGTGAAAAAATTCGATCTCGAGATTTTGACGGAATTACATGTTTTGAGGTCCCAGAAGTCGTTTTATGACGTTTTTACGATGATCTCTGTGTGTGTGTGGGTGGGTGGGTGGGTGGGTGGGTGAGTGTGTTAGCATTGCTTGTTACCACGCTACGGTCCAGAATCTTTGATGGATCAAGTTGATATTTTACACAAAAATGGGCCTCATAAAGACGAAAATCCCTATTGTTTGGGAAGAATTATGCATGATGGGAAAGTCACTTTTTTTGCCAAAAACTGTTTTTTTTAAAACATTTATTTCTCCTAAAGTGATAACCCTAGAGTTTTGAAATTTTGACATTATCTTTGAGGTTTTAAATGCAACAAAGGAAAAATATATTCAGATTTTTAAAACAACAGGAAATATTTTTTTTTCAATAAAATGTAAAAATTTTGACTTATAATTCAATCTCAAACCTTGTGAGAGCGATACAAGCCATACTGTTTGACGTACAAGAATGAAACTATGCCTATAAATAGAACATTATATGGACAATGAGTTGAGATATTTTTTTCTAAAATTACATTCGCTAAAGGGGCGTTACAGTACGATTTGTGTTTTCAGAAAATGATTTTTTGACGCTAAACGGCTCGTTAAAAAAAAATGAAAATTTGACCAAAAATGGAACAAAAAATTAGCAATTCATAAAAAAAAAATCATGAAGTTTCAATTACGGGAAAGAGCAATAACGATATAAAAACTGTTTGTTTATCTTAGACTAAGAAATCACCTGCTATACTTGTCGAATTTTTCGTATTTTTTTACATTGTTTACATTGACTTAGAAATTTTTTGAGCGAATCCACTGAGATAAAATTGATGTTTCTAATGGAAAAATGAAAATATATTATTGACTTATAAGAGATGTAAGAGGAATAATATTGTGCAGGTAAATGATAACACTCATTAAAAAAAAATTTGTATATATGTTATTTGACAAAGGGGAAGGAAAATGATCTTATTAAATATTAAGAAGCCATAAAATTCCCAGTATAATAATTCTGTTAAAAACCAAAAATGTAAAAGATAATTCAAAATATAAATCTTTCGATTAGAGATTAATAACTGTAATTATCGTACATCTTTAATTAACAAATCACCTTAAAACAACATTTTCTTCGCTGTTTAAGATGTTTTTGAGGGAAAAAAAGGGTATTTTACTGTTTCAAATTTGAAAATTTTACATTAATTTTCAATGTAGAAGGATGTCAAGTAAACAATGTAAGAAATCTACTGGCTATTTGAACAATAGCCATGTTCTCTTGTAGGATAATATTTCGTTTCAAGAAATGTTCACATTGGTTTTTCAAAAATGTTATTACTGCTGTAGTTATACTAATGAGATTATTTGCAAATAATAAATTATTTGTGATGTACAAAAATAAGTTTATAAATTGATATGTCCTTCAATCACTATCTGTACTACCTCACGAATGCAATGCTAATAATTATATCCCATTTAGATATTTATGTTATGCTTAAATTATACGTTATGTTTTATATACTCAAGAAATTTGACATTGAGTTACTTATAGTAAAGTAGAGTGTAGGCCACTCCAGATTTTTAATCTTAGAATTAAAACTATTTCCCCTTGATACCGTGATGCGATAATTTTACAAACAATGACATTATCATAAAGTTCCTCAGTTATTAGTCTTGCACCATTACATAAACGCGGTGGATCAAAGTTTTTTATACAAACACATGACAGGAGCGTCCTTTTTGAGTTCTAACTTATGTTGGAGTAATCCAAACAACTCTAGTGAGTCAAGAAATTCTTGAGGGTAATGTGTGGGTTCTGTTCCCACACAAACCGAGATATATGACAGATATTGTTTAATTTCTCCTGGAAATTATTCAATGAATCTATGACTAATTTCACTATGTGTCTCGTTAAATGGAACTTATATAGAGTTTTCGGTGAACAATATTTGTGGGTTGGCGAATGAAGTGTAAATCTATTCAATACACTAAACAACATTATGAGCACTGATGAACATGTCTTTGGGCAGCAATAATCTCTTTCTTTCCATTCTTTTTGACTCTGTTCACCAATATTTTGGTTTACATTAGGCTTTATTAAAGGATGGGATATGTAGACTGGATATATTTTTGTAATATATCACCTATCACATACAGGGAAATACATAGAAAATATGGATGATTTCTGTTTTATAGTTTTGAGATACTGTATTAACTAATTAAAAAAAACCCATCAAATTTTATTATTAAACCTTTAGTTAAAAATTCTTAAAATTTGATTCTGATATAAAATTGTCTAAGTCCGTGTAGACCAGTGGTTCTCAAACTATTTTGAGATTTTTTTCATGGTGGTCTCTTTATGATATTTTAGATGCCTCACGGACCCTTTTATAACAACCAGTTAACATATAGGTTACTAGAACAAAACATTTTGGGGAAACAAACGTTTATTCAAACACAAAAATATTTTTTCAAAAAACCAATTTCTATTAAAACAAAAAAAAATCTTATTTAATTAATTATTCAATCAGAAAATAGCAACATAGAAATATATTAAAACTTCATTCAATGTGATGGGTGCATTTGCTTTGCCTCAACCAGTTCTTCTATATTTGGCTTAGTTTTGGCAAGTACAACTCTCATATCATTTGTGGCTTCTAACCTGTTTCGGGATTTTGTTTTGATGGCAAGTAATGCAAAAAATGCTGTCTCACATTCATAGGTGGTTGCAAATGGAATCAGCACCTTTAGAGCCAGCTTTGCAACTTCAGGATAGGACTGTACCATTTGGATCCAAAAATCACGAATTGACAATTCCCAGAAAATATGTTTTACACCTATCCAGAAACTTCAAAGTGAAAAAGGTGTAATTTGAGATGCAACGCTTTGATATCCTTTCCCAACAACAACGATGTCATTAGGACTGTAACAATCCCAAATGGCTAGTCGACAATTTCAAGTACTGAATGGACTCTTCGCGGTCCCCTAGGGGACCGCGGACCCCAGTTTGAGAACCACTGATGTAGACCAACCTAACAAATAAGACTGTTGTCATTATCCAACTTAGTGTCGTTATTATTTCTAAGTTATTAGTAATATAATACCTTCTGCAATGATCACAATTTCTTGGAATTTTATTTACAGCATATTAATTTAAATTCGTATTTTTCGGATTTTATAGTCAGTATGATAGAAGAAGAAAGCAAAGTTATAGAATTCATAAAATGCGTCATTATGCCCCTTTCCGTATAAATAATTTAGATAAAAAAAAATTACACAGTTCATCATACTTTTAAGCAGTATCCTATCTTTAACTTTCAAAGGCAATCATAAGTTATTTTAATTGACTTAATAATTGTAATCTATATTAATATTAATGATTAACTATATATTAATAACTATAATATAATAATTGATTCAGAGTAAATTAAAATGATTATATTTTAACAAAAAACTTTGTGGCTGTTGAAAAATTTGAAGTTTTTGTTTCCAATTTTAGTTCATAATAATCCCAAGTTTACAACACACTACTGTTAGTATTTAATGAAAAAAATGGTTGTCTAAAATCATATATTGTTAAAAAAAGAAGTAATTTTTTTCAATGATGCTCAAAAACTGAACAATTCATCTACACTATGAGTCATTTTTGTTTTAAATATTAATTAGATTAGTCAAACTGTACGGCCTGTAGCGTGTCCACAAACTTTAACATAAATATCCACTTTCCACGTATATCTTTCTTCAAACTTTTATATTTACAAACATATAAATTAGCTAAAATTCGAACATTCACATTTCTTCATGAATATTATACATAATTTATATTCAAGTATTTATATAAAGACTGTGTATATAATATATATATTTTTTATATATAAATATTTATAATTCAAAAGTTTATCAGGTTGAAATAAACTCTAAATTTTGTATTTCGTATTGGTCCTTCTTGAATTTTTGTATTAAAAATTACTGTAATTATTGTCAATAATAAATGTATGACTATAATTACAGTGATATTTGAATTTTGATAATCAAATATTTTTGCTATAGTTATAATTGGTTCAAATTCTATATTTATTTGGTTTTTAATATTTATTTTAATTTTTTTTCTCTTAATTATTATTATTCATACTGGGGACCATTATTCAAAAGTATCAACCATGAAGTAGAAACAAAATAAAAGTTTATCAGGACTCGGTCAGTTCTTTAGGTTCAAATAAACTCTAATTGCTGTTTTTGTTTTTATTTAAAACCTTTTTCATAGACCTATAAAAGAGAATAAATATAAGAAATAATACAATTATTTAAAAATCAAACACATAAAAAGCGCAAAAATTATCATAGAAATTTTGACAATTGGTCAGTGAGAGAACTTACAGAAGTATAATATTTTTGAAGCAGAAAAACTTTAAGTATTACATTAAAGATTTTTTTAAGAAGAAAACACTTTGCAAATTTAAACAACTGTATAGTTTGAATAATCAGGTGACACTGGAAATGAAAACAAGCAAAGCTACCAAATATCAGCAAACAACCAAAAAATCACTAAAATAATTTTGGCGAAAAATTAATATTTCTGTAAGTTCTCTCACTGACCTATTATCGAAATATCGATTGAAATTTCATATAAGCCACTATTTGCGCTTTTTATGTATATTTGATTTTTGAATGATTGTATTATTTTGAATATTTCATCTGTTTTATAGCCCTATGAAAAATGTTTGAATGAAAACCGAAACTGCAATGAGAGTTTAATTTAAACCTGAAGAACTGATCGAGTCCCAATAAACATTTATATATATATTTTAGAAGGCCTCAGAGCTTATTTTTCTTCATTTTGATTCTTCCCTACGGTATTTTGTCTCATATACATATATTAGGTGTTGCTGGGCTGAATACTGGGCGGTGACTGGCTGTTGGCTTGGCGAGTAGCTGGTGGTTGGTCACCTAGTAGCTGCAGTGTGCATGAAACCCCGGTGTGTTGACGATTAATTAATGGGTTATGTTTCATGATTTTCATAGCTTCATATATCTGTCGTCTGGCTGGATCATTAGTTTGCTTAAAAATGATGGTGTTTTGTACAAGGTCCTGTTAGCTAGGAGTTCACAATCTCCCATATTACAATTATATTCGTATATGACATTGGCCTTTTGCAGCTCCGGGATGACTGTACTCGTATCTTGGCTATTTTTCATTATCAGGTTCGCAGTGGTTCTAGTTTTATAATAAATATGGATTTGAAGACGTTTATTTTCGTTATTGCCTTTTACATTCCTGCGAATAATTTGTTTCAACACTCTTTCATCTTCTTTATACGCCTCTGTATATATAAACTTTTACAACGGTTTCAAATAAATATGAATTAGATGTAAGGTGGTTTACGGTTATTTTTATGTTTTATGTGTTCTTTATACTCGTACATAGGTTCCTTCAACCATTTTTACAAAATTTCAAAAAAAAAACTGAAGAATGTTTGTTTCATCTTGATTAATAACCGAGTATAGAAGAGCTCCATTTTATGTTTGAGAATCTGTGTAAGATTCATAATGTTTCCTCAGAAATGCTCGAGTGAAAACTTCATTACATCCACGTTGTGATGCAAGACACCAGTACATGATGTGCTGCCTTGACTTTTTTATTTGAAGTTAATCACCTGATATCTTTTTTAAAGGTAGATAATTTTATTAATAGTATATTTTTAGATTATATATGTATTTAATTCAATACTGATAAGTACATATGTTAAAATTAATGATAGAATATCAATAAAAGATTAAAGTTCTGCTGTGAATGATAAATTTTAAATAATTTTATTCTATTTGTGTAAAGCAGAATTTCACATTAATCGAGAGAAAACAATGGGAGAAAATCAATGAGAAGAAGAAAATAAAGGCGTGTTATTTCAAGGTTGGGAAAACTCTGTTGTGATCAACAGCCTCATTAGGCCACTAATTATACATAGTTAAATTCTTTAATTATTTATATTGAAATATTTGTGATCTAAAATATTTATTTTATGAGTGAGCCATTTAATTTGTAAATATGTAGTCAGTTTTGATAAGTTTTTATTTTTAATGAAATTTATAGGTTTGCAGTGATTCAGAGAGGTAGAACTAGTAAAAAGATCCTGCGACTACTGGTTTGGTCTGTTATTACTCTTTGGTTAGGCTGAAATAAGGTGATAATGTGAAATGAGTTAGACAAAAATTTAGTAAGAGGATTTGGAAGGTAATATTTCCTGGAAGATTGTCATTTAATGGGGGGGATCATTAGATGGAAGTTATGCAAGTAGAACTGGAGCCAGATGCAATGATTGAGGGTCGGGGGATATTAACACCAGCATAAGGATGAAACGGCTGAGATGCCGGTTTGAATTCACTACACTGCAATCACGTTCTTAACTAACGTCAATTCTTCCGGTCTCTGAAGACAGGAGTAATTACAGTTGTATCAACCAAGTTGTGGCTACCAAGAACCATCTTCTTTTTTAGATCAATTCCATGACAAATGATTGAAGAGAGGGCAATGATCTCGCAACCATTTGAATTCACTCCGCTTGAAAGTGCCTAGATTTTGAAAACAGCTTTGACAAACAATCGCCTGCTACCAACCTGTTTTGAATTGGTATGCTTAAACCATTCGGCTACGTCACATTACCAAAGCAGGCTGATGCTTAAATTGCTGCTCTGTTGTCACTCTTGGAAAACTAAAAGTGTTCAACGTGGAGCTGACGGAGACAAATACGCACAATCCTACATTGTGCATCAGAATCCAATTATATACGAGGTGTATAAATAAAGTAGTGAGACTGATTTTTTTTAAATTTTCTATTCAAATATAATTACAATGTGATATTGTCACCTTCAAAATAGTTCCCTTCGGAAGCCACACAGCGCTGGAGACGGTCCTTCCAATCATTGTAGCATTGCTGGAACTCGGATTCTGGAATGGCCTTCAGCTGGTCGGTTACAGCAGATTGTATGTTTTGTAGTGTCCCGAAATGAGTTCACTTGAGGTGATTTTTCAATCTCGGGAAGAGGAAAAAGTCACAAGGACTCAAGTCTGGTGAATAAGGAGGCTGAGGAGCAACAGGAATGTTTTTACTGGCCAAAAACTCCTTCCCTTTCTGAGATCTTTTTGGTCTTGGGAAAGGTTTTTCGGAACCATTTTCGCACAAATTTTTCTCATCTCCAATTCATTGGTCAAAATGTGATGAACGGAGGTGTGATTCAAATTCAACTGTTCCCCGATCATTCTGACTGTCAAGCGTCGATCTGAACGCACAAGGTTCCGTACTCTGTTGACATTTTCATCGGTGTTTGCACTTGAAGGCCTTCCGCTTCGTGGTTCATCTTCAATCGACTCTCTTCCTTCTGAAAATTCCTTAAACCACCGAAAAACCTGTGCCCTTGATAAAACACGTTCTCCATAGGCCTCCTGAAGTTTTTCAAAAGTTTCGGTTGCATTATGTCCAAGTCTGAAGCAAAATTTGATTGCACACCGCTGCTCAACTTTGAGGTCACTCATTTTTAAAACGCTCAAGAAAAAACCATTTCACGAAAACCAACGCTACGGACAAACAAATGACTGTGGCGAGTTCAGATTCATACTGGAGGCGCATCACACGTGCACCTGACGCTACTCAAGGCCACGCGTCTCCAGCGTTGCCAGATCGAAAGCGACGTTGCCAGTCTCACTACTTTATTTACACACCTCGTATATATATATATATATATATACGTGTGTGTGTGTTCTTTAATCGGGGTTTGGTCAATTTTCCAAGATAAAAAATTAAACTCTCGTTGACAACGTATTGCCAGCTTTTTCATAGGCAGAAGTAAGAATTTTTTAACTAAGAAAATGAAATTTACATTATTTAAAAGAACAACAATGTTAACCGGACAAAACCTTCGACTAGACTAATAAGATAGCAATAATAAGATAGATAACAATGCTATCTTATTAGTCTAGTCGAAGGTTTTGTCCGGTTAACATTGTTGTTCCTTTAAATAATGTAAATTTCATTTTCTTAGTTAAAAAAATTCTTACTTCTGCCTATGAAAAAGGTTTTAAATAAAACCGAAACGTTGGCAACGAGAGTTTAATTTTTTATCCTGGAAAATTGATTGAACCCCGATTAAAGAACACACCTATTATATCAAACGGTCGATATATTATTGAATCTGTTATATATATATATATATATATATATTTACACTTACAAGCTTTCGATTTTTTCATAAATCATCTTCAGGTATATATCATTATTAAACAGATTAAATTCACAGAATAAAATTATTATATATATGATCAAACCACAAGATGAAATGGGAAGAATAAACTAAGATCTTTCGACCGTAACAAACAGTCTTCGTCAGACTCAAAAACCCAACTCAGGTATATTGCTTGTTACGGTTGAAAGAATATGTATTATATATATATATATAATATATATATATATATATATATAATTATATTATTAAATACAATTATATTTTTGTTTATTTCATTTAGCTCTCTGATGATGTTGTAACAAAAGGCCTTAGAGCATTTTAATTAATATAATTTGTTTATTGTGGTGTTTAATTCATATATTATTTCAAGAGTTAATGTTGATTATTAATTTATATATATATAAAAAGATTTCACATAAACACGTGAAATAACAATCAATGATCAAACCACAAGAAGAAAATGGGTAAACAAGACTAAGATCTTTCAACCGTAACAAGCGGTCTTCGTCGGAGTCAAAAACTCAACCAGAGTCAGTTGGGTTTTTGACTCTGACGAAGACCGCTTGTTACGGTTGAAAGATCTTAGTCTTGTTTTCCCATTTTCTTATTGTGGTTTAATCATATATGTATATATATATATATATATATAAATATATATATATATATATATATATATATAAGAAATATATCATGCTTTGTTTTCTTGACCCAATATTTATATGATGTAATTTTTTGAGTGTTGAGGTCTAATGATTTGAAACAGTCCTTTTGCCGACGTTTCGACATATATTTATGTCATCTTCAGAGATACAACATGTTTGTTTTACAATTAGCACTACTATTATTATTATTTTGGTTATTTATTACATTTTACATGAACAGTAACAGAGAGGAATTGATTGATAAATCAGTTATTTCGACTTTGGATTTTTTTACATTGAAATAAAGATATTTTTATTATGACAATTGTAATAAAATAATATTAATTGTAAAAAGTAATTTTAAAAGCAATAAAATAATAATAAAAATATCCTTATGTCAATGTAAAGAAATTCATAATCGAAATAACTGATTTATCAATCAATTCCTCTCTGTTGCTGTTTATGTAAAATGATGTATAACCAAAATAGTAGTAATAGTAGTGCTAATTTTAAAACAAACATGTTGTGGCCCTGAAGATGATACAAATATATGTCGAATCATTGGCAAAAGGACTAGTTTAAAATCGTTAGACCGTAACCCTCAAAAAATTATATCATATGTATATAAATATATATATATACACTTTTTCGTTGGAAATACGATCCAAAACGGACAAATATAGTTCAATATAGACAAAGAAACATAGAGAAATCAAAATCGTCTCTGAACAAGTGCGCTTGGTTTCCCTCTCTTATCTCTCCTGAAGACGGTTCAAACCGAAAATTAGAGACTGTAAGTGTGTTCTTTTGAATGTATATATATATATATATATATATATGAGTAGCAGTTTGCTTCTCAACGCGAGTACTTCCCACTTCTTCCCGATGACGACGGATGTCGAAATATCGAAGTGAGTTCTGTAGTGTTCTTTCTGTGTTCTTTTCTCTATGTTAAAGTATATATATATATATATATAAATAATATATTATATATATACACAAGATTTCACATAAACACCAGAAATAACAATCAATGATCAAACCACAATATGAATTGAGAAAAAAGACTATAAGACATTTCAAAAAAGGTCTTACACAGGCCCTTAGTTTAATATCAATAGTAATAATAATGGTTACTTATCAAATTATCCAGAAGACTGATTCCTTTTTCTCTATTATTGCAAACAATTAAAACTATTAAACTGATTTCTTAAGTTTGATATTACATCTATAGGATAGCGACATTAAAACGAAACCAAAGCTCAACTAACTGATTGTCCATTAAGTTGATATGTGTTTATAGAAAGCCACTCCAGATTTGTCTTTAATTGTATTTACCAAGTTTTAATTTTTTTATTGTCTCTGTAATCTTTGTTTGTGTCTTATCAGTTTGTTCATCTTTTTTCTAACAATAATATAATAATTAGTGGTTTAAATAAGTTATTTGATATGTAGTTAGTTTGTACATAATAGTCATATGTATTATTTTATATCAAATATATTTTTGTGAAATGGTTAATACATAAAATCTATAGTTATGTAAATATACAACAATGTAACAAAAAATTTAGTTTATTGAAAGCACACTATGAAGATGGAAGTTATTTCTAAACCAATCAACTGGACAGAAGATTTACCGGATAAATTTGTACATTCTTCTCTAATTCTTACTAACGATATAAATAGTAAAGTATCTAACCTGAATTAGTAGAGATTATTAGAGCCATAATGAAGGCCAGTGAAGTGAAATCCATTTGCTTCATTCTGTAACAAAAAAAAAAAAAAAGAATAATAAATATAAAAGGAGAAACTTTACGAAATATCAAAATAACTAATAACTTTTTTCTCATTAGATAGTCAAAGACATAAACCAACTAGAGGTAATTTGCAAAAAAAAAATAAAAATGACGAATCATGTATTCATACAGTTATTGGAAATAAAACATAACAAAAACATAAGAAATTTTGTAAATATTCATTTATCTCGTAAGAAATATGCATTTAATTATAACACTGGACCGTTACTTTTAATTAATATATATATATATATATATATATATATATAATGATATATATATATATATATATATATATATATATATATATATATAATATATAATATATCATTAAAAAACTTTAGTGCGGCAAAATTGTTCTGTAATTATAATAAATATCTGTTATTCGAGAAATATTCAAACAAAATGTAGGGTTAGAATTTGAAAAAATAAAACAAAAGGATAATTGTTTAGAATATTTTTATTCTTTCGTGGCTAAAAAAATCTTGTATCATACTATATTTTTACATAGACCAGATAGGGTTTCTAGGATTCCAATAGTACGAGTCTATTGTTTGTTAGTTTGCAATGTGTAATTTTCCACGTCTTTAAGATACTAGATCAATTTTGAATGATTTTTACTCAAAATAAGGCAAAAATTTATGATTTGATAATGAGACTATTCTACTCTATATTAGTGCTAATTAACTAATTAGTCATTCCACCTGCTAAAACAGGGATTCCCCGTTGGAGAGTGAGAAAAGCCTAGCAAAACAGTAGAATTTTATTGTTATTCAAATATTTTTCATATTTTTGTTTCTAATGATTAAGACATTGATTGTGTTTGTTTGTTAACATTTCACTTTTTTGGTTTGGAGAATTGTTACAATAATATTGAGCTTGGTTTTGAACATATTCTCTAGACTGTGCCAAACTCTTCTGGCCGTACTGATTAGATTTCCAATAATATATTTACTCGTTTCAGGAATCCGTGCTCTTTTGTCAAAAAAAAAAATCTATGAATTGCTTAATACCTACAAAGACTTGCATGTTGCTATAAGCAAGAATGTTCCATGTTTTGATAAACACGTTGCCAATAATCGGAAACAAAAATGACATTCAATTAAGAGAAATTAAAAATAATTTGGAACTATGAATCTCAACATTAATACTTGCTCATATTTCAAAGAGTTTTTTTTTTCTTGTAAAGTATACTATCTTTGTTACATTCTCTTCGTGTTTTTTGCTATATTTATCCCTCAGAATGATATGAATTTCAGAAGTGTAAAGTTTGATTATTTTTTTTTATGGATACGAGATCAAAAAATGTTTGGGTGAGCCACTATGCTTAAATAACACTGCAAAATTTATTAAAGGTATTTTCAACCCAAAAAGGTAATGTCTGTAGTTGTGGACATTTGACTAAACAAATATATAATCTGAACTTAACGAAAACACTTAGTGGAAGGCCGCCTATTGGGGTGAGTTGTTTACTTCTCCTCTTAAACTTGAGAAAAGTAAATGGATAGTAGATTTGAAGACAATATGCGAAAGATTTTAGGAAAACAAATGGCTCCATAAATATACTGACAGTTCTTGCAACTGAAGCATTACAAAATGGGTGTTTGCTCTTGCTTTTCTTGTAGCATTTCCTAGATTACTGAAGCAGTGAGTTCCTAAGCCAGTACCTCTGATGGGGATATAGCAGAGATAAATCTGGACCTTAGCAAACTACTCGTAGATGATGTAAAGCCATCAAATTCAAAGATTCAAAAACTTTTGTTTTTGTCATATGTCACCTCATATGATGAGTACATAACAGCTTGCGTCTATAAGTTGTAGACAAATTTTGCAAAGTCTTATTATTTTTATTATTAGGATAGATTTTATCAATAAAGTTATTAAATGTAAGTTACTAGATTGTTGAATAGGGGAAAAATCTCGGTGAGGGAGACCAAGGTACGGCTAACCCATAAATGCGTAAATTGGGATAAATCCTTTAATAATGAATTTTTTCATTTAAATCAAATGCAAAGTCTGCAAAAAAAAGATCAAAAAGTTGAACTAAAGTGAGTTCCGGCCCATGGCGGAGTACCAGAAATCGAAGGATATAGCACGTGTTGGAATACCGTTATAGCTGAAGGTTTCTCTCTCCCTTCCCAGAGCTAAATAAACCGTTAAGATGATATTTAGAGAGGTGAACTTGGAGGAGATTACATGGAATAATCAGGACAGAAAAAAAAAACATAGATTGGTTATCCCACGGCAAATAACTTGCCTAGAGCTACATAGCAGGGTGTATTTATGAATGGTTACCGGGCATGATTATTCAAATATGCATTGTACCGGTAAGTTGTTGCGGAAGTCTCAGCCTGTACCTCCTGTGACACTGGACAGGTACTACAACTGACCATATTGGTTAATTGTGCGTTCTATTGCTATAGTTGCTACGGATAACATCAGTCCTGAAAAATGAACAGATTTTGTGCAGCTAAAGCATGCACGGCTTAAGTGCCGCATGGTGTAGGAAAAAAACAGAGATTTTATATTATGTACTACGATTATTCTTCAGCAATAACAAACCATGTTACAGAATGTAGAGAACATCAATTCAACAAGAATCTGAACAAATTTAACGCACCATTAACTATATAGCTCAAAAAGTTCAAACTAAAATATCTATAGTTCAATAACATATAAATTTTCTTACTGTTTTCATCATCTATTGCGTTGTAAGACAAAATTATTGGTAAATCTATCACAAATTATAGTAAAGAAAAATAACATAATATTCTGTAGTCACAAACTTCTGAAATGAATCAAATAGAAATAAAAAACTAATCATACCGACAATAAAAAAGCAAATGATTATTCAGGCGTTATTCAAATCTAATTTAAAGGTTCATCATAAATTAACTAACTTCGGTTCGTATTTAGTTTCAGGAAAACTTATGAATATCAGACAAATGGGACAACTGGTAGACCCCCCCCCCCCCCCCCCAATGTGCCTTCACCTTGTCGTGATGGGGGGGCTTACCATGTCTGGGTGGCTATTCTCTCATGGCATGAACTAAGAAAGGGGCACAACAGGGCTGATGGTTAATCTGGGCGTCCGCGAATGGGAAGTTAAATATTCTTAAAGATCGCTACCCTAAACACACTTACGTTAAAAATAAATTAGCACTACCATTATAAAATGATTGGAGAGAGACGCAATATTTCCTTGAGGAATCAGTATCAAAGGTTTAGCAGCTCTTTAATACCCCCAAATCACCTTAAGAAACAAAAATAATATGTGATTGTTATCCAGGGGATGCAAGTTGATTCAGTTTATTAAAATGTTTTTTTTTCATTATACCACATGTCGTCAGTTACCAATAGTCATAACCATGTTGAAGACTTCACTTCTCGTTAGATCACTCAACTTAGCTTTTGAATAGGTGACATCAATTACCAGTGACGCACCGGCAATGTGACTCATCCACGATTCAAAAATTTGTACCAAATCATTAATGAACCACACATTACCTTTCTTCTAAAGCCTAAAAGGCCTTAAGCCTCTATATAAGAATGTGCATTGAAAATGTAGCAATTCTTGTTTATAGAAAATCATAGAAAAGTCTCCACATAAACAAGTTTTTTTAACAAACCAACAAGCCAAAAACAAACGGTTTTGAACATGGAGTGTTTCTTTCAGTCTTATGTACTTATACAAAAATAAAGAACCTTGTTTTTTGAAATGCGTTGTTTTGTTATTAAAACTTATTTATGTGGAGAATTTTATTATAATTTTCAAAGGAGATGAAATCCGCATAGTAACTCATTGCACAACTATTTATGTCCGTATTATATATTGAATTATAGAAAAGGAAAATTTTTTCTGCTGCTCTAAGTTTGTTAAATTGTTTGGGCTCAATTCCAAGAGGAATGGAATATTACTGTGGTATACGATTCGGATAACAGAATATACCTTGTATCTTTTTCAGTTAGTTTGTTGTCGATCCAGTTAAGCATAAGAACTGTTTATTGGTATTTCGGATCTTAGTAATAATTATAGATTTTTTTACGTATCAAATTCATCAATGCTGTGGTCGCTACACCTGAAACGGTTGCACAATGCCAATTAATTATCAAACATCCATCAAACAAGTAAAATTGAAAAGAACAAACTTCAGAATTGAGATGTAAAATCAGCATAGTATCATGGTTTACTCATAGCTAAAACCAACTAACAAATCAGTCATAGTTTTCATCACAATGAAGCACAAATCCTATAAATGTGAGAATTATTAAATTACAATTCTATAATGAAATTGAGAAATTCTAATACCAGTATAAAATTAACCTGTTATGGTAATAATTCTACCATTAAAATGATGTTAATTAACATATAGGTCATATTATTATTACTTATCTTCTTAATGAAGATGAAAGCATATATATGAGATAATTCAATAAACAGCACTGCTTTAATGAAGTTGAGAAGTCAAATTCCCAATATCAACTTAACCTGATAAGGTGGTTCTCCCATTAAAATGGGATTACCCTAAGAAGGTGATTCTAAATTTTGCCTGCGTCATACAATTGATTAGAATGTTTTGGCATGTTATCTGCAAGATAGATCTGATTTTAGTCGTACAATAAGCAAATTCTTTTTTGCTTAAACTTTGTTTTTCAAAAATTAAAAATCTTTAAAAAAAATTAAACATATTTTTGTTAAATTTTATTATTATGAAATAAAATGAAAACAACATTAGTTAATGTTAACTAACTTAAAAATCGCATATTAAAGATGTTCTTTTTAGCAACAGCAGTAACAATTTAAGTTATCCCAGTTAAATTAATGTAAAAAGGGAGAACAAAATAGCGAAAAATAACTCCTATGATTAAATACAAAATTGTCTATATTTTTAAGTAATAATATTGAGGAGACTACTTTAAAAGGTTATTAGGTTTTCAGGTGTGGTTTTTAATAAAATCGTGTTTGCCTTGAGGACTGAAGATTAGTAGTTCGATTCTTAGTGAGAGATAGAAACTCTTTTTACTTATTCTTAGTGAGAGATAGAAACTCTTTTCACTTATTCTTAGTGAGAGATAGAAACTCTTTTCACTTATTCTTAGTGAGAGATAGAAACTCTTTTCACTTATTCTTAGTGAGAGATAGAAACTCTTTTCACTTATTCTTAGTGAGAGATAGAAACTCTTTTCACTTATTCTTAGTGAGAGATAGAAACTCTTTTCACTTATTCTTAGTGAGAGATAGAAACTCTTTTCACTTATTCTTAGTGAGAGATAGAAACTCTTTTCACTTATTCTTAGTGAGAGATAGAAACTCTTTTCACTTATTCTTAGTGAGAGATAGAAACTCTTTTCACTTATTCTTAGTGAGAGATAGAAACTCTTTTTACTTTTTCTCATGGTGTTGGTCAATAAATCTCCTTTTCCGCAGCTTGTGTGATATAACAGCTCATTAAAAATGTCTACTCTAGTATAGTAAATCTGACTGGAGTAAAATTTAAGATCTACGATGCAGGATCAACTAGTTAATATGGTTGGACCTTATATAAAAGGATGACCGTAAAAAAAGACCTAAAATATTACTAAAATTTAAAGCCTAACTAACAACAATTTTTGGTGTCAAAACTGTTACAAGAATGATTGAAATGTAATCTTAAGTTATTCCAGACATGCAATTATGTATCGAACTCATTGAAGTATCCTTAATAATAATAAAAAACCACTTTGTGACAAAAATCGTAATTCAAACTATAGATTTTTAAAGGTATGCTAATAAACAAGACAGGCGAAACGATACTAGGTTAAATTGACTGCTTCTAAAAATAGCTCAGCAGTGAAAACAGGTATATATAGTGCGCCAATTATAGGTGGGGAAGAATTTATGGAGATTTCAAGGGAGGGAGAGCGTTTACTCAACTCTACCACTCACTCTCGTAATTGCAAATTGGCTTCGCTGGCCAATTCAGTCATTCATTAAAACAGCTCTCATTCATCTCATGCCAGTACAAGTCCATCAAAATCAATCAGACAGCATTTTTATCATATTCTTAAACAAACTTTTCATTACAAGTACTTTTTCCTTCAACAAAATTTTAAAATAAAAAAATAATAAAAAAATGAAATCAACTAGAAAATTAATAATAAATGTCTTTATCCTTTGAGGTAAGTTTCATAAATTGTAGTTAAAAGTTATTCTATTATAACGTAGAAATTTAAAAAAATAGAATGTGTTAATTTTATGAAACTAAAAGCTTAATTTAATTTAGTTAATTTTCATTAATGAGAGACTTAACATTAATGTTTTTACGACAATACTATAAACAGTGTTGCTAAAGCAAAAAATAATTTGTTATTTTTAATACCTACCTACTTTAGATATTGAATGGTTTTCAATTATTTTATTATTATTTTCAAGCTTTTTTTTTATCAGATTTCAAAATACTGATTAGAAAATATAGTTTTTTTAGGCAAAATTTTTATTGAAATCTGATGCAATTAGTTACTATGTGGTATGTACTCATGTTGGTGAGAATGATTTAAGTCTGCTCTTGCTAATGATGGTCTTCTACTTCAGGTTTGATTAGAGTCAAACCATCCTTTTCTCAATCCTTTCTAACCATCACAAGAGTCCTTAGTTCAGCTCTTTACATCCACACCAGTCCTTAGTTTAGTTTTATCCATCCATCTCAACAGTTCTTATTTCACTCCTTTCTGAACATCACAACAATCTTTAGCTCAGTCCTTGCCAGGTATCACAAGAGTCCTTAGTTCAACTCTTTACATCCACACCAGTCCTTAGTTTAGACTTATCCATCCATCTCAACAGTTTTTTTTTCACTCCTTTCTGAACATCACAACAATCTTTAGCTCAGTCATTGCCAGGTATCACAAGAGTCCTTAGTTCAACTCTTTACATCCACACCAGTCCTTAGTTTAGACTTATCCATCCATCTCAACAGTTTTTTTTTCACTCCTTTCTGAACATCACAACAATCTTTAGCTCAGTCATTGCCAGGTATCCCAAGAGTCCTTAGTTCAGCTCTTTACATCCACACCAGTCCTTAGTTTAGACTTATCCATCCATCTCAACAGTTCTTATTTCACTCCTTTCTGAACATCACAATAATCTTTAGCTCAGTCCTTGCCAGGTATCACAAGAGTCCTTAGGTTTAGCTCTTTACATCCACACCAGTCCTTAGTTTAGACTTATCCATCCATCTCAACAGTTCTTATTTCACTCCTTTCTGAACATCACAATAATCTTTAGCTCAGTCCTTGCCAGGTATCACAAGAGTCCTTAGGTTTAGCTCTTTACATCCACACCAGTCCTTAGTTTAGACTTATCCATCCATCTCAACAGTTCTTATTTCACTCCTTTCTGAACATCACAATAATCTTTAGCTCAGTCCTTGCCAGGTATCACAAGAGTCCTTAGGTTTAGCTCTTTACATCCACACCAGTCCTTAGTTTAGACTTATCCATCCATCTCAACAGTTCTTTTTCACTCCTTTGTGAACATCACAACAATCTTTAGCTCAGTCATTGCCAGGTATCCCAAGAGTCCTTAGTTCAGCTCTTTACATCCACACCAGTCCTTAGTTTAGATTTATCCATCCATCTCAACGGTTCTTATTTCACTTTTTTCTGAACATCACACCAATCTTTAGCTCAGTCAATATTTTTAGTTATTATTAACATTATAGGTATTTATATGTAAAACACAATGACGTATTCATGGGTTTTGTTTAACCTATAAAGTTGGTACTACTGTGCAGGTGACTTAAAATATTAAATTCATGGAAATCTTGACACAGATTCAATTCTGATGTTTTAGGTAAGTAGATTATTTATATCTGTTGGACAGTTTGTTATGATTTATAATATATACTATCTTTTAATTAAACCTGATGTTTTAGCAATTGTCTTATGTCAATCTACTAAAAGGTGAAATAAGATATAGAAGGAAATTACAAATTGAATCTGTGTGAAAATGTCCATGAATTAAACACTTTAAGTCACCTGCACAGTAGTACCAACTTTATAGGTAAAACAAAACCAATGATACGTCATTGTGTTTTACATATATAAATTGAAATTCTTTAGTTTTCTAGCATCAAATCAAACTGTCAATGACAAAGTTTTGAATTTCTTCAAAATCATTTTCATTTGCAGAAGTATGAAATTTTGGAAATATAAAAGCAATGAACTATTAAGTCAGAAATTTAAAATGAGTCCATTCAAGGATGGAATTTTCTAAACAAAAAAACTTTAATAAAATGATATTGTATTTATTTAAGGTAAAATGTTTTAATAATCAATAAATAAGAAGCATGTGATAAATTTAGTAAAAACAATTATTAGTATTAGAAATAAACTCGATTTGATTCTAGAGAACTAACCCAATTTCTGATATATTTTTACAGGTTTTTGAAAATTAAACAAAGTAATACGAGATTTGACGGAACAATGGACAAATTTATTGAAGAATGCTCTAATTTTTTAAAGGTCTCTTATTATAGTCTAATATCATCTTACTGCTTGACTAATATGATGAGAAAATTTTGAATTCTATATATATATATATATATATATATATATATATATATATAATATATATATAGAATAGTATATATATACTATATATATACTATATAGTATATATAGTATACCATATATAGTATATATATACTATAATATAGTATATATTATATATACTATATTAGTATATAAAAAGAACAATCAATGATCAAACCACAATAAGAAATGGGAAAACAAGACTAAGATCTTTCAACCGTAACAAGCGGTCTTCGTCAGAGTCAAAAACCCAGGGTTCAAAACAAGGTTTTTGACTCTGACGAAGACCGCTTGTTACGGTTGAAAGATCTTAGTCTTGTTTTCCCATTTCTTATTGTGGTTTGATCATATATTAGTATATATATATTATATATATATACTAATATATATCATTATATATAAGATATATATATATATATATATATATATATAATGATAATATATATATTAATTTATCATTATATATATATATTATCTAAGAAATCTCATATATAATTTCTCAGATATTATATATATGGGAAATACAATATTGTTACATGCAGTAACTATAAGCTATCAAAATTAAACTTACTTGGTAAGAATAACTCTCTTACAAAGTGATGGTTTTTGATAGTTAAATCCGTTTCAGAATAGCAATATCATACAACTTATACATAGTGCATTTATTTTTTATTATGTCAAATATTACTATTTTTTTTTTAAATTTTCAGTTATTTAAAATTTTTAGACTTCTATTTTTTTTAAAAAAAAAATAGTTTTAATTAACCTGATGATTTTAAATTAACAGTAGATAATTTAAACGGTGAAATCTAAATAGAGTCTAACCGTTAAAGAGATGAATCCGTTAAGGCGCCTGATTTACAACTCTGTCAACAAATCGATCCCGTTGAAACATACCTGGACGACTCTTACAGATTTTGCAAATCAACCTCACATATCAGGAAGCAGAATTTACCAGTTCAAACATTTTCAGAAATCATGCATAAAATAATTATTTTTTTAAGACAATGAAATGTAAATTAATTTGTATGAGATTAAAATTATTACCAAAAAATGTATAATTATGATAATTGTACTTTTAATTTCAACTAATTACTACTTCATTACAAATGTGACTGGTTACATTTGTTATATATAAATTCAACGTACATATGAACTTTGCATTTGAACATGAAAAGACTCACTCTACGAGCTTCCCAAGAATATTTGGTTCCTAAATGCGCGTAGTGATCCTACTAAAGTAGTTACCATACTTACCATACCATACTAGTTACGATACTTACATACCATACTAGTTACCATACTTACCCTACCATACTAGTTACCATACTTAATCTCAAGAGACAATGCTTCATTTAATTAGTTCCTTGTCTTTGCATTTAAGTTTTCGTTATTTTTTATTCTCTAATACATTTTTTTATCTTTTATTATTTAATTATTTCATTTTTTAATTTTCTATTTATTTGTCTTCATAATAATATTGTATGTTTCATTTTTATTTTTGTTTATTCTATTTTTTTTATTTAAGCTTAGTCCATAACTTTTAGTTATGTACCATTTCCTCTGTTCAACCCTCAGTTTATCTTTTATATGTTTATTATTATTTTTCATATTTCCTAATTTAATTACGAACTGATTCTTGTCTACGCTATTCTCTGTGACTTGGCGCGTGTGTGGCAACATTGTTGGTCTACAACCGTCTCTGTACCAGCACTCCTCTCTTATCTCTCCTGAAGACGGTTTAAACCAAAAATTAGAGACTGTAAGTGTCTGTTTATAATTTCTCTATGTTTCTTTGTCAATATAGATCTTTATTTGTCCCATTTGGATCGTATTTTCATCAAAAATATAATATATATATATATATTATATATATATATATATATGAAAAAAGACAACATATAGAAGAAGCGAGAAAACATTCAATCGCTTTTAATTTGTTGGTATATATATACGCCCGTAATGTTGATATTCACCATGACTTGAAAATGGAATCCATAGATAGTTACATCACTCGACTTACTACCAATGAAGACAACAAACTATCTACTCATCCAAACCTCCTGGTACAAACTCTAAATCCTGCCACCAACCTTCCTCAACCTCACTGAACAATTACTTCATCCACTGACTATCTGACTACTTTACCAACTGATGACTAAAAACCTTGAAAACCATGACCTCAACAAGACCACATGACCGCGAATACGACATCTTTACTGCACAGACGAACTTATATCTGACATGAATTACTGACATTACAAGTTATAGTAGCACAGTAAGCAAGCAGTAGAAGGCCTCTGGTCTGGAACTGCTAGTTACGACGTGCACTATAGTGCGCGGTTATATTCGTTGGTCGTCGTTGGATATATATATATATATAAATATGTGAACCGCAGTCTCAGCATTCACAATCTTCAGACTGAGAGATTTGATTTTACGAACTAACTTCATACTGACAGGATTTAACTAGAAAAGGAGGTGGCCAAAGTGACATGTTTGTCGAATCTCTCAGTCTGAAGATTGTGAATGCAAAGACTCATTGTGAATGATACATGTTTCAAAGAAGATCTGCTGCCTCTATATATTTATAAAAATGGTCAGTATTCTAGGTTCAATCTACGAGTACTAGGTTCAGTACTATGTATAAGTATTACTAATCATTATTAATAGTAATAATGAATTATTATTTATTTATAGTTAATGGATCCAGACGGACCCGAAACCGGTCGAGCTTTTCAGAGACTTTACGAGGTATGACGGATTGTATTATTACTAATTCTTATATTATTTATTTTTTAAACTACACATTTACTTCTGAATATTCTTATTATGAGAACAGTATTCATCAAACATGAGAAATTTCTTCACTAAATTAATAGCATTCTTCAAACATATGCCTTTTGTTTTGTTTTGGTTTTTTTTTTCAAGATTGACTGGGATAGTATTTTTATCTTTTAAAATAACTGCAAGTTCTTACTTTATAAAGTTATCACACGCACTTGTTTAGAAAAATAACTCTCTTGGAAGGCTAATTAAAACTGATGGGTAAAGCTCTAACGCACGCTCTTATCGTGCTAATGTTTGATTTGCAGATTACCCTGAAACAATACCACGACTCTTCTATGGTTCACATGTCCTTAAAGAAAGAAACAACCGTTTGCCAATTAGGAATTAATAAACCTTCACTTTTGATCATTATCATTCTACTTTAGCTCTCCAGTTTTCTAGTTGCCAATGTTGTATTGCAGCTACTAAATCATTTTTAATTTTATTTTTTATTATTAAAAATTAAAAACCAATAATATAATTATTATTTCTCAAAACATTCTTTAATAATAATTAAAGTATATTTCTTTATTTTACAATGTTGTCTTAATATATTGCTCAATATCCTATTAATTATTACAATTATAAACCAGATTCTGTGCTGTTTTTAAGAGTTCTCATTCATAGAATTATCAAGATGCTATTGTTTTGTGATATACAATCAGCAAATTATTTTTTTTTTTAAATTATTACAGGAATCATTTTTAAATTATTGTCTCTTGGGCAATTAATATGGTTTTTAACACCAGCCCAGCACAAGTTTGTGAGGAAATTGGAGCAGACCAGCTTTAAAGTCGTTAACGCAGAGGCTGCTGTGCATTTCAATGTTATATATATATATATACAATTAAAAGAAACGGTCCAGCGGACTTTTTTAATAAAATAAATTCAAAACGAAGGAAACACACAGAAAGACACAGACATAACTCACATCGATATTTCGACAATCATCGTCATCAAGAGGTGTGAAGAGCGAAGAGCGAAGAGTCCCGCAGTAAGACCTCACACCTCCTGATGACGATGATGGTCGAAATATCGATGTGAGTTCTGTCTTTCTGTGTCTTGTGTCTTTCTGATATATAATATTATAAATATAATTTTTCCATTTTTATATGGCGTTGATTTATATCGTACATTATTTTAAATTGGAATATGGAATAACAATTTTTTTTGTGATAATAGGATTTCACCTGCTGAAAAAAAGAGTAAAATAAAAATCAACATCTAAACCACAGTAAGAATGAAAAAAAATTCAACCAAAACAATCTTCTGACGAAGACCAGTTGTTTTGTTTGAAAGATCGTTATAATTTTTCGTTGTTTTTAATCGTTGTTATATGTTTATGCTTTATAGGAACAAATACACAAATTATATACAAATTTTAAACTGTATTTCAACATTAATCAAGTTGTAAAAATTTTTGTCAGCACCTTGGGGGTTATTCTGAAATTAATTGGTCACATCAGAGGGTGGAACACTGTTGTACAGAAATATGGAACAGGAAGACTTCCTTTTAAAGATCTAAATTTTATTTCGTTGAATTACTAGAGCAAGGTATTTTACGAGTCCCCTGATATTCTGCAGTTTTGGGACCAACAGCTTCTTTATAAAGTTCATAAGATTTTATAATAATATACAAGAAAACTTCATTGAAATACAACAAAAAAGAGTTACATCAATATTTAGACATCCGCTGTCATAAGGAGAAGATTTTTAGAGATTAAAAGTTAAGCCTAGACTACAACGCTGAAACCAGGAGTCTATGGTCCAGTGAGAATACACAAAAACAAAAAAATAAGGAAAGCAAGTAAATAAATAAGTCGAATTAGAAACGTAATTAAATAAACAACAGTATAAATTTAGAAAATAAATTTAAAACAGAAATGAAGAAGAAGGAAAAAATGAATATATAAATTTAACTTATTGCTTTAAACTTCTTTTTGGTCATTTTGAATTATCTCCATTTCATACTTTGTTTAATTATTTAAAGTTGTCTTTCTACTAACTAAAGCAGAGCTGCTTACAACTATTTACACCTACCGAAAATTTCCCACCAACATCTTTAACAATTTTATCAAAGAGTTTTTGAAATTAAATTATTTGGATGCTTCTCCTCATATTGGTTTCATGATTTTCTCTTTTATAAAACATTAAATAATATAATCCTTATTTTAATATAATATATATTATATTATTATTATATATGATAATATTATATATATATAATACAATATATTAATTATAATATATTGTATATTATATATTATAATAAATTAAATATTATATAATTGTATATCATAAATCTATTATTTATTATTATAATATAATAAATTAACTATGTTATAATCTTTTAATAATAACATTAAAATATATTATTTTCAATAAAACTGACCTCAATGGCAACATGCTTAAAGAAATAAATATAAATTATATATTTGTAAACTAAGTGCTCATCTTAATTAACTTAAGTTACATTTACGTATTTAAGTATTAAATTATATATTTTCCTTTTTCTGTAAATATGGTGTTAATGAATTTATTAAATTCAATCATTTCATGTTTCTTGTAAACTGTAATTTTAGGTTGTTATTAAATTAATTGTATCAGCTTATGTAAAAGACAAAGACCATTTAATAACGCCCTCTCCCATTCCACCGAATTAAATGAGGCCTTTGGCACGCAACAACGTGACTTCTTTATAAGCTGTTATTGGTTACATAATAATATTGTAGTGATAATATATTCTTTTTTTTAAAAAAAAATATTAATAAAATCTTTATTATCCGAATATAATGTAGTGTGAATATGGTAAACTGAAATGATTAATCTGAAATTTCTTAAAGAGTTGATATTTAGTGAAGCAGGTAACCTAAGCGTGGTTTGGTGTTGGTTGAGTACAGGTGGTGACGAGGTTTTTGACACTAAGCTGGGGTAGGCAGTGGTCGGGGGCTCTGGCTGATGGAGACGAGTGGTTACGCAAGGACAGAGGCTAACGAGTGGCCTGAAGCCCGCTGCTGGCTGACCAGGACATCGCTGGCCGGCAGGTCGGTAATCACTGGCGCCGGCTTCCTCTCGGAGAAAGTCCATTGCAGACAGACCTCCTTTCTTTAAACCCTCCCACTGGGCTCAACATTCCACCAGCCCAGCTGGTCCACCAACTAATCCACCCTACCACACCTCACTCAAACGCACACACACATCATTTAGTTATCCAGGATTAGGATCAAAACTAACATCTAATTTCAAGCAGTTGTTCTTTCAATAAGGATTCTCAAGGCTTATTGAAGGAAGTATTCAAAGCAGTATCCACATCTCTCTTTTGTATCATATATCATAAAAAGAAACTGAATTGATGTGGAAACGTAATATGACATCAAAAACACACATGATATGTTAATAAATACCATTAAAAAAAAAACGGAAAATACAGGGAGATTCCATCGGCTTGAAATAAGAGGATATTAATTTGGACTTAACCTTCGATACCTAATTTAGTATTTTGAACAATCAGGATATATGTATACATATCAATGATCAAACGTCAATATGAAATGGAAAAAAAAGACCCAACTCTGAGTCAGTTAAGTTTTAGACTCTGATGAAGACCGCTTGTTACGGTTGAAAGTCCTTAGTCTTGTTTTTCCATTTTCATATCGTGGTTTGATCATTAGCTATATATATAAACCAATTAAAAAAGATAGCACACAGATAGAAACAGGAATAACTCACTTCTATATTTCGACCATCGTCGTCGTCAGGAGACGAAGAGTCCCGCAGGAAGGCAGAGAGGTGACTCATATATATAAAGATTTCACATAAACACTTGAAATAACAAATTGGGTTTTTGACTCTGACGAAGACCGCTTGTTACGGTTGAAAGATCTTAGTCTTGTTTTCCCATTTTCATATTGTGGTTTGATCATATATATATATATATATATAATTTTTAATATTGACGTTTAATCCAGCGTTCAATGTCAGACTTACAGTATCTAATTATTGTTTTAACGGTCATCAGGAGAGAAGAAATTGGGAAAAGTGAAACAACAGTTGGAGGACGTTTATAAATAAATATAAATAACTGGAGACCCAGCCGTTGCTGGTGAGCCTGTTATCCCCATCTCTTCTCTCCTGATGACGGTTAAACCAATCATTAGAAACTGTAAACGTGTATATCTCTTTACTGTTTAACTTCATTTGTTACTCTTTCCAGTGAAAATTTTGGAATGTTAATTCCAGAAAGTTAATTCACATCAGTGAATTAATGTTATTGATAATAACATTAATTGGTGGTAATATCTCCAAGGTGATGCGCTTTTAAAATAAAATAAAAAACCATTAATTATTGTAATTAACTATTAATAATAATATAGTACCGACAATCTTCCATTAACTTGTTATATTTGTTTACCTTTACTTTAAAAAATAAATAAAAATTATCAAGTATCTAATCTCGATTATCATGAACTGATCTTAATTTTAAACTTGATTGAATGAGTGTAATTTGATTTTTTAATGTTTAGATTTATTAATTCTAATTTGTAAAAAAACTATATACAGTAGTTTAAAATTAAGTATAGAGTAAATAATAATATTATTTTTATTTTAATTTAAATATAATAATAAATCAAGATGATATTTGAGTAAATTAAGTAATTAAATTCGAAATTGCGCATATACCATTTTGATAATTAACGAATTATGAGAGTGCAACACATGAACCAGTTTTTTTAATGTAAGCCTACCTTTCAATGATCCCATACTTATCAAATCCTTTTGCATAACATCCTTGAGGATAAATTATACCATAACCTTATTTGTACTGGTCTAATTTTAGCATATTTACATTCGCTAAATATCTGTATCTGCAAAAGAAATGCATTTGGACGAGATGTATTCATTATGTTATAATTATGTATTTTATAAATTATATATACAAATATATTATACTATATTATTATAATATACACTTAATATTATAATATATATATATCAAAATAACATTTGATGTAATAGATGGATTAATTTACCACAATCAAAATAATTTGGAAACAATGCTCTAAGGCCTTTCGTCAACTGCAGGTTGATAAAAGGCCTTAGAACATTGTTTCTAAATTATTTTCATTATGATAAATTAATCCATATATATATATATAATATATATATATATATCATACATATATACATATACTCATACATATATGAGTGGACGCATTTACGTCTCCGTTCCTTCATTCTTTCTCCTTTTATTTTCTTTCTTTCTACTCTCCTGAAAACGGCAAGAAGCTGAAATTATCGAGATTCGTGAGTGTTCGTCTTTTTTCTTGTGTTCTCTAGCTGTAACTTTAATTTTATATATATATAATTTTAATTTAAATTCAATAAAGAATTGAATAAATAATACATATAATATATAAAATATATACTGTATAATTATAATATATCCATTATATTATAATATATTATACTGCATATTTGTTTATATTTTTTATTATTTTTATTAATTATGTGTGAGTATATAATAAGTTCTAGTAATGCAAAGTTGTATCTTGACTAAAATGGATTAAAAAAGGAAATACATCTATGCCTGCAATATTAGAATTATAGTTTAATTGGTTTTTGTGAAGTAAAAAGGTAAAAAATAGACTTCACATAATTAATAGCGAAAACAACGCGTATTAAATACCTAGTTTTCTTTTCAGGTATATCTAAAATATAAATAAAAACTATAAAAAACATTACTTCAGAATAACTTATTGCACTACCTTACAATTAATATAATTAGTTACATCAATAAATTTATTAGTATAATATATTAATATTCTATATTATGATTAACATATTTATTAATTCATACATGCAACTAATTATTTATATTATTTGTTAATAAATACACTATTAATATTATAATATTATTGTCATTTTTTGATAATAATGTTTTATCTATTATATACTTATACAAGGTCTATTTATTTAGTTTATTTATTTTTACAATACAATGTCTCATTGTATTGTAATTTATTATACATTGCAAATATGATATAGTTGTTGAAAATTATATGTAGAGCAAATAACTACTTTTTATTTATATTATAATTTTAAATAGCAATTATTTTATTATATTTGATAAATCATCTGAAGCTGATCAGAAACATGTTGCTATGCTAAAAACAGTTTAATATATGATTTTTGTTAACAGTAATTATTAGATAGTGTTTATTTATACTCATATATATATTATATACATGTAAATTATATTACATATAGTAAAATATTACATTTCATTATTATTACATTATTAATATTATATTATATTATAGGCACAAGTGATCAAACCACAATAAGAAATGGGAAAACAAGACTGAGATCTTTCAAACGTAACAAGCGGTCTTCGTCAAAGTAAAAACCCAACTGACGAAGACCGCTTGCTACGTTTGAAAAATCTTAGTCTTGTTTTCCCATTTCTTATTGTGGTTTGATCATTGATTGTTATTTCACGTGTTTATGTGAAATCTTTATATATATATATATATATAATATATATATATAAATATATATTAGTATAGGTTGGCAGCAAATCTTCTTGGAGGCATATTTTGTTGAAATGTTCCGCACACAAGTAATTCATTTGGGAATTACTACCTTATATTCGTAAGACTGTCAGGAGACTGGAACAGCTTAGTTTGAAAGTCGTTAATACCGAAGCTGCGGTACATTTCAACAATATATATATATATATATATATCACTCAAAATTCGAAAAAATTAGTTGTTTGCGGCGTGCTTGGTTGCCCTTTCTATTTTCTCCTGAAGACGGATCATCCGAAAATTTGAGTTTGTAAGTATGTCTCTTTCTCTGTGTATTGCTTTTCTTCGTTTTTGAGCTGATATATATTATAACAGTTCAAAATTGATGACAGTTAGCACGCAAAGTAAAGAAACACACTTACAAACTCAAATTTTTGGGCAATCTGTCTTCAGTAGAAAAGAGAAAGGAGGACGAAGCACGCTGTAGACGCTACGGCTTGTTATATATATATATATATATATATATATATATATATATATATATATATATATATATATATATAGTATTATAATGTATATAGTATTATAGTGTATTATTGGTATTATGAGAGATAAAAAGTACTGGCTGAAGTATGGAAATAGACTGCCTGATTTAAGAAGTACAGACAGAGAGAAAGTGAAATGGATGAGACAGATTTTGACGGAGTACTTGGGCACTCCATAGACATGACGTAAACAGTGAGCAGGTTAGCATATCAAACAACCAACCAATAGTAGGAATTTCCCAAAGACAACATTCTCCATTCCTCTACTTTATGTAACATCATTATCATCAAAGAATATCCTATTTTAACATTTGAACACATTTATTCTTGGAATTTGAAATTACCAAATTAAAATTAGTCAAAAGAAAAAAATAAACGGTCACTTAAACTAAATTAGTGTTTTGAAAACTACTCTTAATATAGGGAGCACTTATTTATTGGTGTTACAAATGTTATACCATACAAAGTTGCTACAGAATTACGTAAGAATTGAATTAATCAGTCTGTGAAAACGTATCAATCAATTTAACATAACAGGGAGTAAAACAATGCAATAAATCATAATACTGATAATACTCCCCTATTTCATTTATCTTTTATTCTTCTACTATTATTCTGACGATTACGTAATCTGACAAATTTTCTATTTGTCATATTATTTTTTTTTATGTTATCTATGTATATATATATAATATATATATATTATATATATATATATAATATATATATAATATATATATAAACAGCTCAAAAACGAAGAAAAGCAACACACAGAGAAAAAGACACACTTACAAACTCAAATTTTCGGATGATCCGTCTTCAGGAGAAAATAGAATGGGCGACCAAGCACGCCGGAAACACAACGACAGGAAACCGTCCCGGCAATCTATTGCTTTTTGAGCTATTTTGCGTCTAGTTTGGATCGTTTTTTTTCGAATTTTGAGTGATATATATATATATATATATATAATGAATTGAATTATTTTTTATTTCGTAATTATTTATAACGCAAGCAATTAAATTGTTAATTATAGTTTTTTAAAACAATGTTGATTACTATTTATTTTTCGTTCAGAGTTCACTTTTAATATTTTTTATATTTTTCTTATATTTCAAAATGTTTTTCTTTATTTTTTTAGTTTTGTTATTATATATCTTATTCATCCATGTCTCCCCTCCCTCTATAGGTTGCCTTCACTGATTGAGTCGCCGCCCTGCCTTCCTGCGAGACTCTTCGCTCTTCGCTCTTCACACCTCCTGATGACGACGAAGGTCGAAATATCGATGTGAGTTATGTCTGTGTCTTTCTGTGTGTTTCCTTCGTTTTGAATTTATTTTATTTAAAAAAGTCCGCTGGACCGTTTCTTTTAATTGGTATATATATATATATAAGTGTGTGTGTTCAAAATTCAGGAAGAGTAACACACAGAGTAAGGAAACACACTTACAGACTCAAATTTTTGGGTTAATTTTTCTTCAGGAAAAAAGAGAAAGGGAGACCAAGCACGTTGTAGAGGCAACGGAAACTAAACAAAAGTGTGTTTCCTTACTCTGTGTGTTACTCTTCTTGAATTTTGAACTCGTATTGTGTCCAGTTTGGAAATAGTTTAATGAGTCTTTGAGTTTCCAAATATGTATTTTCTTTTTGTGATTTAATTTGATTTAGTTCGCTGAATCGTTTTTTTTTTAATCCATTAGTTTATTCATAATATCTAATATAATATGAAGTTTAACCACAAGGAAAAAGGAAAACAATAGAAATAAATGCTCTGAGGCCTTTCACTTTATGTAATCAGATAGCAAACAAAGTATGAAATAAGAAAGTAACATCAGAGTTAACTTTTAAAAGTTCACTTTAATATTACCTTCTTATTTCTTATTTTGTTTGCTCTCTGATGACAAAGTGAAAGGCCTCAGAGCATTTATTTCTATTGTTCTCCTTTTTCTTTGTGATTTAAACTTTATTGTTTGCATCACGTGTTTATTTTTTGTGATTTTTCTGCACCTAATATATATATATATATATATATATATATATATATATATATATATATATATTATATATATTTATTTCGCGCCCCGTTCTTCGACGTGGGGAGATCTCTCTCACTTCGTCCTCTCTTCTAGTCTACTCTCCTGATGACGAACAACAGTTCGAAATATTGAATTCTGTAGGTGTTATTTTTATTCTCTTTTCTGTGTCGTGCTTTGTGTAATTTAAAGTTATATATATATTATATACATAAGAATATTATGTGTCAAATAATATTATATATATTAATATATATATATATTATATATATATATATTATATATATATATATTAATTAAATTGTATTAAACATATGGACTTTAATATATAAGTATTATCTGATTGTGATTCATTAAATTTTCTAGGTTCAAAATGAAACTCTCGAAGCAGATGTTTCGGTTTAATTTTAAAAATCTTTTTCTTAGGCTTATAAACGATGATAGTAAGAAATCATATTTGTTTCTTATTAGGTAAAACAGACGGTGTCAGATATACGTTTAACTGAATCCTAGTCTAATAATCATGAATAAGGCAAGATTTTGGACTCCGAGTGTCGAAATCAACCCACTAACGTGGCTAAACCTATAACCAAAACATATCAAAACTGAAAGGAACTACACTTTAATCTTCTGGAGCCCATTGAAAGCAAAGTTCTATTTTTGTTAGAAACAATCAACTATGAACCTAAACCAATATTTTTGATTTTGATCATTAGAAATACAGGCTAAAACCGTCATATACTCGAAAGATATCAACAATAAAAGGAGATTGGAGCGCTTTCGGATCTTCTGGAGCCATTCGAAGATGGATAAAGTTCTATTTTTGTTAGAAAGCAATCCAACTCCATGTTCATCTTAACCGAAGTATGACGTTTTTTTACCTATTTAAATAGGTAAAACCGTCATACTCGAAAGATGAGCATGGTACTAGATTTCGATGTCCATTCGAAGATGGATAAAGTCCGAAAGCGCTCCAACTCCATGTTCATCTTACGAGGTATGACGGTTTTACCTATTTCTAATATAAATCATACTAACCTCAGTGGTACTAACAATATGCATGTATTCAATTTTATTCCTTAATCATTATTCTTTGTGTGATCTTGAAAGTTGGCACAATTTTATATATGTGTTATTATAGGGCTTAGAAAGCAAGTTATTTTTTATTTGGTTTTATGTTATAATGTTTTCTTTATTTCATTTGGTTTGAACTGTGAAAGAAGGCTCGTTTTTGAGTTTAGTTCGTTTCATGTTATTGCAAGATATGTATCAAATTCAACTAGCTGTAATTAAAATTCTGATTTTCTGAGTTTCATGCAAGACGTTTTGTGTCATAAACAAAGAATCTTGAGCAAGTGTAAGACTGGAGACAAGGTCTCAGACCCCTGTTGATGGCTGCGTCAATGGTTCTGCATTTCTTTTGCATAAAAAGAACCTTCCTTTATAATATTAGCTAGCGAAATAGGAAGATGAGTTGCTGAGAGTATTTTTCCTGGGGGGGGAAAAAAAAAAAAAAAAAAATCAGGTATTTTGAATGGAAGAGTGGCGGAAGTGATGCACAAGGGGGAGGGAGATGACTCTGGAGCCAGGAGTGGACCATTATGAATGGGGACATAATGGGAAGGAAGAAAAAAAGACTAGACTAAACCAGCCGGCTTCCATTCTGTCAGGTGATTCAAGTTTTGTTGAATCACCGGGTTAAGCTTGGACTAATTCCAAGTAACCTCCAGACGTTACAAGTATCCACACCAGTACAGTTATCAACAACCCATCAGCTAGTAAACATATCCTCATGACAAAGTCAATGATCTTCGTACAGTAATAGAAAATATAAAATAATTCTGAGGTAAAATGGATAAACCAGCAAAAGTCTCCACACAAATGAAGTTTTATTCAACGCGTTTCGAACACTTTGTGTTCATCATCAGTTCGAAACGCGTTGAATAAAACTTCATTTGTGTGGAGACTTTTTGTTGGTTTATCAATTTTACCTCAGAATGAGTAAATACCACACAATTACGGATTGCACAACTAATGATTTAAATATAAAATAAATATCACCATTGCCATATAAGAAATATGATTTGTTTTATAGTGAGAATTAGATTGAAATTTTACCAAATCACACTCAAGAAAAAACTTCTTCAGAACTACAATAGAGAATCTGCAATAAATTTTATCAATAAATGGTGAAAGGGATCGGAAGATTTGCATGATACAAGCTGATACAAGGGAAGATGTAATTTTATGTTTTTATTTTGGTCTCTCAAATGACAAACGTCATTGTAATGAATAATTAAAAATTCCTCAAAAAATATGAAATGAAGAAGAAATTGTGACATTTTGAATGGGCTGTTAGTTTAGCAATTTGAAATCGACAAGTAGATTTCGGTTATCTAGTAGCCAGCCAGGAAATTTTCATTATCTAGTAAGTAAATATCAGCCGATGTAATGAGCATATGTGATATTCCTGATACATTGGTAACTGACTGAGCATGCCAACAATTTAATTGCTAACGAATGAACGTGTTGTGGTGATACAGACGACAACAAAGGATAATATGTTAGGTTACCTGCAAGTTACCCAATGGATAGTGTTTAAGGATTTATCCAAAAGTTATCCATCCAAACAACACTATTTGGTATTGACCAGTAGATAAAGAACATCCAACGGGTTTTGAAGGTCTTAATAAACACTCTGAGATAGTTTTAATTTAAAATAAATTAAACATTAACTGGCTAACTCAATAGTTTGAAAAATTTTCTTAATGAATTATAGTTATTGTACTCTATATAAAAAAAATATAACATACTCTCTGTGTGCATTAATCTAGTGATAAACACCTCAGTAATGTGGGATTAAACCTATCGTCAAGCCCTTCTGGACTTACCAGTGTTCAAGATCAAATTTATAAACACCTTTTAATAAACACCAATGAAATTCTTAATTGAAGGGAAATTGAAGGTCAAGTAAGGTGATTGGACAACTGCTTCAGAGAGCCAGTAGCTGGCACCAATGACATCATTCATTAGTGTTATTTGGTTGATGACCTTTAATATCTTTTCCTATGACGTTTAAAACTTGATGGACCAACAGCTCATCTTCTTTCCCACCTGGTCACCACATATGCGAGGTCATTTTCTCCAAATACAACAAAGATTTAGTCAATTAAATAATTGCAATTATTTTAGTCTATTATTATTTACAGGTTGAAGCTAAAGTAGACATGCTGTCAGCGGATACACATATAAATGTTTATACCAATATTAGAACTCACGATTTAACAGCCCGTTTCATATTTAAAAGAATTTTACCTACCTGTTTATACCATATAAATATTTATTAATGAATTTTTTAATACTACTCTATGTGTAAATAGTGCTCTATTTGGTAAATACTGAAAATGATATTTCTAGCAAAATTTCTGCAAATTTTTTAAAAGTTTGTTATTCAGAATCACAAAGAGCATATTACTTGTAAGTCTTTAAATCCCGAGTTATTTTTTTTTTTAGTTTCAATGACTTTGTATTCAGGATGTCAGATTCCTGACAGCAGATTACTTCACAAGAATTTGACAACAGATCAAAGTTAAACTCAACTAAAAGAGCGTTTCATGTAAGGTAGTAGCATACAACTATTTGGACTTGAGTAATGAATGCTCAGTCAAGTGTTTCAACATCTTAAAAATAAATCTGACTCAACTCTACAATCGATTCAATTTATTTATGATTTATATTGATACATCTGGAATTTATTATGATTTCATTTATAAAAAAACTATATTAATAGAAATGTTATTATTATTACATAATAATCCCGCAAACTCACATAATTTTACCTATACTAGATATAGGAAAATCAGAATGTATCGTGTATTCAAAAAGAACTGATATGTGATTTATTACACAGAAATTTTAACAAAACTCTATATCAAGAAGATGTAAATTTAAAGAAGACTATTAATAAATACTTAATAAAGATTCAAACTAAGAAGAACGAAGAATAAGTCTATTCAATTCATCAGAGTTTTATTTTTTGCATATTTTTCTTCACAAAATATCAGCACCAAGATGCTAAAATATTCCATTTGTCCACGAAGTAATTTGGCTAACGAAATGACAATAGTTCTTCCCTCCTGATCAACTTGAATTGATGTGGTAAGTGGTGGGTACTGGCTGCGGTTTCCGAGTTCAGTACCGCCTGTCTTCCTGCGGGACTCTTCGCTCTTCGCTCTTCGCACCTCCTGATGACGACGATTGTCGAAATATCGATGTGAGTTATGTCTGTGTCTTTCTGTGTGTTTCCTTCGTTTTTTATTTTATTGTAAAAAAGTCCGCTGGACCGTTTCTTTTAATTGTAAATACTGAAAATGATATTTCTAGCAAAATTTCTGCAAATTTGTTAAAGTTAAAGTTAAAGTTAAAGTTTTTGATTCAGAATCACAAACAGCATATTACTTGTAAGTCTTTAAATCCCGAGTTATATTTTTTTGTTGATTTCAATAAGTTTTGTATTTCAGGATGTAAATTCACACACAATTACGTCACAAGAATTTGACAAACGATCAAACTAAACTCAACAAAAGACACGTATCAGTCAAGTGTTTCAACATCTTAAAAAATTGAATCTGACCACTCTACAATATCATTCAAGCTTCTTTTCATGTTTATATACCCGTTTATATTGATACCATCGGGAATTTATTATGATTTCATTTAAAAAAAACTGATATTTGCAATAGAAACAATAGTTATTATTATAACAATAATAATCCCGCAAAAGCTCGACAAATAATTTTACCTATACTAGATATAGGAAAATCAGTAATGTATCGTGTCTTCAAAAAGAATGCGATATGTGATTTATTACCACAGAAAATTTTAAACAAAACTCTATATCAAGAAGATGTAAATTTAAAGAAGAACTATTAATAAATATATAATAAAGATTCAAACTAAGAAGAAACGAAGAATAAGTCTATTCAATTCATCAGATGTTTTATTTTTTGCATCATTTTTCTTTCACAAAATATCAGCACCAAGAATTAGCTAAAAATATTCCATTTGTCCACGAAGTAATTTGCTAACGAAATGAAAATAGTTTTATTAATCCTGATCAACTTGAATTGATGTTTTATTTATTTATGACATAATATAAATGATTTTTTTTGCTTTAAATGACGTTTATTTTGCTATATATATTTACTTTGTATATATCTTGAATCATGTTAAAAATACTATATCAAAAGATTGGGAAATTTTTTTATGATATATATCATAAATATTTTTATATATATCATATTTTTATATATCATATAGATATCATAAAATATCATATTTTAATATGATATATAGATATCATATATATACATATAATTATATATGTATTGGGAACACTACATCAAAAGATTGGGTCATATAAGAATCTGTTTCCGTGCTTTAATGACAAGAGCTACAATTAAAATTATCTCCGTCAATCAATCATGTTCAGTGAATTTATTTTAATTACTACTGCTATAATTTCTGAGTGACACAAAGGGTCACGGGTAGTCTAGTATTCATGTAAAATATAAAACATATGCAATTTAGGACCACCAATGTAGAATGTTAATTCTATCGTATCCCAAATAGCTAATGTTTGGCTTATGTGTGTTCTCTTGTGGGACTGCCACTGCAACTTAACCTAAGCTAACCTAAATATATATGATGGGGCCAAAGTAGCTAAATGGTGGCGCTCTCGTTTCAGGTCTGGTAGATTTGGGTTCAATTCTCACTCCAGCCCTTAAATTTTCCAAGCAAAAGGTGAAAAAAAAATGTCAGTTTGTCTTCTCTGAGAAGAATGTTAAGCTATTAGTTCCAAGTCTGTATAGATACTCTTTAAAGACTCTTAAGTTAGAGCAAAATTTAGGTCTCCCAATGTAGAATCATTAGGTAGATGTAATATTCCCTTGAGCAATCAGATCAGAGATGGAACTTTCTAGCAATGTGAGAAAATATAAAAATAAAAAAAACTTGTGTGCACAGGAATAATGTATTACTTCCTAAGTTAAACTGCAGTTGACTTATATACGGCTAGGAGACACGACCTCGGTTTTCATGAAGTTATAAAACATTAGACATCTGGAGTTAATTTCTTTTTGCTTCTCCTTCACACTAAATCACCCTCTGTTACAGTGCAAATAATTAACATACAGAAAACAGCGTCCTTTCAAACGCCCATACACACTCAGGCATCTTCTTTGTCGGCCAAACACATTTAACGTGATTTATTTCAATTTGTTAGTTTTTTTTTTTATTACACAACTTACTACATATTCAGAATAAAAAATTATCTTTGTCACTCTTGTAAATATAAAATGATTTATGATTAAAATTTGAATGCTGTCATTGCTAAATTTACAATTTTATTGCATGAATTAATTATGCATATTGCAGCCATTGAAGAGTTATTTCTTTTAGAAACAAATATCTGTAATCAAAATATATGCATTAATATGCAAAAACATAAGCATTAATAACAAAATAAATTATAAAACCCTTATACAATAAGAAATAAGGCTACAAAACATGTATAACTCCTTAATTTAAGCAATGTAATGTTTGTCTATCATTTCAAACTTAAGAAATCAAAATAGGTATTACATTTTGGACTAAGACCTTTCGTGAAGAAAAAAGATGCAGTTAAACTCAGTCAAGGAGAAGTTATTCTGTTCGAAAAATTTTAGTACAATTTCTGAATTTGTATGGTTGTTTAGATGTTGATACATATCTATGGTAAATTTCTATCGACGACCGTCTGATAGGATAATATCGAAATTAAACGGGATGTGATCCGGTTACCTCGTTAAAATTTTAAGATTCAGCATAAACAGGTGATATAAAACGTCCAAATCAAGGTAAAACAAATACAAATGCAACCATGAACTTTAGGCCAAATGACAGATCAAAAGTACTCAAAGGATAAAAACAGATTAGTTTTTTGTTAAAAAAATTCTTAATCTCATTTCTGATTTTCTTATTGTTGTTAAACTTATATTTATATAGACAATAGGTGCAATTATCTAAATTAATAGATATTTTTTCCTGTTACATGCACTCGTTTTCTTTATCTATTATTTTTAACTATTATTTGAGAGTACAAATGATGAAAGCCCTCATCATATGTGAAATGGTCAAATAGCCGGCTACAAGCTTTTCCATAATTTTACAATTATATGCAGAAACTCATGGAACCCATCTGAGATAAGTTCAAACATTGGTAAAACTTTTGAATATTTATGCAAATTAGAGAAGCAGTAATATTTTATTTGAATTTATAAACCTTTTAATTATAGAACTAATAGTAACCACCAACATATACAAAACATTTACAATCAAAAATTTAAATTAATCCTTTTATTTATTAAAAAAAATTTAGGTGTTTATGACCTGTTATAATAGTCATTAAAATCCATTCTTTGAATATAGTCTAAGTCAAATGAATCATAAATATTAATTGGTCATATTATAAGATTTTTGAAGTTAAATTTAACATTAAAAGAAAAACTGTTTGGAGAATTGACATATATTGTATTATATTGTTGTAAAAGTTCATCTTACTTCGTGAATCGGAGATATAGCCACCAAGCCGGTTTTGCACGTTGTACACTTTTAAGAAGGACTAATAATTCTCGAAAGCTCCATAAATATCCATTGAATAAGCAATACTATATATATATATATACCTTTCTTCTTATCATTTTTTCGCAAAACATATTTGCGAGAATTATCAGCACCATGTGTGAAAACAATTAGGCGGCTGTATCACTAATTTATGAGCTAAGACGGAATTTTATGATAATTTATTCTATATAACCTCTGTGGTGTTAACAATTAATATATATTGTATACATATGGTGCTTAAATTGTGAAAATATCAAAATCATATTTCAGAAATAACGACAATAAAAATCAACGTCTAAACAGTAAGAAATCGAAAAAAACATTAAGATCATTCAACGATAAAAAGTGGTCTTCGTCAGAAGAGTATCAATTTGACTCTGACGAAAACCCCTTGTTAAGGTTTTATTGTTGAAACTTGTTGAAAGATTTTATTCTTTGTCAGAAGATTATCAGTTTTACTCTGACAAAGAACTGTTCATATCGTTGAAATGTAGTTTAGACGTTGATATATATAAGTGTATATATACAAGATTTCACATAAACACGTGAAATAACAATCAATAATCAAACCATAATATCAAATGGGAAAAAAGACTAAGATCTTTCAACCGTAACAAGCGGTCTTCGTCTGAATCAAAAACCCGGCATCTAGTGTATCGGTTGGGTTTTTGACTCTAACGAAGACCGCTTGTTACGGTTGAAAGATCTTAGTCTTTTTTTTTCATTTTATATTGTAGTTTGATCATTAATAAGTGTGTATATATAGGTGTATTATGCTATCTGGATTAGGTCAATTTTCTAGGTTCAAAATGAAACTCTTTCATTTGATTGATATGCAATCATTATTCATGGAGAGGAGGTATATAGTCTTTTTTATCTAAGCTCAGTTATACATAAAAGTCTTATAAAAGAGTAACCATAGCCACCCAGTCAACACTAAACATTACTGCACTGAATAAAAGCTGTGACAGGGAGCGCTGTAGTTCAGAATTACGGATGAAGACAGAGTGCATGCAACAGTAGGGAAATAAATGTGAGTTAGTTTAGATAATTGCTTCTATTGTATAAATTATAGCTTACTTACTGCACGAATCAGGATGTTTGTAATTCATATTTGCAACAAAAGAGCTCTTTAAACGTTTATACCAGCTTGAAAGTTTTATTTAAAAAATATATGTAAATATGCTCTACCAACCGTCACATTGTCACATACTATGGATACCGTTTTTTAATTTTTTTTTTTTTTCGTTTCTGCATTTTATTTGTTACCGAATATATATATACTTTTTTGTTGGAAATACGATCCAAAACGGACAAATATAATTCAATATAGAAAAAGAAACATAGAGAAATCAAAACTTACACTTACAGTCTCTAATTTTCTGTTTGAACCGCCTTCAGGAGAGATAAGAGAGGGAAACCAAGTTCACTGGCCCAGAGACGGTTGGAGACCGTTCTTTTGATTTCTCTATGTTTCATTTTCTATATTAAACTATATATATAATATATATATATATATAGTTTGCATCGGCCAGTGGACGCATTTACGTCTCCGTTCCTTCATTTTTCTCCTTTTATTTTCTTTCTTTCTATCTTCCTGAAGACGGCAAGACGCCGAAATTATCGAGATTCGTGAGTGTTCGTCCTTTTTCTTGTGTTCTCTAGCTGTAACTTTAATTATATATATATATATATATCATGTTGTTTGTTTCTTGACCACTCTTTATTCACAGGTTTTGAGATTTTTTGATGCTTTGGTCAGGATATTAAAAACGCTTCTTTGCCAACGTTTCGACATATATTTATGTCCTCTTCAGGGCTAAAACAATAATACTTTGAGCACAAATATCACGACTACATTAGGTCTATTGTTTGGTACTATGTAAGACAAAAGATGAACTATGGATTTACGTATTCCAATCTGGTTTTGTGTTATATTGATAAAAATTTACATAGTAGATAAACTAATTTACTATTTCTAATTTTCGGTAAAACGTAATTTTCTCCGTTTTCAGGAACAAAAATTTTCTAGACGTTAGTACTTTTTTTTGTATATTTTAATAAGTTTTGATATTATAATAAATGAAAATGTAGGTCTTTTTATATGAAATTTGTTTTTTTTTATCTAATTTTTGATGTAAAAAACAGTCAACTAAATATTGTTTTTAATATGGAGGATTTTTTTTACTTTAAAAATTCCGTGCACTATGAAACCTAAAGAAGATAGTAAATAAGCAAACCAAGTCTTTTAAAATTTTTGGAAACTTAAAGATTACTTGACCAGTTTAGAAGGACATTTTTCATGCCCTTGTGAGTGAAGTATGAGTATATACGACGATTTTAAACGGCCTAGCTTTTAATGGCTGTCTGGTAAGCAGTTGCTTCAGTGATTTGTGTTAGGCAGACAGTACAGACCTTATTCAGGACACTTCCAGTCAACATATTTAACATAATTCTACATGTTTTAAATTCCTTTCTCACTTTCACCAAATCATAAATGATCCAAATTGACTTAACTGAATCGTTTATAATAAATTAAGATGTAGGTTTTTTTATATGAAATTTGGCTTTTTGACCTTAATTTTGTAGTAAAAAAAAAATGTCAAATATGAAAATTTCTTTTCTGGTATATATATATGAAATAATTTTTTTGACGGTTAAGATCTAATGATTTGAAACTAGTCCTTTTGCCGACGTTTCGACAGATATTTATGTCATCTTCAGGGCTACAAAATGTTTGTTTTACAATTAGCACTGTAAATGTACTGTGCGTGTTACTGTACATGTAAAATGTAATAAATAACCAAATTAGTAGTAATAGTAGTGCTAATTGTAAAACAAACATGTTGTAGTCCTGAAGATGACATAAATGTACGTCAAAACGTCAGCAAAAGAACTAGTTTCAAATCATTAGACCTTAACCCTCAAAAAGATTACATCATATATATATTATCTCTCCTGAAGACGGTTCAAACCGAAAATTAGAGACTGTAAGTGTGTTCTTTTGATATCTCTATGTTTCTTTGTCTATATTGAACTATATTTGTCCATATTGGATCGTATTTCCAACGAAAAAGTAAATTATAATATATATATATATATTATTATTAAGGTGAAAGGCCTTCTTTTAAACATATTTCATTAAAGTGCTTGCCTATCTTTATCCTCTAGTATTTTCTCGATACTTTTTCTAATCTATATATATATTATATTTATATAATTTATTTTAATTTTTTCTAATATTATTATATATTATATATATATATTCTGGTAAGTATATTATATCCTTTTTTGGAAACTTATAAATTTTTAGGAGTTTATAAATATTTATTATTTATTTATATATAAATTATTTCTTTTTGAATGATTTTTATAATGATATAATTTCAAGTACAAACAAAACTTTATTATTCAATTATAAAATTATGCTAAAGAATATAATACAAAATTATTATAATTTCCGGAAAGACCTTTACAATATATTATCCCGAACTTTTTTTTTTTTTTTTTTTTTTTTTTTTTTTTTTTTTTTTTTTTTTTTTTTTTTTTTTTTTTTTTTTTTTTTTTTTTTTTTTTTTTTTTTTTTTTTTTTTTTTTTTTTTTTTTTTTTTTTTTTTTTTTTTTTTTTTTTTTTTTTTTTTTTTTTTTTTTTTTTTTTCACGTGTTTATGTGAAATCTTTTTATATAAGTAGAATAACATGTATTTCAATAATTGGTCAGTTTTCTAGGTTGAAATAAAACTTTGAAATTCTTATACTATATTTAGATTCGCATGGATTTAATACAAATTAAAAAAAAAAATATATGAAGTTACCTATGAAAAACGTTTTAATTAAAGGAAACGCCGACTTTTGAATGATTGATTTAAACTGGAGTTTCATTTATTCTGTTGCCAAACAACGGTATTTTTAAAGAAGGTGACGGTGTTGTTTGACTCTGTTGTTTTAATATTTGCACCTAGGAAGGGTGGACTCACTAGGGGCTGGTGTGTGAGAAACAGTATCTTCTCTGGAGGTTGCTTGCAGAGTAACAAAAGAGGGCTAGACCCTCAACCTATACCATGTGATAAGGTCCATCAGTTGACTGGTAGATTGGAAAACTCGTACTTGTTTAGGTAAGGCCTGGTCTCAGGTTAGTAGGTACTTCCCTTCGGGCGGACGACCAAATCCGAAGACACTATTATATTATATATATATATATTAAAAAGGGACCAATCCCTTATTTTCTTTGGGAAATTCTAATTGGTTTGGGGGTTTTTTTCGTTAAAAATTTTTTTAGAATGTTGCCGGGCCGCCCGCCTTCATTTAGGAAGGGCTCGCAACCCTTTTAATTTTCCAATAAAGTAATTATAAAAAGTTTTAATTAAAGGAAAGGACCTTTAATGTTATTTAAACTTTTCATTATTTTGAAAAATTTTAACTCTCAAAAACATATTTCTAAAAACAGAAATTTTAACATTTTTTGGATGCGATGAAAAATGAACGTATGCAAGTACATTCGTAGGTTTTTATATACACTAAAACGTAACTCATTAGGTAACCTATGGATCAGGACATCTAAGAAGGGCAAATTACCACTTATTTCTTCTTCCATTGTGAATTTGATTGTCGGCACTAATGAATTCAATTTTGTTAGGAAATCAACTTTATTTAAAGAATTGGGACAAATGCAAAGAATATCGTCAACATATCTATACCATTTAACATTTTTGGGCAAAATTGAGCTTAACATTTTACTCTCAAAAAACTCCATATATAAATTACTTATGGGGGGGATAAACAGTTACCATAGCAAGACCAAATTTTTGTATATAATAATTATTTTCAAATTGAAAATGACAATCTACACACATAACTTAATTAACTCTATTATAGTGGTAGATGGAAGGGGAAGGAATAATTAATTAATTTCCTCCTGGAGTAAGCTCAACAGATCAGTTACAGGTACATTCGTAAAAAGAGACTTCACATTGAAACTGATTAATCTATAATTTTTGTTCATGTTGACGCTTTTTAATTTTTTAATTAAATCCACATTGTTTTTTATATGGCTGCCTGAAATTTTTCCAATTAAGGGCTTAAAATACTTACTAACCATTTCGACAAGCCATATGATGCCGAACCAACCGAACTCACAATTAAACGTATTGGGTAATTATCTTTATGTGTCTTGATCAACCGTAATATATGGCAAAGAGGGGATTTTGATATAAATTTAGTAATAAGATCGGGTTGATTTTTAAGATAGTTTTAATTTTTTATTAATGAACTATTGACCTGTCTAAAATAGAGAATATGCTAAATGATGAAAATGTGTATAAAAAGTTAAGGTCTAATCCTTTGGATAGGGTCAATAGTTCATTTAATAAAAAAATTAAAACTATCTTAAAAAAATCAACCCGATCTTATTACTAAATTTATATCAAAATCCCCTTCTTTGCCATATATGTACGGGTTGATCAAGACACATAAAGATAATTACCCAATACGTTTAATTGTGAGTTCGGTTGGTTCGGCATCATATGGCTTGTCGAAATGGTTAGTAAGTATTTTAAGCCCCTTAATTGGAAAAATTTCAGGCAGCCATATAAAAAACAATGTGGATTTAATTAAAAAATTAAAAAGCGTCAACATGAACAAAAATTATAGATTAATCAGTTTCGATGTGAAGTCTCTTTTTACGAATGTACCTGTAACTGATCTGTTGAGCTTACTCCAGGAGGAATTAATTAATTATTCCCTTCCCCTTCCATCTACCACTATAATAGAGTTAATTAAGTTATGTGTGGTAGATTGTCATTTTCAATTTGAAAATAATTATTATATACAAAAATTTGGTCTTGCTATGGGTAACTGTTTATCCCCCCTCCTAAGTAATTTATATATGGAGTTTTTTGAGAGTAAAATGTTAAGCTCAATTTTGCCCAAAAATGTTAAATGGTATAGATATGTTGACGATATTCTTTGCATTTGTCCCAATTCTTTAAATAAAGTTGATTTCCTAACAAAATTGAATTCATTAGTGCCGACAATCAAATTCACAATGGAAGAAGAAATAAGTGGTAATTTGCCCTTCTTAGATGTCCTGATCCATAGGTTACCTAATGAGTTACGTTTTAGTGTATATAGAAAACCTACGAATGTACTTGCATACGTTCATTTTTATTCATCGCATCCAAAAAATGTTAAAATTTCTGTTTTTAGAAATATGTTTTTGAGAGCTTTAAGAATTTCATCTCCTGAATTCCTTAATGAAGAGATTAATAACATTAGGTCAATTGCCCTTTCATTAAAATACCCCTCTTCTTATATCGATTTAGCTTTGAAGGGTGCTAAAAAAACTTTCTCTAATACTTCAAAAGAGCCCCTTTTATTATCAAATTCTATAGTTTTGCCATACCATGAATCATTGGACCCCCTTCCAAGATTAGCCAAACAACTTGATTTTAATATAGTGTTTTCTAATCGTAATAAAGTGGGTAATATGTTAATAAAAAAACTCTCCAAGCGAATTGGAGTCCGCTGGTATTTATAAAATTCCGTGCAAAAATTGCCATAAAATTTATATTGGTCAAACTGGTAAATCATTAAAGACACGTGTAAAACAACACCAATATAACGTAAGTAGACAGGAAAAAAGTAGTGCCTTATTCTTGCATATAAAAAATGAAAATCATCATATTGATTGGACAGGAGCTAAATTTATTACCTATGAAAAATCAATGTTGTTAAGAAATATTATTGAATCGTCTCTAATTAAATTTAATAGATCTAATATTATAAACATTAGTAACGGTCTCTTCAAACTTGATACTTTCGTCACGAGGGCAATAGCCTCTTCAAAGAGGGTTGACAGCTAGCAGACAGTTTTTTACTTTTTCTTACTGTACTCCTTTGTTTCCCCAAACATCCCTTTCTGGACATTAGTCCTTTCCTGTGCTTTCACCCTTTTAAAATACCACTCTTCCCTCCCACTCTTCTCAACTCCTCACCAGATGTTTTCTGCATCTAGTGTTCAGTTGGGTTTTTGACTCTGACGAAGACCGCTTGTTACGGTTGAAAGATCTTAGTCTTGTTTTCCCATTTCTTATTGTGGTTTGATCATTGATATATATATATATATATACTATACTAATATATGTATATATAATCCTCATGACACTATTATAATCCTAAAACTGACTACTCAGTAAGAGTTTATCACCTGTTTTAATTGCGTAATACAAATAAAATTATGCCAATTATAAATAGATTATATTTAGAAATAAATAGAAACCAAATAAAGGTGTGAAATGTTTTGATTACGACTTACTATTTTATTTATAGCGTACTGCTACCTGTACCTAGATATTTCATATATTACTCGATAGAAGATACAATTTTCCGTTTATTCAGAGCATCTGCAGTTGATATTATTGGCTTATTTTTTTACAGTGGCATTAAATTTATGCATTAAAATTTCTTTCAGATGTTGTAACTGAAAGAAATTCTTTAATGAAAACTTTTGAGTATTCAAAATTTTACGTAGAATGATTTAGAATTTCTTGGTAAACTAAAACCGAAAGCCTTGGCTACCAAAGGGGAACACCGTGACCGGCCTATTTACTCAATACATACAATGAGATCTGTTTTATTAAAAAAAATTCTTGTGTTGGACCAGGATGACCAGATGACTTAGCAGGTGGAATGGATCTCATGCTTGTTTCAACTTTGCACAGTTATAAGTCAATAGACTTATAGTCATAAGTCAACTAGACTACCCGTGACCCTTTGTATCACTCAGAAATTATAACAATAGGTATTGAAATTAATTCACGGACATGATTGAGAGGGATAATTTTAATTGCTGTTTCTTGTTATTAAGACACGGAAACAGATTAGTACATGGCCCAAGCTTTTGATATTGTATTCTTAAAATGATTCAAGATATATAAAGAGTAAGTATATTTAGCAAAATAAAAATCATTTAAAATTAAAAAAAAGATTTATTTTATCATATAAATACATAAAACATCAATCCAAATTATATACATAATTAAATATATTTAAATCAAACAAAACTTGTAAATTGAAATATTCAATTTATTTACCCAAAATAAAATAAAATTAATGACAAGAATGTGTCTTTATGATATTACCTTAGAACATTCGTATTTTATCTGACAATTGTGTTCAAGTTTGTTTCTAAAATTATTCATTTTAAACATCTGATGTAGTAGTTTATTATATATGTAGTTGTTACTTTTATTTATAATTCATTTGCACTACTGCCATCAGCGAGCACGCAAGCCTCTGGGCTACTCTGGTTCCATGCCTTTATTTTATTACCAGTCTTTATATTCCGCAAATTTTAAATTATTTTTTTTGTTACATTTATATATAATACATTTTCACTACTGTCATCGGGGAGCACGCAAGACACTTGCTACACTGGCTCCAATTTTGGGAATATAGTGATAATTTTCTTTTATTTAACATTATTCAGGTAAAAAATAATATGTATTTAGTTTCAAGTCTCTGTCTCCAAGGAAAATGGGTGAACAAACAAATAAACAAACAAACATACCTATGAACTTTTTATATAGAGATAAGGGATAGACTGGCGATTTCATATCCAGTATAGGCCAAAAGCAATCATGGACTAATTTGTACCATATAAGCAGTGGTTTTAAATAGCTGCCCAATTTAAATACAAGAAAACTGTCAACTGTGGCAGTTGTTTTGAGAGGAAAAAGTCGACATACCAAACAGCAAAAGTTTCTTAGTGGAAATAATATTTATGAGAGATTATAGAACAAAATTTATGAGAAAAGATAGGACAAAAGCAACAAAAAAGGGGGAAAACCCTTTCCTTTGTAATTGTTTTTCTTGTTTTACAATATCTATTGAAACGTTTATTTTAGCTTTTAGAGTTTATAAAGTTGTTTACATTGTCGTTCTGTAAACATTCATTACATTGTTAAATATATATCTCATAGATTTACAGCGCTTAGAGTGTGTAAATAATTTGTATAAAAGTTGTTATTTTTGTCAGCTCTTTAATTATTTATTGCAGTAGTCAGCGCTAATAAAGTGTTTGGTATGCTGAGTTTTTCCCCTCAAAACAACTGCTACAGTTGACAGATTTCTTGTTTTTTAATTGGGCAGCTATTTTAAAACCGCTGCTTATATGGTTGAAATTAGTTGATTGATTGCTTTTGGCCTATGCTAGATATGAAATCGCAAATCCATCCCAAGTGAGTGATAAATTCAAAAACACATGTTTTAACTATTAATATAAATAATATTAAACATATCAATTAATTTTTAAGAAATTTCTTAACTTACAGTTGGTGGAATAGGGCTTTTGAAAGTAGAAGACTATTGTTTAACTTTGTTGGTTTTATGTTCCTAGAATGATATGGACATTATGCAAATTGACCATCGAAAGAATATATATGAGAAGGAGAAAATCTAAATTGAATAAGAAAAGAATCTGTAAGGAGAAAAGTATAAAGGAATAAGCCAGAAGAAAGGTTGTTAGAGTCGCTTTCTAAGCAGATGGAAGAAGGTGCGGGCTTTATCACTACCGCTATATAGAGAACTTAAGCGAGGTTTGGCTTGTTAAAGGCATGTGGCAAGTATTGAGTAAAGGAAGTGAAGGGACACATAAGGAAAGAGGCTCCAGGAAGTAGGTGAGGGAAACCGGTTGACAAGACCGTGTCAACGGAGCGGGTGAGGAGTGTTTGTTGGTGTGAAGGCCGACCTTGGGCAAAACGACAGGCTTTCTCACGGCGGCTGCCAACAGAGCCATAAACACGAGGGAGTTGAGGCATGATGGCAGAGCAGGCTAACGAGACCTGTTTTCAGGCAAATTGATCACAACCAATCAAACAGCTCCACTTACGTCACACCCATCAATCTTATCAATTTCAACAAACTTTTCAAAACAGACCATCTTTCTAAAAACTTTGTTTGATATTTAGTCCTGCAATTCTTAGGCACTATAATCTTTAAGACTGTAACAATCATTAGGTACCTTGATCCTTTACTTTTGTAAACCCCACGATATCATGAAGAATGCAAAAAAACCACACAAAAGGAATCCTTCTTTTATTAAATTAAAGCTGTTTGAAAAAGTAATTTCAAACTTAGAATAGACAATCAAGGCAAAAATTATATTTTTCTATTCAATAACTTTAATGTTACTTGACAAGTGCACCACAAAAAACTGTTTGTTAATCATTGAAAAGGTACATTTAAGATCGTCTAATACGAGTGAGCTTCAAAGAGTTATTCTTCAAACATGTGCACTTAAGAGTGTCAATAACTCCACAAGTGATCTTCAAAAGCAATTCCCTAAGTCAACCTCAAAATATGATCAACAACTAGTCAAACTAAGAATGTTTAAAAGTGCTATTCTGTTAACAACTGTACTTTAAAACCCAAGAGTGCCAATAACTTGAAAGGTGTACCTCAAAATGTGATCAACAACTAGTCAAACTAAGAATGTCTAAAAGTACTATTCTGTTAACAACTGTACTTTAAGACCTAGAAGTGCCAATAACTTGAAAGGTGTACCTCAAAATGTGATCAACAACTAGTCAAACTAAGAATGTTTAAAAGTGCTATTCTGTTAACAACTGTACTTTAAAACCCAAGAGTGCCAATAACTTGAAAGGTGTACCTCAAAATGTGATCAACAACTAGTCAAACTAAGAATGTCTAAAAGTACTATTCTGTTAACAACTGTACTTTAAGACCTAGAAGTGCCAATCACTTGAAAGGTGTACCTCAAAATGTGATCAACAACTAGTCAAACTAAGAATGTCTAAAAGTGCTATTCTGTTAACAACTGTACTTTAAGACCTAGAAGTGCCAATAACTTGAAAGGTGTACCTCAAAATGTGATCAACAACTAGTCAAACTAAGAATGTCTAAAAGTGCTATTCTGTTAACAACTGTACTTTAAGACCTAGAAGTGCCAATAACTTGAAAGGTGTACCTCAAAATGTGATCAACAACTAGTCAAACTAAGAATGTCTAAAAGTGCTATTCTGTTAACAACTGTACTTTAAAACCTAGAAGTGCCAATAACTCGAAAGGTGAACCTCAAAATATGATCAACAACTAGTCAAACTAAGAATGTCTAAAAGTGCTATTCTGTTAACAACTGTACTTTAAGACCTAGAAGTGCCAATAACTCGAAAGGTGAACCTCAAAATGTGATCAACAACTATTCTAACTAAGAATGTCTAAAAGTTCTATTCTGTTAACAACTGTAGGTACTTTAAGACCCAAGAGTGCCAATAACTCGAAAAGTGATCCTCAAAATGTTGAACAATCAGTCAACCTAAAACTGTTCTAAAGTGGTGCGAATAACTTCATAAGTGAGTCCCAAAATGTTAATCTAAGAATGTCAGTCATTTCACAAGAGAGCTTCTAAGACATAACAACTTAGAATTTTTTCTTACAGTGTAATTATGACGTCCACAAATGCTTTTTTCAAAAGATAATGCCCAAATTGTAAATTTAAAACTAATTACCTTTTCTATCAATTTTATATCAAATATTTTATCGACATGTTTTTTATTAATTACGGCACTATTCTTTTACAGATAACATTGAACTATTACGCTAAACATAACAGACTAATATACTCATTGGCTATACAAACTGACCTTTTCAATGATCACAGTAAAATAAGTTAGTACTAGTAGGTTAAGTTAGGTTGCAGTGGAAGCCCCATAAGGGAACATACGTAGGCCAAGTACTTCACTCAAGTGTATTTAGAGTAGGGATCTTTAACGAGTACCTGACATCGTACAGGCTCGGGACTGACGGTTTAACGTCCTTCTCCTAGTGACGACGTGCTCATATTTATTCACTTCCCGCGTGAATAAATCGAGGGCCAGGTGAGGATCGAACCTCAGTCCTATCAGTTCAGATGCAAGTATATTAACCACTGAGCTAGTCCCTCAGTAGTAGTAAGTAGAAGTATGATCGGGCCTAAAAAATCCAGCCCTACCTGACTCAAGCCCGTGGGTATTAAAGTTCGGCCTGGCCCGAGCCCAATCCCATACATCGTTTTAGTATACATACATGGGATTGCATAAGTCGCAGTTATGCCCGGGCCCAAAGCGACCCGATCGTAATAATTGACATTTTGGGCCCGATTCGGCCGAATTTCAGGTGGGTCGGGCTTGAACTTGAGTCCAGGCTTAGGATTTTATGTCTAATGGTGAGTCTCCAGTCTGGAACTAATAATTACGACAAGCAAGGAAATGGTCGTTGGTACTTTAGATATCACAAGAATTTTCAAAACAGGCTCAATGAAATTTTCTTATACTATTACACAAATAAAAGTTACACAGATCTACAAAAAAAGAGAACATAATCTTTTAGTTTTTATATTTTGTAAAAATTTTTTAAACAAAAAACAAAACCTCAGTTTGTTACGAAAGATGAATAAAAAAATTAACAGATTTCATATAGAAAAGAAATAACTGAGACTGCTTATTATTCTTTTCTTAGTAATAACCTATGTGATAATAACAAAACTAGATATTTAATTTTTATTAATTGTATAAATAAATGTATGAAGATTATCTGAATAATGGGGTTTCAAACTGGGGCGCAAGATAACAGATATTCCAGTGGATCCGATAAAATCATAGGATATATTATTATTCAAATATTATTCAGGTTTTTATTTCCGATGATCATGATATTTAATAATCTTGTTAAAACATATATCATTTGTTTTCATTCTATGAGTATATTTCAAAACTTATTTCGTTTTATTTCATATATTTCAAAAAAAAATATTATTTATTATAAATTATACTTCCTTTGCATGTGTTTCATTTCTTTATAATATTTATTCTTGAATAATATAAATTTTTTTTTTAAAGCTTAAACATTAAAACAAATTAATTTTTTTTTTTAAGTAAATTAAATAGAATTGGGACTTTAATAATATTTATAATGCATTAATAGCAAATTGTGTCATCCAATTTTGACTTTTATGTCCCGTTTAACCTCTTATGTCTCATGACATGAAATTAGTAATTATATATATATATATATATATATATATAAATGATCAAACCACGATATAACATGAGAACACATGACTAAGATCATTCAACCGTAACAAGCGGTCTTCATCAGGGTCAAAAACCTAACTGAGTGAGTTTTCAGTTAGGTTTTTGAGTCTGACGAAGACCGCTTGTTACGGTTGAAAGATCTTAGCCTTGTTTTCCCATTTCATATTGTGGTTTGATCATTGATTGTTTATATGTTTTTTTGGACTGCACAATTTTTAATTCTTACAAATTACACTTCTTATGACATATCAGTCTTTTATTTTCAAATAGAAATTAATGGCACCAAAATTTGTACTAAAATTTACCAATTTGGTCATCACAAGAGTTTTTTCATAAAAAACTAACAAACATGACCTACAATCATATTTTCTTGAAACCGTTACGAGAGTTCCCTTCATAAATGAAGGTTTACTATTGTTTCAAAAAATGTATTATTTGATGTAAAATAATTACAGTTTACTTTTATTGTTATAGTTTATTTGTGAAGCCCAGAATTTGGTGATAAGCTTGCCTTCATAATTTGTATTTTTAAAAATAAAAGCCTGATATGTTTTAAAAAGTAATTTGATATAATTAAATAGTAGGATTAGGTGTTTTGATTGACAATGTAATGGGATTTAATGACAAAGGACTTGACGCAGACTGGAGGCAGGGTATTGTTTAGAACGGTAATTGATGTAGAGATGCACCCCTCTCCTTGGAGCCATTGTGCAGATGGACAGACACGATCACAATGGCTCTAGTTTCCCAAGAAAAGTCGTGGGTGCCACCCCAAGGCCCCTTTCCAAGGTCCTCCTCTCCACACTCTCGCATATGTCTCCTCCACTTTCACATAATTAACACCAAAAAAAAAAAAAAACCTCTTCAATCCTTCATTATCATTGTTATTAGTGTCATTGAAAATAACAGATTTAAATCTCAATTATTTGGGGAATTAAATTAACAAGGGGCTAATCCGTCACTTTTTAATTACAACCAAACTACCTTCTACGGTATTCTCATTTCAAGGCTTCTGAGGTCTAACATGTACGTATAGTTTATAACATAGAACTAAAACTAAAGATAACATACCACGATAAATGCAAATAACATTCGCAGATGACACCGTTCCAGATAATAGCATCTCCTAGGACTGCTACCTTGCGAATAATTGCATCCCACAAAGCGGATTAACACACTTTTGTACCAATAATTAGGCAGCCATCATATAAGATTAGTGAATGAAGCAAATTCAACTCACTCTTACTGTAAGAAACTGTAAGGTTTTTAAAACTACACTGTTACTCAAGGTAGCTCATTAACAATGAGTTAAAAAAAATGTACACCATTGCCTCCCAGATAACTGTTGACAGTAATTACGGATAGGGAATACGAAATACTGTTGGCATTACAGAGGGTGGATACACATACACGCAATTACGTCCCGGAAGATAATTACTTAAGGACAATTTCATCTCAGACGGTAGTTATTTACAGACGATACCTGCCCAAAAGACAGTAACTAGGTGCAACGTCTCAAAGGATAGCTTATTGTTTAAATGATAAAGATTGCATAAGACTACATTCAAGGCTTCAAGATTATCAAGGTATAATTAGATAGGGCATGACCAATAAAAGTTAGAACAGCTGGACTAGATTATCAACCGAAGGATAGGTTACTCTTTAGATGATAAGGACCTTATATCACCATATAGAAGGCGTCAAGATTATAAAGGTAATTAGGTGGGACATGGATGTGAAGATTTAGAACTAGTAGTCAGAATATCAACCGAGGAATAGTTTATTGGTTAAATGATAGGCTTGTATATCTCAATAAGACTTATCATAATTTTCTTGGTAGGTATAGGTTGTAAAAAAAAGATTTATAACTGATCTGTTACTGTTACTGTTGAAATAACATAAATTGTATATCACATGGGGAGCATGGAGATTCTAAAAGAATTTGGTTCTATATTACTCCTCTTTTGAGATTTTCTTATGAGTGGCAATAGTTTCTTAAATTGTAATATTGTTTTCTTAAGTATGAAATTATCCCTCGAGCTACTACCACCAAACACTTAAGACTGCACTTTGACAGACGTCGTACTTGGGCTCTCCAAACCAAAATTGAAAAGAACAGAACTAAACAAATGCTACAAACTTCTCCTTCACTTACTTGATAATCGTTCAAAATTAACAACTGTCAATAACTATTACTATACAAATCTATGATTATGCCTAACCTATTTGGACTTAAGCTAATAAGATATGAGGAGCAACAAAATCTAGCAATGCGCAGAGGATACAAGCTCTTCAATCAAAAATTCTTAAGAAAATTCTTCATTGTCCTTTTTAGATAACAAATCAAACAATCTATTCAAACTTCAGAATTTCAACAGTTCATCAAGAGGCAATATCTCTCTATAAAGTCTTTCACAAAAATCTTTTTAACAATAACAATCCCTTAGTCCAAAACATCTCAACAAATCTCCAAAAGACGTCTGAAGAGAAAGTGGCCAAGAGACTTATTGGTGTGAATTATTCTAGTGACTTATAAATTTGATCTAATTTTTATAACTTATTTTTCACGCCAGGAAGTATAGTCGCTGGATTATTTCTTCCCTCCTGCCTCCATGTACAAGTGTATATATTTCTTTCATCATTGTCACTAGTAATGTTACATTTACGTTGTTGTTACTATGTAAAATAAAAAATAAGTATGAAAGCCAGCGATTTGACTTGAAGTGCAGAGAAAAACTGGTGCAGCTGACAGGAGCACACTTGTTGTGCGGACTGGCAGGGAGAATGCGGACCGGGCTGGGCAAGTGGGCCGCTGCATTGGCGCCACTGATGAGCCAGACACATTCTCTTCAGACACCTATTTAGCCCAGCTCATTTTATATTCTCTCCTCTAACCCAACCCTAGTCTTATTTCCGACTTCCTAACCAATTTTTTTTTTCTTATATTCTCGCAAAGGTGAAAACCCGTTGGGCAACGCAATCATGACATTAAAGAAGCTGATGATTACAATGTGCAAGGATGGTGATCAAACAAGATTTCATTAATAACAATAAATTTATCTTAATGACTTATTAATTCACCACCAAGTCGAAACACTGATTAATGATCGACCCAGCCAACCACTAACTACTCTTTCATTCCAGCACTCAAACACCTTCATCTACATCACTTATATGCGCCTTCACTCTAACAAAACTATTATTATCGTTAACATTTATATAATATATTTTGATACAACCACAAAAAATAAACTTGTTTGATTATATTAGAACAAAACTTTATTCATTAGGTAATAAAATTTACTCAAACAAATTATGACATTTTTAATAAAGTTGAACAAAAAATTGATATTAAATATTTGTTTTTAAAGTGCTTAAATTAGAAAAGTCGATTATAAAACGACTTTGTAAAAAAACCGATAAATTATTGAAGGAACTCTTAGAAGATGACAGGTATTATGCAAGATTACCAGTTTTCTGAATGGAAATAATAAAAGCATTGACTTACAGGTAAAAGTGGCTTAGCATAAAAATTCAGGGGACAATCAAAACAAGAGTCCTTCACTTCAAGTTAAATGAAACGATAGGACTGTAAAACGATGCCAGCCAAGCATTGGTTTGACAATGCTTCCACTGGAAAGACTAAAACATTTCTATCAAAAATATTTTCATGCATATAATACCTGAAATAACAAAAAGCTCATATAAAACATATACATATACATATCTCTTTAGTTAGAAGCGTTACTGAAACTTACCTAAAAAAAAAATATGTAAAATATAAATATTAGGTAGAGTTTAAAACTGTTTTTATCAAGTCAAGTTCAGAAAGGGCTGAGCTCGAATTAATCCCTGAAACCACTTACTACCCTCTGGACCCTTTATACAGGGGAAATGGTAGATAAGATTATATATGTTATCCATGAACAAATTCTTAATCAAACACTCTAAATCTCTTTTACTTTAAGAATTTGAAAACAGGCCTTTAAAAATATCTGCTTCCTTCCCACTAGATTATATGTCGTACTTAATAATAATCAATATAACAATTTTTATATGTGTTATATTTTTAAATATTTATAATATGTTAATACTATTGGGCATAATTTTGTGCAAAATATCAACTTCATTCTTCAAACAGTGTGCCCTGTAGTGAGCCCACAATCTTTTCAGTACACACACACACACACACACACACACACACACACACACACACACACACACATACACACACACACACACACTCAAACATATGCGAATATCATCAAAAAATGTAAAAAAGACTTGGGGGACTCTAAACATGTAAATCTGTCAAAATCTGGAGGCAGTTTTTTGTTTTGATAATCGCTATACTTTATGATTAGAGTGAGGAAAAGAAATGTCAAGTCTCCACACAAACAATTTTTGAAATGTCACAGCCTTTGAAACACTTCAGATTACATGTCTGTACTAATCAGGCAGTTGTTAGTACAATGTGTGAAGTTGTTGTACTAACGTCTTCACAGTTACTAAGTTTAAGTACTAAGTACTAAGTATTTACTAAGTACTTAGTACAACTGTACTAAGTTTACAGTTGTAACCTGTGGAGAACGCTAAGTGTTTGAGAAACATTGAGACGTCATATAAAATCTTTTGTATAAAGACTTGGTGTTTCTTTTCCTTATTCTATTAATGAGTAAATACCGTTCAGGTAAACGATTGTATTAAAAGGGCCAGGTTAGCTCAATTGTTAACGTACTCGCCTCTGAACTGGTAGTCCGGGGTTCGATCCCCACCTGGCCCTTGGTTTGTTCACGCGGAAAGTAAATAAATCTGAGTACGTCGTTCCTCGAAGAGCCTGTACTCTGTCAAGTACTCGTAAAAGATCCCTACTAGAAATGCACTTGAGTTAGTTGACTAAATTTAGGACTCCCAATCTAGAAACTGTAGAATCGCTGATCAAACAAAAAGCTGGTAAACAACTGAAGTTATCACCCGCTAGAAGATCGGTTTAAACAATAAAAAAAAAATAGGATTGCATACCTCTTGAGGTATACCTAACTAGAGGTGAATATATATAAAAAAAAAAACAAGATGGGAACTTTACGATTTTTTTATCAAGGCTACCGTATCTGAGACACTAATTGCATTTGAAATTTATTCTGGATGCAGATGTTAATTAATGCTAAGTAATTAATATAATCGAGCTAGGTATGATGAAATAGAAAGCGCCGATGAGAGTGATGTATGCGTGTCTTGCCTGAGCCTGCTTTGACGTCGCTAGATAATTGTAAGAATAACTGATATTGTCAGCGTTTTGGGTCTGCAGTCAAAAACAATAGAGACTTGCTAGATCACTTTCACTGGCTACTGCAGGTGAACAGGATGGACCAGGCTTTCATCGGTGCCTGCAGAACTTAAGTGCAGGGAGAATGCAAACGAAGGGTGACGTAACACAGTGACAAGACACGTAGAAGACGGGAGGACTCCTCAAATAGAGGTAATAATAAAATACCATTACATAATAGTTGCATACATGAAAGTAATATCAAACAAGTGGATACATAAGCTAGATTCTCAAGTACCAAAAAATACATTTGTAATTTTTGTTTTTGATATGATTGAAATAATAATTTTTTTCTTTTCCCTAAAATAATTAACTGTTATTTTTAAAATATCCCATTTATATCGATAGACTACTTTTACTGAAAGCATAATGACCTTTTCCATTCTTTGTCTTTGAGTTTTCAAGTTATAGATTTCTCAATTTAAAAAAAAAGAAATAATGATTTAGTTTAAGATATTTTAGTATAATTTCTAACTGCAATGTAATACTGATTATATAATTAAAAATTATAATTGTTATAAAAAATATGACATTTTGCTCTTTAAATTTATTTTTGATTTTATTAGTTTTATTTTGAGTAATTATTTTTTTTTGCATTCGCTTGGAAATGAAGGAGTTTCTTAAGAGGAATAAAAAAAGTTTTTATTTTAAAAATCTGTACACATTACAAAAAAATTAAAATGATTATACTTTATTCTGTTAAGTAAATTGATACTATCTATGTTACTAATCAGTAAGTAAAATGATTAGGCTTAAATAATAAGATTAAGGCTTTAATATTTTATATATTAAAATTAAATGTTGTATAACCGGGAAACTTTTCTACAGTTATTATAAGTATTTATTCGCTCTGAATAAAAGGTACACTGTCAGCTTTTGATTGTAAATTTTATGGAAATATTGATACCTCGGTGGTTAAATGTTATTAGCAATATGATTTTAGAACAGAAATTAAGCACCAAGGGAAATTCGAATGTGCCAAACCTTATTAGGTTAAATGATGATAGTGTTGCCATCAACTCATATAAGTTGACAAGTTTCGGTCCTTCTATATTTGATATAGTTACAAGTTTATTTAACAGTAGCATGCAGTGTTACTGTTAATATTGGGGCCAGGTTAGCCCAGTGGTTAACGTACTCGTCTCTCGGCTGGTAGTCCGGGGTTCGATCCCCCACCTGGCCCTCGATTTATTCAGGCGGTAGGTGAATTAATGCGTAATCATCATCAAGAGAAGATGTTAAGCCGTCCGTACCGAGCCTGTACAATATCAGGTATTCCTTAAAGATTCCTACTTCAAATGCACTTCAGTTAGGCAAAATTTATGACTCTCAATGTAGAATCTCTAGAATTACGGATCAAACAAAAAGCCTGTAAACGGCTGATGTTATCACCCGCTAGGGAATCAGTTTAAACAACAAATACAAAAAAACGTTAAAATTCATCTTGGAGACAGAAAATCGTATTGTAATCCATCCAGTCCTTGAAGAATATTCTCAAATATTTTTTTTTAAATTAACAAAATGAGGGTGATTACGAAATTTCAAATAAAAAAAAATTGTAAAAAGAAACTGTAATCATACTAATAAACATATATCAAACTTTTAACAAGACCGTTCTTCATTCATGCAGATACAGGGTTATTAAAAGTAGGCTAACTGTTCTTCACAGCTTATAATTCTCGGATTTTAAGGACGTAACCTTGCTTTTTTTATGTACTTGTGTGGAAATACTTTGTTTTGCTGTAATTTTACAATTCAAATTTTATTTTAAAGAATTAACAAAAATGATTTATTTTATATCTATTGTTTTTTTAATTACTTTTTTTTTCAAACGCCAGGTAACTTGAGCCAGTACTTAGTACAATATACCGGCAGTGTTTTAATTAAATTTGATTAAAAGTTGATTAAACGGCAGTAAAAAGTTAAATTTGATAACAAATTTAATGCAAATTTTAGAGAGAGAGAGAGACGAGAAGAGAGAGAGAGAGAGAGAGAGAGGAGAGAGAGAAGAGAGAAGAGAGAGGAGGGAGGGAGAGAGAGTGAGAGAGGGTGAGAGAGACGTGAGAGGGAGTGAGCGAGGAGGGAGAGAACACATTAATGTCAATGGGTCTTTCAAAGTAGGTACTTCATATGTTGATACACATAATTCAAAAGCTCTCTTTGAAAATACTATGTCTTCCTCTTTTTAACGTCTCTATTAACATAGTCTTTTTTTAGGTCGGACAATTATAAAAAAAAAATTAAAATCAATACTATTAATAATTTACGTTATTTATATTCTTCAAACCTTAGAATGACGCATTAATTGTATATCATTATATCTGTTAATATTTGAAGCCTGTATATATCATTGTATATAAATGTAGCTTACTAAATATCGAAATACGGAACTCACTCGTTTCCGAGTACCACGGCAAAAGCCGATTTGCATTAACAATCTGTATAATATAAATAAGAAAAGAGTGTAAAGTTGTATAATGCAATAAATGGTTATTTTTATTATTATTATTATTATTATTATTATTATTTATATTCTTCATATTATCAAGCCCTGCTTGTGGTTTTTTTCAATATGGAATCACAGTCATTGAAAGGAAATTGTTCAAAGGTTCGACAAAATGGTTTTCAAACATCCAGTTACTTTGATATTATGAATGGTAGTATTATTAAAGTAAACCAATTAATTAAATTGATTTAGTTATTTATGACCATAAGTTGTTTAGGTAATTTTAGTTTTTTAAGGTTACATATTATATTGTACATTAATTATTAATTATTATAAAAATATATTAGTACAAGGATAATTATGAAAATTTACACGACTAATTTGTAAGACAATTTAACATAGACGGAAGTGAAAAATTAAAAATAAACTCATTATGACGTAAGAATCTACAATGGAAAATGCTTAGGATGGAATGATGGTTCTCCGAAACACTTAGTCCTTGTATCAGTTTATTGTCGTTTGGAATGGCCCAGCATCACAGTAGCCTTGGAATTCCGATCACACTACTGTCTTAGTAATCGACTTACTTGTAAAAGTATCTTGAAGTTCACAGAAAGAATTAGTCATACTCCTCGTATTAAGTCAAACAATTATCGTTGTTTTACAACTTTCCTTTAGCCCACGTATATACGTATATACTTTATCGAAATAATGAAAAAAAGTAATTTTTTCTTTACAAAATTACGAATAGTTATGAAAAAAGTTTAACAATATCTTGGCATTTTTTTTAATGCTAACATTAGTTTTTTTCCAATAAAAAAATTTCAAATTTCAGGGATTAGTAATTCAAAAGTAGAAAAAATTAGGATTTAAATTACAATAATGGGCAATCAAGAAGATTTTTTCCCAAAATTGGAGCCATGGTAGCAAATGTCTTGCGTGCTCACCAATGACACAGTTGTGCAAATGTATTATATATAAATGTAAAGAAAAAATTTTTTTTTTAAAGATGCAAATTTTATACAGTTGTGAGATAGGTTAGGTTGGATTAGGTTTATGTACACTTCTGCAAACATTAATTATTTTGAATGTTGTAAATGTAAAGTAATGAAGCAAACAATTAATGCATTCTAGGCCTATTTTTAACTATTAACGTGTTTTTGTTATTTTTCATCAATATTCTGACTGATGTGATGCTACAGAAGCATAATAGTAACAAATTTTCCCTATCTGTGTGATATTTACTCAGAGATTATTTTTATTTAAGAATTCAGGTGATTCCTATCTTTTCTAAGACGTGTGAACCGTACAAATATGAAACACTGTAAATCGCTATTTCTAAGTCGATTTGGTGAACTCATTATTTAGGTTTACTTTTGTTTATTTTCAAATGACACTTTATTTTCACATATTGGTATATCTATTTGTTCTCTACTATTCTAACACTGCACTCTTTCAGCAAAATTGTATATTTGAGGTCTGTTCGAGAGTTCTCTTGCTATGAATATTACTGCTCTAAATCAGGAGTTTCATCGACACTTTTCCAAAATATTTTCCCTCTATCGACACCATAAAAACATTATTGAATCATGACATATTTTCATATTGATGACAAAAATTATGTTTTTTTTCACATTGGCAACATTAAGAAATTAGATCGAAACAACAAATTTTTGTTTCCCACATATAATTAAATTCTTTAATGACTGTACAATGCAGATAGAATTATATATTTTTGACAGTTTGTCTAGAAATGTTTTATTTACCATAATTCCTTAAACACAACAAATACCTTTTAAAATGCAGTTCATCTTTTAAAATATTGATTAAAATATCATTCCTGTTAAATACTACTAACATGACCCTTTTACTAAAATAATTGGCATTCATGAGAAGAATGTCTTTGTACAGCAGTAAGAGAGCTGATATTGGGTTCAAATTCAGAAAGTTTTAGACTCAAAACACCACTTTTTCCCACGTTTAGTCTGTTCCTCTGTTTTACCACATTTAGGATTGTAAAAGAAGCTTCAACCATGTACCCACTACTTATCAACCCTCTTTCGAATCTTGCTTAATTGTCAAGACTTTTCATGTATTTGTGTTTTTATAAACTCATCTATGAATACATGCAAATTGTTACTACCACTGAGGTTAGTATAATTGATATTAGAAATAGGATAAAACGTCATACCTCGTAAGATGTTCTTGGAGTCGTTGGAACGCTTTCGGACGTTGTTCATGTTCAGTTGCGATTGAAGATGGACAACGTCTGAAAAGCGCTCCAACGACTTCAAGAATATCTTATAAGGTATGACGGTTTCCTCTATTTCTAGACTCCAGATTGTCCAGAACAAGTGTGCTCGCCTTATAGCCAATGCACCTTTTTATGCGAGAAATGTCGATATCCAGCGTGATCTAAGGATGGAACCAATACAAATTACATTAGGCGTCTGACTATCAATGAAGACAGAAAACTTCCCGTACACCCAAACCTGCTAGTAAGAGCACTTTTACCTCAACATTCCTTGAACCCATCCTCCTCTGAATAATTGGATCACCAAACTCACAACAGACCCTAGTACTGTAAAGACCATCCGACCACGAAACATACTCACCCTAGACAGGACAGAAACTAACATACCGACTTACCTGACAGACCTGCACAGTTAAAGCAGTACTAATAGACAAGCAGATGAAAGCCTCTGGCTTGGAACTGCCTGACTCCAACGTGCAGCATTGCACGGAAACTCTCGTTGGTCGTTGGTCTCTATTTCTAATATAAATCATCTATAAGTGTTTAATTTTCATTGACCCCTCTTTCGCTGGCATGAACTTTTCGACCTCTAGTATATTTATCGACTTCTTGGTCCTCTCATCAATCGCTGGAGGTCGGTATGACCCCTTCAGAGACCCCTGCTTCAAATGATGATGTGAAGATGATTTGAATGAAATGAATGATTCCTTGAAGAATATCTGCTCTAATGATGTTGATACTCCTTTCAGGGGAAGCAGAGAACACATGACGTTGAGCTGGTATATTGGTATAGCAGTTGAATGAACAAGCTTATGAATTAAAAGATGTTGGGAGAAATGAAAAAATGTTGATGATAAGCCAAGAATAGAGGTCTGATTTGCTATCGAACAGTCATTTTCTATTCATTAGTCTATAAGTGAACTGTCATTTGACACTGATTCAAGGTCATGATCTCAATCAACTCTCTAATGGGGTTTCAAGGAAAAAGGTAGCATTAATGCGAATGGTAACAGTAGAGTAAGGATATCGAGAGAGAGAGCCTAAAGTGCTAAACTCAGTTTTTAAGTCTGAATCAAGTATTTGTCCAAAAAAAAAAAAAGATAAAGCTAATACTTTCCAGTTTTTCACTAAAGAAAATTTTTTGCAGCAGGAACACGCGTGCTATTCTCTAACCATTGTTGGTCTGTAAGGCGCTAAACGATAAAAATATATAGTTATAGCTAACCTTTGAAAAAAATAGTAGAAATATCGCTTTACCTGTTACCAATCAGACTGCCTTCCAACTCTGAACTTTCATAACTAAGAAAAGCTGAAAAGTTTTACAAACACCTGGGTAAAGAAAGAATAAAAAAAGTCAGTGTAACTCAAACTGGCCCATTTAGGAACTTTTCATGAAATTAATATTTTTATAAACTTAGTGTAAAATCAAAAAAATGATTACGAAAGTAAATTAGCAAGCCACACCGCCACATAAAATAGCACTATTTATAGTGTTATGTAACACGATAGTATATACTCAATATAGTACAACTTCTATCTCGATGTAAAGGAATTTTTTAATAAAAAACACATAATTTTACATAGAATTCTCTTATATTAGTAAAAAGATTTTATTTTCACATATTGGTATATCTATTTGCCCTCTACCATTCTGACACAATACCTTTGAGCATAATTGTTATATTTGTGGTTGTATAAAAATGCACAAGAAACTGGTCAAATTTGTTATTCAGTTCTTGAATGATGCGGGCTTCTTTGCCTGCAATGTTCTTCTGAGAAATAGACTACCTATTGTACCTACCTACAGCCTCCATTGTAGTCCAAAATAATAAAAATGCTTTTTAGAACTTTCATATAGAATTGACGAAGAAATATCAAACTATGGGAGATCATGTAAAACTTTGCAGAATCGAGGTTAGAAATCTCATTAGCAACAAAAAAATTCTTTATTTCTATATATATATATACCTTATCGTTGGAAATACGATCCAAAACGGACAAATATAGTTAATATAGAAAAAGAAGCATAGAGAAATCAAAAGAACACACTTACAGTCTCTAATTTTCGGTTAATTTTAGTTAAATATTTTATTAAAATTTTCTCCTTTTCCGAATTTGTTTTTTTGATCTGTGTTGTACTATTTGTTAATTCCAAGATTACCATTAACGATATTTTCATTTTGTTTTCAGCATTCATAAAAGGATTTTTCAAATAAAAATTTTTTATTTTATAAAAAAAAATTATAATGAACAAAAAAAAGGAATTGCTGAATATTAACTTTTTTAAAAATACGTTATTTTCTGAAACTCGATGTATGGATGTAATGCCGCGTGTTCTATAACTGTTTGTCCATGTAAAATACATTACTGTGAAGCACAGTGTAGTTAGGCTACTCTTCTTTCTAACACTTTGCACAGCATACTTTGCATAAAACAGCCATTTAGTTGAATATAATTGCTGTCAACTCAGTAAGCAAGCGCTATTTCAACAATACTTTCAACCACGCCTTCTTGAATATAAAAGATCAACATCTCTCAGTGATACTTCGTGATCTCTGTTTGTCAAGTCTTTGTCATAGACTCCCCGAAATAACTTATGATTTGATCATTTGTAGCAATGCTACTAGAAAGCTGACTTTTAGAACTAGTTGGCATTCTGTTCACTCTTATACTACCATCCTCACAAAAAATAAATATATTAAACTATTCTTTATTCCTTTCATCAAGTCTATATCTTGGAAAAACTATTTAGTGATTATTATATTTTATTGGACCCTCTCATAATGGAGGATGAATATCTTTGATAAATAAAGATTATTCGGGTTCTTTTTGTCATAGTCAGTTTCTCTCAAATCACAAATAGAAAAGAAGATGGTTTTATAATGTCTAGATGAGTGATATGCGAAAGAGTTGTAATGGTTGAATTAAATAAATTTTGATATATATGTATATCATGACATTTTTATTATGATAATAGTAAACAGTTGATAAGTTTACCACCCTTTATCTTACAATGTCATTCACTTTGTTGAGGTGGAGTCTTAACCTGTTTGGCTGGTTTTACCATCATGCCAGAAACCGAGAAATGCATAACGGCAATTTTATCTGCCAATTTTGGAATAGAATATTTCCTCGGGTTGTCACCTGTGAACGTCGTTTGCCACCCTTGGGGGATTTTCTCTTCTTCCAGATTTTCAATATCTTCTCAAGATGGTTTTCAAGATTCTCTGTGTAGTAGAGGGGCTTTTGTTAACGGAAACGCTGTGTTTTTCATAGTGATCCTATTTGAAAATATAAAGTCTGCTCGATTGTGTGCCACCTGAAGAAAGCTTATCTTTTCCCTATATCAGACAATTATATTTGTTCACAAATATTATCTTTTCTTCTTAATTCTTTCTTCCTTTTTTGTTCACTTTTCCTTTATTTATTCTTTATTGCGGAAAAATGTTTAATTTATTTTTTTTTTAAATGATCACCAGTATTTTGGAGACTCTTGAGTTTAAAATTAGTTTCATGTATGTCGTGGAAGTATGACTTCGACTGTTTGGCCATATAATAGCTATTGTTTCATTTTCATCATCCAAAAGCTGTTGCTCTCTTATGATGTGCTCCACTAGTTTTTCATGTAGAAAAATATCAATCTATTTCTCTGTCATAGCATGGTTAGAAGTCTAAGGAACATGATAAAAATCAAACAGGTAGAAAAGTTTGAATTTCACTGTTGATCTCATATTGTTAAACTGGTAATGACAGTTTGTATTTACCGCAATAGATGAATATTGACCACTCAAAAAAAAAAACTAAACTGAAAAACCTTCCGTTGTTAAAATTACAGAAACTCATTTAATTTGTATTTCAAGCTTATAATAAACTTGTAGATATGATCAGGATTTTTAGAAGCCTTGAGTTAATTTCAGGTGGTCAAAAGCGGATCTCTCACAAGCACTGACAGTAGTGAGAGATCCGCTGAAATTAACTCACTCTGAGAACGGCCTTGACTTAATTCAATTATTTATTGCATATAAAAACAGTTGAAAATATCTTACTAATTGATAAATAATGGTAATATTGTAACCTTGAGAACCATCTCTTGTGAGACTATCTTAACATAGAATCACCGATGAATTTACCTTAAAGAAAAGTATATCTAACAAGATCTAAAATGGACTCTCGAAAGGATGTAGATGACCAGGAACTGCCCTAGGAAATAGCAGTCAACGCCTCTGGTATCTCGGCCAACAGACCTTCCAATTTGCTTAATCACTGCCTAACAAGATTTGTCTTCTTCTCTATAATTTGCAATTTTGTGGTTTTCTCTCGCCTTTAAAATAGATACGAATTTGTTTTAATTTGTGCCTCAATTTTTTTTTAGTGAAATTAACTTGATGAGTAGTTATCAACAAGGTATTTTACTGTTGGTTGACAAGTTAATTTTAACGTATATTGCTTTTTTGACTTTTTGGACGTTCTAAACGTTTTTCAGTCATTAGTTTACACTAAGTGAAGTATAGTTTACATAAAATAGTGTAGCTAGTTAATGAATTTTAATTTATTCAGTCCACAGAATCCATTGAGTTGCATATACTAATTCTATATATAAGTTAGACAAAACACAACAGAACTGCCAAGATTGATATTATAAGAACAGCTCTTGATCTGGAGAAGATCGGAAGGGTAGTTAAAGTGGTAGGGATATAATCAGTCTCTTAAGGTAATCTTCTTCTGGAATCATAGATTTCATATCCGATAAGGCACAGCATTGAGCAAATAGCTAAATGCACTTTGAGAGTCAGTGAATAAGAGTGCTTATTGAAGAAGATGGGCCAGTGGAAAACACTCAAGTGGTGAAGACTCTCATAAGACAGAGATAAATGGGCGTGATGCAAGTGGACCCCATTTCAAAGTGGCCTCATCTGACTGCACTTTCACTGAGCACCTGCTCAGTGCTTCATATAAAGATGAAATCGATTCAACATTGCAGTGACAACCAGTCTTCAATCTCCATCGAGAATCCACGTCTTTACTTAGCTGAGCCACATTAGAAGAAAAAGCCACCGATCACAAGCTCATTCCCTGATACCAGATTCATTTTGAAAATACAAACGTTTCCATCAACTAGAAAAAACAAAAACTTGTGGCATTCCTCCATACCATCATAATATTAAACAACACCTTCCTTCCTGCAATAATACCGTATAAGAAATTATACAAAGGTCTTATTGTACAGGAATGAACTGTTCATTCAAACTAGACAGCTTTTGTTGAAATTCACACACTATTTTTATTTCTAAAATAATTTATAATGTGATAATTGGTTTTTTGTTTCAAAATTTATACTTCTGCCTATGAAAAAAGGTTTTAAATAAAAACCGAAACGTTGGCATTGAGAGTTTAATTTAAACCTGAAGAACTGACCGAGTCCCAATAAACTTTAGTTTTTTATATATAGGTATATTTAAAAAGTTTAATACACAGAAAAGAACACAGAAAGACACTACAGAACTCACTTCAATATTTTGACATCCGTCGTGATCGGAAGGAAGTGCGAAGTACTCGCGTTGAGAAGCAAACTGTTACCTGTTTGCTATATATATATATATAATTTATTTATATAAGATTTCACATAAACACGTGAAATAACAATCAATGATCAACCACAATAAAAATGGAAAACAAATAAATCTTCAACCGTAACAACGGTCTTTGAGTCAAAACCTAACTGAACGATATTCATTGGTTTTCTGAAAATTGACCGAACCCTGTAGTTAGAGACTTATCTTTTTTTCAATTCTTAATGTGGTTTAATCATTGATATATTATATATTATATATATATATAATCATAATATATAATAAATTAGTGAAACATTCATCAACTGAATAAACACAATTAAGAAAGGAAACAAGATAAGAATCACTAACCTAACATATTCGATGTCCTCGTCTTCAGAGAAAATAATCGCTCCAAGCTGAAACGCTTGAGGTCGTTTATCACCTTTGAGCGATTCACTTCCTTTTCTGAAGACGAGGAATCGAAATATTAGTGATTCAGTATTTCCTTTCTTATGTGTTTTTTTAAATTCTAGTTTATATATATATATATATATATACATTAAAAAGCACACACAGAGAAAGAGACACAACTTACAAACTCAAATTTTTGGATGATCCGTTTCAGGAGAAAAGAGAATGGGTGACAAGCACGCCGAAAACGGCAGGAAACTGTCCCGGCAACAGTTTTGCGTCCAGTTTGATCGTTTTTTCGATATTTTATTGGATTATTTGTCTGCCGACTTTATTTTTATCATGTATATATATATATATTATAATATGTCTGTTAAAATGTATGCCTATCTTTAACTTAATACATCTTTTGTAAGTTGTACGTTTAATATACATTCTCAATCTTTTTATATCAATATTATGTTATCATTGAAACGATATTGAACAAATGAATGTTCAGAAAAAAGTTGAAAAACAAATAATCTTGTTCTTTTATTTGACTTATTATTGTCAGGAGTCCATCGACTGTTAGGTGAAGTTTGGCTAGTTTAGTGCTTTTGTATTATAATGGAAGTTGACTGACAGGAGCAGTGGTTTTGGGGAAGAGGCGAGGCTGGTGTTAGTGACACGCGTGTTCTGCTGCTCTGCAGACGAGAGAGCTAGACCAAAAGACTTATGGCAGTGCTTGCTAGGCGATAGAGGCAGCCATTAGATATGCAGGAATGCGGGTCTAGTCCAGCCCTTTCCTCTAGCGTCCCCAGCAACCCTAGATCGACTTCTTCAAGATAATAGCCTTCAAATCATTTCCATCATCCATCTATTGCCAAAACATCTTTATTTATCACCTATGTCTTCTCAACTTAATTATATCTTATGTAAACTTATGTTTTCAAAGTGGAGTTCCACTTTGAAACTCACAGCACTTTTCTATAAATCCTAGTAAGGATGAAGTCAGTAAATATTTAGCATAACTAATATATACATATATACATTAAAGGAATTCACTACTTAAATAGTAAAATAAAACTATAAAGCGTAAAAACGCTTTGAACTTTTTTCTTTCCTTTTATTACTTTTAGTGGTGATTTCCTTGATTATAACACCACACTTACACACACACATATATATATATATATATATATATATACTTTATCGTTGGAAATACGATCCAAAACGGACAAATGTAGTTCAATATAGACAAAGAAACATAGAGAAATCAAAAAAACACACTTACAGTCTCTAATTTTCGGTCTGAATCGTCTTCAGGAGTCTCCAACCGTCTCTGAACCAGTGCGCTTGGTTTCCCTCTCTTATCTCTCCTGAAGACGGTTCAAACCGAAAATTAGAGACTGTAAGTGTGTTCTTTTGATTTCTCTATAAAGTTGTCTGATTGAATTAAAATAATTAAATAAATTAAATTTATATAATATACATAATATATAATACTATTAGTCAAGTACTGCTAAAGCAGTTGATATTAAAATTGTTGATATCTATTAAAGTGTTTCAAAAATTGTGTCTAATGACCTTTGGACAACTTATTTGGGATTACCACCTAAATTTTGTAAGAATGAGGAACTGGAACAGCTTAGCTTGAAAATCGTTAATGCCGAGCTGCAGTACATTTCAACAAAATAATATTATTCATTATATATTATATATAATTATTAATATTATTAGGGAGCAGACCTTCATTAATGAATACACAATTAAATTCCTTACCTATTTCCATATTTTATTTAGTATAAATAATTGAATGTTCTCTGATTTTTATATACTTATAATATTTTATAATTATTATATACTTACTTATTTATTTTTGTAACCTATGTGCAGAAGTATCTAAAAGTATTTGAACAGTTTGAATTTTTTTTAATTTTCTAGTTAGGAAAATAGGTAATAAAGTGACTAGTGATTACTAGAAACATGAGAGTTTTACTTTTAATTTTGATCAAAAATGTTGTCTTCAGTGTAAATAACATGGAAACATTACAGCTGACCTAGTAATGTCAAATCTATTGTTCATGTATTGCTAAGGTTCATATCTAAAATTGAGATCAGCTACTGCTAATTTGATATTATTTACTCAAGAAATTTAGGTTGTTTCTACAAGATCTCCTGTCTGATTCCTAATATTCATATAATATTATTTGAAAACTTCAGGAAACCAGGAACCTTCATTTTAAAAGATTTTTATAAAAGTTGAATTGGATGAAATTAAAATAATTTAAATAAATTAAATTTAAATGAAAAACAGCCCAAGATTGAACATGACCTGATGTAGATCACAGTAACCATGTCTGAAAAGAAAATCACGCAGCATCCTGTCTGGGTTACACTGAAGGCATCAATTTTCTGTTAAACTCAATTTTTTCATATAATTTTTGTTTTATTCATGTTTAATAAAGTAAAACTGGTTTATATTAAATGGAATTTTAATCGTTTTAATGCAAGTTTTTAGTTAGCAGTCGACTGCATTTTGCAACCCAAAATAAACTTCCTTTTGCCACTGTATTGCATTTATTAACATTCCATCTGAAGGTAGTTATTTCATACTTAATTTACAAACATAGTGTGCTTTTAGCCTAGATGATTAATTAGTAATCACTTCCAGTAAGATAAATTGCTTATAGCACTCAGGAAGCCATCATTATTCTTTTCCCTATAATAAACAGACTGCTTACTGCCCTATATATTTTACTATGTCATGGAGAGACAGAGAGGAAGGATCAGTGGTTCTACTCTGCCCTGGTTTCCTAGGGAGTGTTTTAATATTCTACTATCATTGTCCAATTGAATTAATCTTTATGTGTGTGTTTGTGTGCATAGGTGTGTTTTTTTCCTCACAACAGTAACCCTGTTATGAGGGAGTATATTTAAGTTCACACGTATCACACAGGGTACAACGTGTATGCAACAATAAAGTTATTATAAATAATAATAGATAATACAAAGTAAGTATAACTATAATCTAAGTGTACTCGTAAATAAAGTATAAATAGTATTAACTATAAGTAAATTTATTATAATAAGTAAAGTGAGTATAACATACAAACATTAATTTAACAGTTAATTTACATACATGTTTAACTAAACTAAAGTAATATATGCGAGTAGTATCAAAAATTCTTTACACTCATGGTGCTGACGTTTGTGTGTGTGTGTGTGTGTGTGTGTGTGTGTCTGTGTGTGTGTTTGTATGCTGTAATTTGAGAGCTACAACTTCAACTGTCTATTTCATTACTCAAACAATGTTTGTGTGATAATTACTCATTGAGAAGTTAATTAAGGTTAATTTGTTTATGACTTTTTAAGTCTTATCCATGTCTAAGTTAATTATAAATATAAATTAAAAAATATTTATAAATAGTTATTGCAAAAAAAATTATATATTTTTTTAAAAAATAATAGAATTTAAAAAAATTATACATGTGCCAATACTGTCTGAAGAAAGAACTGCTAACTTACTGACACACACAAATACACACACATGCACATATATATATACAAATTTGTCACAATAACACGTGATATAAATATTCAGGTAACTCACCACAAATGATTGAAAATAATCGCTCTGAGGCCTTTTGTTTGAAACGAAAGGCCTCAGAGCGATTATCTTCAATCATTTGTGGTGAGTTACATGAATATATATATTTATACATATATAAATGATCAAACCACAATATGAAAAGGGAAATAAGACCAAGATCTTTCAACCGTAACAAGCGGTCTTCTTCAGAGTCAACCGTCAGCGGTCACAAAAACCGCTTGTTACGGTTGAATGATCCTAGTCTTATTTCTCTTTTCATATTTTGGTTTAATCATTGATTGTTATTTCACGCGTTTATGTGAAATCTTCTTTATATATATAATCATCAAGAAAATGATACACACAAGGAACGTTTCAGAGTAAACTATAGGTATACAGTAAATAGGAAAACACACCTACAATATCTCATTTTTGGTTTAGCGTCATCAGGAGGGAAAAGATAAGGATACTAAACGACTTTGTGAAGCAACTGTTGGTCTCCAAATAAACCAAATGGAAAATATTATTTGCTATTATTCTATTATTAGTAAACAAATATGCTAATATTTAGTTTTGTTAAGAGGATAATGGTTCATTCTTTCAAAAATTCCAGCTTTTTTGTTTTATAATTATTACCAAATGATAAGGATGAAACTATCAGGAAAAAGATCATTCATTATAAGATGAATTTGTTAAATTCTTTTTAAGAAGTTCTCCGAAGAATCAATTTATAAGAGTTTGAAAGACAAGAGCAAGATAAAGTTGATTTATACAATTGTGAAAAGTTATGTAAACTGGGTGGCCTGCAATCAGTGGCTAAACAACCAAACAAACTGCTTTACTTTAGAATAATTTAAAATCGTTTTTCTCTTCACGTACTATAACTATTTGTACTATAATTTGTAGTAAGATGTCATTACATGTACATATATATATGGAATTAAAATGTTCAGCAGCCTCTCCATTAACGACCTTTCTACTGATAGCCTCTATTTTTCGTACAATCGTCCGTTGCTCTAGAGGTAATTTCCATAAATAATTGGCCAGAGATATGTAGACACACAAGCAAAACTACTGATAAAACAAAATGACTATATTGAAAACACGATACACTAAAAAGGAACAAGCTTTTGACTATACATTAGTCGAAATATTTTTTTAGTGTATCGTGTTTTCAATATAGTCATTTAGTTTTATCAGTAGTTTTACTTGTGTGTCTACATGTTTCTGGCCAATTACTTATGGAAATTACCTCTAGAGCAACGGACGATTGTACGTAAAATAGAGGCTATCAGTAGAAAAGGTCGTTAATGCAGAGGCTGCTGCACATTTTAATTCCATCTGTCTCCAAGAAGACCTGCTGCCCACTTATTCTTATATATATATATATATATATATAATAATATAATATATAACAGTTCAAAGTCGCACGTAACGCACTAAAATTTACTTAATAGACAGTAAAACGATCCAAACTGGATACAATAACAGTTCACTGTAATAACTGTTATTGCGTCCAGTTTGGATCGTTTTTCCGTTTATTAAGTGAATATATATATATCAATGATCAAACCACAATAAGAAATGGGAAAACAAGACTAAGATCTTTCAACCGTAACAAGCGGTCTTCGTCAGAGTCGAAAACCCAACTGATGCAGAAACAAACTAAAGCAGAAACTAATGCAGAAACAAACGTCAGTTGGGTTTTTGACTCTGACGAAGACCGCTTGTTACGGTTGAAAGATCTTAGTCTTGTTTTCCCATTTCTTATTGTGGTTTGATCATTGATTGTTATTTCACGCGTTTATGCAAAATCTTTATATATATATATATATACATATATATAATTTGTAAAATAATTTGTAATGTTATACTTAGTTTTTCTATTTCAAAATTTATACTTATGCCTATGAAAAAGGTTTTAAATAAAAACCGAAACGTTGGCAATGAGAGTTTAATTTGAACCTGAAGAACTGACCGAGTCCCGATAAACTTTAGTTTTGTATATATATCAATGTCCAAACCACAATAATAAAGAAAAAAAAAAGGCTAAGATCCTTTAGCCGTAACAAGTGTTGTTCGTTAGAGTCAAAAATCCAACTGAATTATTGTGATATATATACTATGTATATAAGAAATGCGACTATAATCCTCCAACCAAAGTAACTAGGCATCGTCAGTCTCACTAAGGCAGAAACAAGAGATATAGTACATTTGCTATGATATTAAGGAAAGAGGAAAGAAGGCAAGAGAGGTATTTTAAAGGGCTTAAAGTCAAGAAAAAGGGACAAAGAGCTTAAAGAGACAATAGTTTGACTTAGCCCACTCTTTGCAGGCACTCTCAGTGTGATACTCTGATAATGACCAGTTCTTTTAGTTGGAAAAATCTAAGAAACATTTCTAAATTTTTTTCCTTTGGTTTAAACACTGATTTTTATATCGCTTGATAATTAGAAAACTTGTTATATATAAAAAAAAAGTGTCATGAATTGGCTTTGTTTAGGTACATAAAGTTCATGTTACTTCAAAAGTCCCATTTCATTCGTTACTCTTTCGAAATCTCTCATTCCTCCATTTTGAGAATATGCCTCGCCTCTTTAAAATTCTCATTATAATCATTATGGAAATTCCCAGAATTCTTTCATTCCAAATACATCAAGAAGATTTTCCCGAAGTTGAGTTATCCTACAGATTCATCTTACAATTTTCTCCTTTGTATCTAATTTAATATTCATGACTTCCTTTCCTGTAGAACCTATTATGGCATCCTACACATATAATATATATATAATATATATATATTATATATAATAAAAAGATTTCACATAAACACGTGAAACAACAATCAATGATCAAACCACAATAAGAAATGGGAAAACAAGACTAAGATCTTTCAACCGTAACAAGCGGTCCTCGTCAGAGTCAAAAACCCAACTGAAAACCCTCAGTTGGGTTTTAGACTCTGACGAGGACCGCTTTGTTACGGTTGAAAGATCTTAGTCTTGTTTTCCCATTTCTTATTGTGGTTTGATCATATATATATATAAATTATTAAACAATTTAATTGATTGTGCTTGCTTAATTTTTCAACTAAATTTCTATATTCCGATACATATTTTAAAAACACCCAAATTATTGTATAAACTATGTCATTAAAATAATTATTTGGTTTATTACTTGCTGTCTGATTTGTTAATAAACTGTAGTGGTCTGTATGGTAGTATAATTTTTTTTTTAATTGAGATGTTAATCAATTTAAAAACTTGATAAAAACATGTAGTATATTTATCCATCATTATGTTACACTGTAACATGATGATGGATAGAAGCTCTCATTACAGTGGCAGCTTAACTACCGCTGACTGAATCTTGTTTGATATAATCATGATTATTATTATTATTATTGATATACCTTCTAAACCGCTGATTCTTCAAATACTAATTTAATTATTGAGTATTATATTCAGTAATTAATAACTTCCAATTAGAAACCGATGTTTCGTCAAAATTTACTCAGCCTTCTCAAGGCTAAAAAGAATTGAATAAAAAATAATACTACTATGAATAAAATTTGAAAGCAAATACTACTACAGAGTTTATAAAAACAGAAATACTGACCATTTTTTAGTTTTCTTTTACTTTGTTTGCGTTTGTTGCTTATTGTAGCTTTGTTCTCTGTTAGTTGATATTCTGTGGAGGTATTGGTTGGGATAGTTTGTTTATAGTAGTATTATTTTTTTTCAATGCATTGTTTTTAGCCTTGGGAATACCAAATTTTGGGAAAACGTCGGTTGATAATCAGAGGTTATTAATTTTTGACCTAATCCTCAATAACCAAATTAGTATTATCATTATTATTGTATGAAATCGGTGTTGCTAGTGTAGTAAGAATTAATTGATATTAATGTAGAATAAAATAGACCTTGAAATGTAAAACGGTCTTGCTTTCCTATGTGCATATATTTTTTCTTAATTAGATATTGTTATTAGCATCATCGATATTACACGTATTATTCAATTGTTTTATGGATAATTGAAATTATGTAACATATTTTTATAATATTATTCTCTTTATTAAATTGTACTAATTAACAGAAGAATGAGGTTTTGATATCTCACTTGAAGAATGTGACAGCACTTAGAAAAGTAGTTTTAACGAAAGGTCACAAGAAGGCTTAAATAGGGTATTAGAGAGAGAGAATTCCTCACGTGTTCTACATTGCAACCTATACGAAACCTTCAACGACCATCCTAAATTCTTTAGTCTTAGCTTTACTGTTTTATTCTTTAAACTTTTTCTAGTTGAGTATAACCTTTAGAGGATAATAAAAATTTATGATGTTACAATGTCAATGGATGTTGTATGATTACAGTGATAGATTGTAGAACCTGTCAAAATAAATAACATCTTGTTACAATATTTAACAAGATCAAAGTTAATATTTTAACAAAGAATCGTGTTTCATATAATTCAAAAAAACAGACTCAAACTGGTTGACTTTCAGATAAATACTAGCTTACTGCCAAATTATGATGGACTTACATCACTTCAGAACATTGACCATAAGATTAAGCCATTTGATGCACAGCGTTCATGGTCACAGCTTCCATTTCAGAAAACATTTTGTAAGAGATAATTCTGTCATCGTCGAATTGACATCAAGAAATCCCTATCCTTATTGTACTATAAGAACTTGAAAAGATACTGCCGATTATATTACTGCACACGAATATTTTCGATGGAAATACGATCTAAAACGGACAAATATAGTCCAATGTACAAAACAAAACATAGAGAAATTAAAAGCGCACAATTACACTCTCTAATTTATATTTTTTTTGTACATTGAACTATATATATATATCACAATATGAAATGGGAAAACAAGACTAAGATCTTTCAACCGTAACAAGCGGTCTTCGTCAGAGTCAAAAACCCAACTGAGTCAGGTAACAAGCAAAGACCGCTTGTTACGGTTGAAAGATCTTAGTCTTTTATTTTTCATTTCATATTGTGGTTTGATTATTGATTGTTATTTCACGTGTTTATGTGAAATCTTTATATATATATATATATATGTATAATGTACTAAATTGATAGTATATGTATGTACATATATGTACTAAATTGAAGAAACGGACCACACGGACTATAAAACTTTAAATTACACAATTAATTACTAGAATCAATATTTAAAATTGTTGTTCATCATCAGTCTCACTTCTTCCTCTCTTCTAGTCTTCTCCTGATGACGAACAACAGTTCAGAATTTTGAATTTAGTAAGTGTGTATTTTATTTTATCTTCTTCCTGTATCTTTGTCAGAGTGGAAGACCGCTTGTTACGGTTGAAAAACCTTTGTCTCTTTTCCCATTTCATGTTGTGGTTCGATCATAATATATATATATATATATTATATATATCCACTTAAAATTCGAAAAAACGATCCAAACTGGACGCAAATCAGTTCACAAACGAAGAAAAGCAATACACAGAGAAAGAGACACACTTACAAACTCAAATTTTCGGATGATCCGTCTTCAGGAGAAAAGAGAGAATGGTCACCCATTCTCTCTTTTCTCCTGAAGACGGATCATCCGAAAATTTGAGTTTGTAAGTGTGTCTCTTTCTCTGTGTGTTGCTTTTCTTCGTTTGTGAACTGATATATATATATAATTACACAGAAAGAGCATATAGAAATCACTGACAACAAATTTTGATGATTTTGCAAATCTTCACCAGAAAACTTGATTTAAATATCAAAGCGTTTTGTCAGTTCATTCTGGTAATTTGATGTGTTGTCTTCACGTACAGTCCGACTCCGGACCAGTATCCAGGTTAGTTCTCACTCTAACCCTGATTTTTTTCACGCGTGAAGTAGAAATATCTGGACACGCTGTCCCTCAAAGAGGATGTCAAGCCTGTTTTGGTTTAATATGTACCTTGGTCTGAGCCAAAAAATATAAAACATCAAACATTAAATGTAAAATTTAGTGTTCTTATCCACTTTATTAAAATTTCATGTTATTTCGACAAGAATTACAAAATTATTGAGCAGCAAAATATTGGAGACCTTTTTGTTACACCCTGTATATATCAGAGTAAATTTTCTCAAGTTTTGGAAGGAAAATTGTCATAAATTTGTTTTCTTTGCTTACATATTTTAATCTCCTCGTGCTTAAAATTTATCACTTGCTGTTTAAATTTTTAATTTTATTCTTTATTATTGGAACTCACGTTGTAAAAATACTACTTTTTTTACAAGATATTTCTTTATTTTTTTTTTAAATATAAAATAAAATATTTTCTGTAATTTAACTAATATTTTGAGAAAAATTTGTCTTTGAAAATAATTGATAAGCAAAATTATGAATAAAAACAAATTTCCCAATAATGTATACAATCCATAAGTATTTCCCATTTTTCGTTAGATATGGTATATTCTAGGGAACTGACTATGCGGGAACGTCAACATTTATAACTGAATAATTTTTGAATGAAGAGTAAAAACTGCAACTCATAGAATATTCAAGCATGAAGAATGAAAAGAATTCTCTTGAACTATTCAGTAATACAGTGAGCAGAATCAGAAAATGTTTGACAAATTCTCTTAATCAGACACAAAATAGATGGAACCACCAGCACTCATTGATAAAAACTTGCAAACTTGCAAAAGCTACATATACTTTTGATAACATATGATCAAAAAACAGAAATAAATTTGTCAAGGAATGGTTCATTTACTTGAAGTGGAAAAAACCGCAATACCTTTTCGATTTTATTATTTGTTTACATTTTTGTGTTCACCTTGAGGTTTTGCGACAAAATACATAACAAATAAAGTATATTTTGTATTTTGTTTTGATTTTTTAAATCAACTAATGTTTATGATAGGACGCTTGATTGATTACCTTACAAAAAAAAAAGAAAACCTTCAGAAAACTATCTTCTGTGTTTTTTTTTTAAAAAAAAAATGAAATGGTGATGATTTGAAATGATACCAGTAATTAATAGCGTGAGGATATCAAGCAAAAGGGGTCCAGGAACTCTTCAAGGTAGAACGTCCGATCAGATGATAAGAACAACAAAGCAACAACCAGCAGACTTCAGTGGCACATAATATCCTACAACAGCCTGGAGTTTTATTTAAGACCTACCATCAAAATATTCAGTCCATAAAACATGATTGATTTATCAAGGGAAGAGAAAAACTAACTTAATCAATAGTGAACAACATCTTCAGGTAGAAAATAAACCATTCAACTTGCCGTTTATATACCAAAAAAGTAAAAAAATAAACATAATTGAAAAGGATTATGTTTCTAGAGGAGAAATAATTTATCAAAAAAAGGTTCTTTTTTGCAGAATTATGAAGCTTTGACACACTGTTTTTTTCTTAACGCCGACACTTATACTTTTTCACCTTCAGTGATAATAGAGTAGGTGCTTATATGTATCTCTAGGTGCTTCAGTGCTGCTCTAGTTACTCCAGTGCTACTGTAGTGCTTAAATGTTGTTTTAGATACTTCAGTGTTGCTTTAGGTGCTTCAAGGCTGTTCTAAGTACTTCAGTGTTTGCTTAGGTGCTTCAGGGATGTTCTAGGTACTACAGTCTTACTCTAGGTGTTTTAGTGATGTTCTACGTACTTAAGTGTTACTCTAAGTGCATCAGTGCTGTGGAAAGTTGCTATGCTTGTATATATCTCTAGGTGCTTCAGTGCTACTCTAGTTACTCCAGTGCTACTGTAGTGCTTAAATGTTGTTTTAGATACTTCAGTGTTGCTCTAGGTGCTTCAAGGCTGTTCTAAGTACTTCAGTGTTTGCTTAGGTGCTTCAGAGATGTTCTAGGTACTACAGTCTTACTCTAGGTGTTTCAGTGCTGTTCTACATACTTAAGAGTTATTCTAGGTACTCCAGTGCTACTGTAAGTGAATAAATGTTATTCCAGATTCGTCAGTGTTGCTCTAGGTATTTCAGAGTTAATCTAGGTGCTTCAGGGCTGTTCTAAGTACTTCAGTGTTAGCTTAGGTGCTTCAGAGCTGTTCTAGGTACTACAGTCTTACTCTAGGTGTTTCAGTGCCGTTCTACGTACTTAAGTGTTACTCTAAGTGCATCAGTGCTGTGGAAAGTTGCTGTGGATTTTGTAATTAGCAGCTACTTCAGTTATTAACAATACATATTACTTGATTCATTTATATTTTGCATTATACACTAAACTGGATTCTATTCAAGTACAAGGAGGTATTAAAATTATGTATACTGTAAAAGCGATTCTAACCAGGTAAAAATAAAATCAACCATTTCACATTAAAAATTAACGACTCTTAATTATTAAGATTATTAACGTTAATAATCACATTAATATTTTAACGACTCTCTCTGACAAAGGGATATAATGGATTGACCCTTAAACAAGATATCCCTATTTTAGAATTTTTTGCTGTACGTACACTTATTATATATATATATTTATATATATATATATATTATATAATATTAATATATATTGTAAATTTAGGGAGCAGTCCTTCTTTTATGCTTGTTTTGTTGAACGACCTTTATACTGTGGCATGAATCGATTTCATAGTCGATCTTTCAAGTTTTCTCACCTTTGATTTAAATCTTTCTGGTATTAAATACACTAGTTCTCCAAATGATTTATTTTTCATGACTGACATGTTTCGGTCTCCTTGACCATCTTCAGAGTTAATCATATTTATAAAAACTTATTCCTACTAATCACAACTATTCACTATACTATACATTTCCTAAATTAACACAATAATTTTCAAAAACATCAAGAAATAATTCTATCACCAAAATAAACATTTGCTTAAAGCAGTTTTTGCCACCTGTCATAATCAGGTGTACCTCTTAACTTCATAAAATGCCTCTAGGTTCCATCTGAAATTGATTCATGCCACAGTACAAAGGTCGTTCAACAAAACATGCATATATATATATATATATATTATATATATATATATATATATATACGCAATTAAATGATGGCATATAAAACCGACAACCTATTATAACTTGAAACTGGGAGACACGAAAAAAAAGTCAGAGAACAAGAACTGTACATTATTTCAGAAACATGCCTATTTTAGTCCTATGAAGAAAACTTGAAGAAAAGAAGGATAAAAAAAAGATATTCACAAACTACTATAGAATAACTAGTTTAATTGTTGTAAATCATATATGTTTGTCTTCTGTCTTTGCTTTTGAGTTTCTATATATATATATATATATAAACGGAGAGATAAAAAGTTCTAAAATGGCATAAAGATTAGAAGCAGTAACGGACTTCATTTCATTTTAGTATCTTTTACTGTAATTACATGTCAATTTTTATTTGTTGTGCTTAATTAAATATATCTGTGTACCTTTTTTTAATGATATATTAATAACCATTTTTGTTATATTTATCTAACACTATGAAGTTCAACACCATGGATTTTACTTCAGATTTTATTTTGATATAGTTAGTACGATAGATATTAACAGTATTGAAAGGGTATGTTGCAATAAAGTGTCACGAACTGAAAATTTATTGGGAGTAGCATATTCAAATGATACATTGCAAGCGTAAACTAAGTGTGATTTGCATTAATATATTTGGATATGAATGAAGTAGACTATAGTAAGTGACTTACTTGAAGCAGAGGTAAGACCGATGCAAGCAGAGTGGAAAGCGGTTCGTAAATCGTGAACACGTGCGCTGGGACAGAGCGATCTCAAGAGGTCGTCAATGATACTGAGTTGTTCAGGTAGCTAGACCCCCTCCTCGCGAGCCTGATTCATCCGACGGCTACCGTCTGCTACTGCGCCCCCTCCTCGGGCTGCCACCTGTACGCGCCCGGCCCTTGACCTTTCTGCCGTGTCTGCATTTTCACGACTCCACCTGACCGCAATGTCTTCACACTTGATACGAGTCTCCCTACAGCCACTCCTGGCATTCTAAGGGACTAGAGCACCATTCCTGACATGCACGAATACAGAAATATTTACTTATTATTTGAATTATAATAAAAGAATAATTCAAAATATCTACTGTTTTATATTACAATTATATTGTAACCTTGGAGAAATCAATTTCTATTTCCTTCATATCTTGAAATTATCAGTGTTTATTCTCGATTTTCCATTATAATGTTTGTGTATGTGAGTGTGTGTGTGTGAGTGTATGTGTGTGTCTGTGTAGTACACTCCACCCGGTAGCAAAATCCCTACAGTATGCTCACACCATTTCAAAGAGTTTAAAGTAATAATGATACCTTTATTTTGTACTAAACGAGTTATATTGATTTTGTGTAAATGTTTGCCAGTTTTCTCCGGAATTGATATTTCCAACATATTAGAATAATCCATCCTCTTAATTGTATTCCACTAGTAAGTCATGCTTTTAAGATATTTTAAACTGAAAAGTTATATTGAGTGATTCAATTAAGAGTTGATTCATATTGTGAGAAATTGGAAAAAAAGTTGTGGTCGATGCTTCAGAACTGGTTACTTTTTATTGCCTAGAGGCATCCTTTCTTTCTTCAGACGCGATGCAGCTGTAAAAACAGTATGACTTGTTGAAACAATGGGAACTTCTGCCACCATCTACCAAATACTTGGTGAAACGAGTTTTTATCACGATGAAACTCTAAAGATGAGTCATTAATTGTCTCATTTTACAAGCAGCTGATGATTAAAGATTATATATATAAAATCATGATTTTTACGAAGATATTATGCACATAAAGTTTTCTAAGTCCTGTTTTTATAGATAAACAGATATATTTAGTAAGTATTTTTTTTCTTGTAATGCGACCAACGACCAACGACCAACGAATATATCCGCGCACTATAGTGCACGTCGTAACTAGCAGTTCCAGACCAGAGGCCTTCTGTGGTCTTGTTGAGGTCATGGTTTTTCAATGTTTTTAGTCATCAGTTGGTAAAGTAGTCAGATAGTCAGTGGATGCAGTAATTGTTCAGTGAGGTTGAGAAAGGTTGGTGGCAGGATTTAGAGTTTGTACAAGGAGGTTTGGATGATCGTGTAATGCGTAATTGAGCTTTTCAATGATACTGCACATTGTGAAAAACCAGACTGAAACATTATGACATTGACCATCTAAGATGCTATAGAGAACTGAATATTGATAAACTCCCAATCATTGAGAGCATAGAATAAAATAAATGTTTTCAGATAATCATACTGCAATGAATAATGATCAAAATAAAATATATTTGTAATCTTGTAATCACCTTACTAGAATTAGTAATAATACATTCCGTCATACCTCGTAAAGTCTCTGAAAAGCTCGACCGGTTTCGGGTCCGTCTGGATCCCATCTTCAAGAGCACCTAACTGACTGTGAATGTTGTTTTCCTATAACCTACCTATATATAGCATCTACATTGTGTAATCAGTGTTGTGTGTGTAGTTAATTTTTTTTTCCTATTTCTTTAATTGCTATGTTTTTTCCTTTTATTTCTTATTTCATTATCTGTTTCCAGTTCCTTGTGTCGTCTTTTAAATGTTATTAGTGGTTTTGTTAAAATGTCGGTTTGGTGGTTTGTTCGTTCATTGATTATATTGTCTGTCATTTTATGTTTATATATTTCTATTTGTTCCTGTATGTTCATTCGTTGTCCTTTTTGTCCCGTCTGTAGTAAGTCCATTGTGTTTCCATACTGTCTGGGTTATGTCCAAATTTGAGAAACTCTATATTCTGAATGAGGGTCAATAAACTACTTTAATTCCTCAAAAACTGAAATAAACGGGTAGATTCACCCAATTTTTTTTAAGCTAGTATTATATTAAGAATGAATAATTGGAGATATTGTAGAAAATAGGATTCTATCAGTGTCGAACAGTGAGAAAAGGGTAGAAATTGTGCTAGTCAATATGTTAAGTTACAGTAAGATCATAAAGTAAATTATTGATGTATGCAGTTTTTATTGAAGTTATTAGCCTGAAAGCGTTACGCACCGTTAAGCAAAATATATAGATCTTCTTAAAGTTTTTGAAGAAACAAAGTAATTTATTCACCTTCATCCAGAATAAACAATATCTGCCCAATCTTTACTGCAATTTAAAAACTGTTAAGTACAACTTTACCAACAATTGTATCATTGCGAGTGTCTTTTACTATTGTTGATTTTTTTCTTTAAATTTAAAACAAGGTATGTTTTTTCATTAATATTCCCATTCTACTGAAAAAGGTATTATTGATTATTGATAGTTAATCAAAAATACTAAATTGTAACAGATTTCAATTATTTTAACACAAATGACCAGTTTAGTATTTCAAAAAAGATTATCAGGGACCAATACTGTTCAACATAATGATTAATTTGTCAGTTATTAATGTATGAAACAACAAAATGCACCTCATTTCTTTTCATAATTAGCATATTTCTGTGAATAACTAGTTCAATTCTTCATTAAGTTCTATTATCACTTAATATTTATTGATTCAAACTAGATGTTTCAATCAAAAAATTGTTATCAATACATTCGATTTGACTTCTGTAGTTCAATACTCAATCCACTCAAACTAGATGTTTCAATCAAAAACGTGTTCTCAATACTCTTGACTTGACTTCTGTACATACTTATAACTGCAATAGAGGATTATTTTGATAGCATAAAAAAATGCAAAAATATTGATTGCTCTTATTACAATTTAAGCAATTAAACTTTAACTAAAGAAATAAAAATTCTACTTGCAACTTACACCAAATTGTAGAAAGATCAGTTAAATTAAGCTTTTAGGTTCATACCCTGATTATAGATAAAAAAATCTTCTTTCTAATAAAAATAAATTCAAGAAATATATTTTTTACAATAATAATTATATCAGCAATAATAGTAATATGTTTTCTATATATACGTAACTTATTAGCTTATTTGTTTCATTTTAAAAATTAAATTTATTATCTCTAGAGTATTCAGTTAGCTAATAGTATTTTGTTTCATTGTATAGACCGATTTTTCGTTTTTGACATTCTTGATGGTCATTAGTGCAATTTCTATATTTACTAGTAAAGAGATGAGGGATACTTTTTTAAAATGAAATGTAGTTAATGTTTGTTAGATTCAACAATGATTTCCACAAGCAAACGATTGTAATGCCTCACTGAGAAATTGTATAGTTTCTTGGTGATAGTCAGAGAAATACGATCATCATGATGGCAGCATACAATCCAGAAATTCTCCTTCCTTATAAGAAAAAGTTTTGGAAAAATCGCATAGCACAACACATCTATAGACAGCATGTTTTTGAAAAACGAAAATTTTCTCACAGGTCAAAAAATGTTGAGAAACGCTCCTATATTTCATTAGGGATAATATAATAATGTTAATTTCAACATGAGAATGATGTTTTCCACAAGTAAAAAATTGTAATGTCTAATGAAGAAACCTTTTAGCTTCTTTGTGACAGTCACTAAAAATACTTATCAATGGGATGGCAGCAAATAATCCAGAAATTTTCCTTCCCTTTAAGAATATGGTTAACAAATGCGATAAGATCAAAAACATTTAAGAAGTTTTTTGCTAATCGCTGTCTACGAAATCATGGGGAAAACAAACCAAATGGTTAAAAATTCACAATGACTCTTTTCTATGCAACCTCTAAGCAACACCAAAAAATGCATAAAAGGAAAACAATTAATGATCGTTTGCAGGATTACAAAATGAATAGATGGTTGAAGTAATGCTACATCACTGCTCTTTGATGAAATCCAGTTAAAACTTTGAATTTTATGTTTACTTTATACACAATTTCGGAGTGTAATCAAATTATATTAATTTAGTATATTTTAAATAGAATAATTTATTGTTACTAGTAAGTTTAGATATTTACAAGGATCGGTGAGATTTACTCCCTAACGTATAGTGAGGAATATAGAGGGTGCAATTTGTACAACAATCACAGCAAGTTGGCACCACTGTGAATTAGTAATGGCTCTATTAGTGTATTGGCAATAGAAAATCAGCTACAGGAAGACAGTAAATCTTAATATATGCGTGTTGTCGGCCACATGCAAAGTCGTGTGTAATTTACTTAACATGGACATCAATTAAGACCTGTATTACTTCCTTTTAAGTTAAACAAACACTTTTAAGTAATAACTAATTCTAAAAGCGAAATCATTTAGATATTCCATTGCTTATAAGTGTTGATCTATTAGGATAACAGACCTTCAAATAATGAAATTAACAAGCAATTGACATGTGAGACCAATATGTTAAGAGTGATTTGGGTACGACAATCATATCTCGTCCATCCACTGCCCTTGTTCATTACCTTCCTGCTTCCAGTCCATCAAGGTCCCGGAACCTCAACTCCGTCCCAGTACCCTTCAGCAAGGAACGTGACCTGAACTTCAACACCTCTTTCCTCTTCCTTTCACGATCATATTGTTCCTAATCTATTTTTAGAATTTTAAATTTATTAATTTCCAATCAAAAAGATAGGATTCAATTGATAGAATAAAATTGAGCAAACTTCCGTTTTGTTTGATTTATTTATTATGGCGTGAAGATATTTTACATTTAGTAATCATATAATCAAAATCATGATTCATTTTTTTTTTAAAAAAAAGTGGTTTGGTCTAAGAATATAAATCACTTGATTGCAGGTTATATGCTAAGATTATGAACATTCACACTTTTTTCATTGTAGACTCCAGGTATCTTAAGATATTGAAACGATTTAAAGAGTCAAAGACAACCTTTTAACTATTTCCTGAAAAATAATATATGAATATTAAAAAAAAATTGGCATGGTGTAAACCCAACTTTAGCATAATAAATTTACAATTAAACTAACGGACAAACAATTTGATTAATTTATTTATGCGAAAATAACCTTTTGTTACTTGAAATAATCTTTAATATTTATACTTGATGTGACCTCTTCTTTAAGACATCGTTGTAATCGTTTTCCAAAAAAAGAGGAACTATTAAACATTTTGTTTGAAGGGAAGATTATTTACGGAACTTTGGGAGCAGTCTTTTATTAATACATGTTTCGTTGAACAATGTGCCAAGTTTATATGTGAATGGTTACAGTTCAATTATTGTTATTATAAGATTGTATCAACTGGTTCACATTGTAACAAACTATGAAATTGAACCATCGTTTATTGTGATATAATCAAAGTTAATAGTACTTTTACTGAAAAATTGTAAAGTTTTGCATTTTTTATGGAGTTAAAACAGAATTTTGAAGATTTTTCAGTCGAATTGGCCAAAACAAGATTCCTGCATTGTAGATAGAGCATTTCTCTATATAACAGAAATAAAAGTATACTTAATGATTTTAGATGGGTGTCGAGTGACCTCTATATCACTGGACTTGGAACCAATGAAGGAAAAACCTATCTAATCATAAATCATAAAAAAAATTGGGATAGTCTGGTCCAAGTTTTTTTTTTTTTAATTCGTAAATCATTTGGAGTTGAGAGGGTGGAACTTGATTTAATAGAATATTGCATATCTCGAATGTGATTATACATGGAAAGTCCCAAATCCTAAATTTGCCTAATTTCAGAGTATTTAAAATAGGGATTTTTAATGAGTACTTGGTCATCGTAGAGGTTGTGGGCCGACAACTTAAAGTCCTCTTCGAGTAAAGACGTACTCAGATTTCTTCACCAGTTCACGTAAAAAAAAAAAATCAAGGGTCAGAGAGAGAATCAAACCCTGATCTACAAGTCAAGGAACAAGCACAAGCCATTAGGCTACCCTGGTGCCCTAGTAAGTCTTATTCAGCTCTACTTGATTCAACTATAACACTATAAGAATTCTCCATTTTCAATACATCTTTTTAAAAAACTATGAAATCAACAACAACATAAGTCTCTATTTTCCATTGTCAGCTTTTTGTAAACAACACTCAATTCAGAAATAACAATACAGATGCTTCAATTTTTCAAGAGTAACTATTCTTGTAGAACTCTCGATTCAGTAAAACCTGCTTGAATGTCCTTTTCATTCAATAATATCTCATTCTATAGAAATCTATATTCATTGAAAAAATTATTTTATTAGTATGAATGCTATTCTACTATACAACAATATTTTCACAGATTTATTCACTTAGATGTCTTGAGTTTATTTATTCAAATTAAACTTATCAAACAGTGTTTGATAAGATGTTTGAATTACAGTAGAAATAACAAACATTATGCAATTAAATTTTTTTCAGTAATTTTTATAATACTATATTTTGATAATTTACTTACAGTAAAGTTAAGTGTAGATTACACTATTAAGTGAGAGACCACTCCAGACTTTTTAGTTTAATCTAACTCTCGCACTTTTAGCATTAAGCTTTTTGGCTACACAAGGGGAACAATTTGTGATTTATTTTATAATTTTGTACCCATTAGCCATACTTGTACCGTATTGTGGAAGAGGAGAGCCTCTAGGACGACGTGTTCAGATTTATCTCCCCAAGGCCAGAGTGAGTATTGAACCACCGACCTACCAGTCCAGAAGCGAAAATATTGTCATTCGGCTAACCTATCATTTTACACAGGTGTAACTAGAGTATTAATTTTTTTAGCCCTGTTTTCTTGAAAGTTGTTTCAAAGTAAAAATTAGTGATTTTGATATTTTTTGATTGTGATCTTGATCAAAAATGCTATTTATTGTGTGAACTTTTTTTATTGCGATCACAAAAAAAGTATGTGATTTTGATTGATAAATACTTTTTATAATTGAAACATAAAAAGTAGTGGAAACCAATGTATTTAATATGACTATGGTAGTTAACAGACGTTATAATACAAACTTTTTAAAAAAAGTTTTAAAAAGTTTATAAAATCATAAATAATTTTTTTTTCATAAATTCTTTGCTTATAATATCGTAAATAAAAAATAATGTTTTATGACTCCCGGTTATAAAATGCATGGAGAGTTAGATATTAATATTGATAAAGAAAAATGCTTGTATTTGAGATTTATAGCGAATATATAAGTAGAACATGAAGAGTTCAGGGTTAATAGAGCAGACAAGTTCGATTTCGCGTGAGCCAAATGCAAGGGAGGGTTAGAAATGTTCCCGTGAAAATTAGTATTTACATTTAGAATTGAGATAGCCTCGTTGAATCATTACTCCTGACATACAGAATGAAAAAAGCAGTTTTTTATAAAAAAATAAGAAAGTTTTTTTTCAAAAATATTAATACTATTTTTCTTTTTTATCGAGGTTTGGTCTACTTTCAATAATACAACACCTTTAAGCCGACGTTTCGTCTATATTAGTAGACATCTTCAGGGCTACATCAATACAGAATTTAATTACAATAACATGAAACACAATTATATTACATTATTTAATTAATATACATCATTATCTCGGTATTTTTCTATATACTAAGTAGGTAATTATGTATATTAATTAAATAATTCATATAATTATGTTTCATGTTATTGTAATTAACTTTTGTATTGATGTAGCTCTAAAGATGTCTATAAATGTAGACGAAACGTCGGCTTAAAGGTGTTGTATTATTGAAGCTAGACATGAGGAAAACAACTCCATTTATATTAGAAATAGGAAAAACCGTCATACCTCGTAAGATGATCTTACGAGTAGAGTCGTTGGAGCGCTTTCGGACGTTGTCCATCTTCGATCGCAACTAACCTACTCAGCTGTTATAAAGAGGGTTGGTTATCTGTCAAGCCCACTGCCATCCTGATATTATTATTTTGATTTTATTTAATTATTTTGATTTTTAGTTTTTAGCTATTATCTAGTTTGGGTTTTTTATATTTTTTAACTTCGTCATCCTGTCTGTCCAGTCGTCTTTTTATTTTTATTTGTAATTTACATAAAATATTGGATTGGTAATTTATTTGTTCATTTATTAAGTTAATCGCATTTTTATGTTTATATATTTCTATCTGTTCAGTTATGATGAGTCTCTGTCCTTTCTGTCCTGTCTGTAGTAATCCATTGTGTTTTCTAAGCTGTCAGGTGTACGAGTATGTCCGTGTTCCGTCAGGTGGTTTGCAAAATTTGATTTATTTGTATTATTTGAATAGTCCTTAAGATGTTCTGTAAATCTTATTTTTAGGGTTCCTTCCGTCTGTATAATATATGTATGCTGTTAACAATGTGCATGTAAGAAACTTCATATTCCGAGACGGATTCATCGGTATATTTTTTCTTGTATTAAGAAGTTCATTTATCATAAATGACACCTTATGCCTTAATATATTCTTCCTATATACCTTGGTATATTCTATAGAGTATCATAATGTAATTGCAACTTATAAGTTAGTGCTTTGTGCACATTGGACAAAAATCTATTTCATTGGCTCCAAGGAATGTAACTTTAATAAAATGGTATTGCACCGGAATATCTTGAAATAATGAACCATGTAGAATCTAAATTTGTTGTATTTTTATTTCAATCCTAATGTCAAATTGTTAATAATTCTCCTCGATTCCAGGTAAAACACATTTTTTTTTACCTTATTACAGTTATATATGATATCAGACTATATATTGACCATTGAAGGAAACCTAATTCAGAATATCTCTCTCAACTTTGAAACTATGCTTTTTCCACAGAGATTTTTCAACGTTTCTATACTTTGTCATTACCTTTTATTTAATTGGAGAACTAAAGTCAGAATTCAGTAATAATCGTTAATCTCCTTGATTATTTTAAACCAAACAAATTTTTTTTTTCATTTTTTAACTTTCAGTAATTGTTAGCATTCTCTGTTGATTTTAATTAAATATGCTAGCAAATTGAAACCAACGATTTTTTCATCTTCAAGGTTAATATTTTTTTGCAATTCTGAAAATGTCTTCAAAAATTGCATAATTTCATGAACAAATTTAAAAAAGTTGTAGTATTACTATGATTAGGTCATTCTTTAATTCAGCTCTCAATCTAAGTAATACTAACCTCTCTATCACTATATATATATATATAGTTCAATGTACATAAAGAAACGTAGAGAAATTAAAAACACACACTTACAGTCTCTAATTTTCGGTTGAACCGTCTTCAGGAGAGATAAGAAAGGGAAACCAAGCGCACTGTATATATATATATATTCAGGTAACTCACCACAAATTAGAGAAGATAGTCGCTCTAAGGCCTTTCGTTTTCACGTCGTCAGAGAGCAAGTGAATACAAGTTGTAAACAGGTTATGAATTTTGATTTAAAGAAGGAGTAAGATTGGCATCATTGACAGTATTTTTCCCTATAACTGTTGAAATAGTCTGTTTAATAGCATGTTTTTGAGAGCTTTCAAAATTTGCAGTGAACCATTTTTAGAAGAAGAAATTAAATATATTTACAAAGTTTCAACCTCTCTAATGTATCCAAAAAAATTAATTGATAACGTGATGAAAAAAGCCAAACAATCTTTGATGTCATCTGTAAGTGAGGAACGTTTTTCAAGAAGGAATTTGCTGGTGGTTCCCTACAGCCCATGTTTAAAAGACATTCCATATTTGTTGAAGAAGCTAGATATCTCAGTTACATTTAGTAGTGGTGGTAATTTGTCAAATAGACTTGTCCATAACTCTAAAAGAAGCCGAAAAAAAACTGTTGTGTATACAGAATTCCTTGCAAGGATTGCGAGTTGGCTTATATTGGACAGACGGGAAAGGAATGGATACAAGGATTAAGCAACATCAGTATTCAGTTAGAAGACAAGATGATAAAAGTGCCTTGTTCCTACACATTAGAGACAAAAATCACATAATTAACTGGAAAGAAGCAAAGGAGTTGGTTTTTATGTCATGTGAAAGAAGAAGAAACATTGTTGAAAGCGCCTCATAAAAGACTTTTCTAAGAACTTGGTCAACACTAGTCCAGGCCTTTTTAAATTAGATGAATTTCTAATTGAAGGAATTATCAAACAAATCAAGACTATTTCAACAGTTATAGGGAAAAATACTGTCAATGATGCCAATCTTACTCCTTCTTTAAATCAAAATTCATAACCTGTTTACAACTTGTATTCACTTGCTCTCTGACGACGTGAAAACGAAAGGCCTTAGAGCGACTATCTTCTCTAATTTGTGGTGAGTTACCTGAATATTTATATCACGTGTTATTGTGACAATTTTCTATATATATATATATATATATAAATATTTCTTAATTAACTGCCCACCTTATAAGAAAAACTATGATAAAAATACAATGTCTCTAAAAAAATTTTGAATTTTGATATATTGAGAAAAATAATCATTAAATTGAAACAAATAGCTTCCTATATTCTTTGAAATAAACATCAAAATATTTACTTAAAAATCAATAATAAATAAATAATTTATGCTTTTTGTAGTCAAATGTTTTTTTTTTAAATATTTCATGAACCCTTTTTCAAATATTTTTTCAAGATTATTACACTTTTATGAAGAGTAAAATGAAATACAAGGAAAATGGGATACAACGAAAAGGAGTTTAATTACTGAATCTCTTGTATTATATGATGGGTTTAAAGTTTTAATTATTTTAAATGCAATAGAAGATTGTTAATTACTTTAAAATTGCTTGATAACATTGTCTTTATTATTCGGAAGTTCAGTTCCACTTTAAATCAATTAGTAATTATAGAGTGAGGACAGATTATAATTATGATAGTCTTAATGAAAGTGATTAATTATTTTATTATCTTTGAATGGTGTTAAGATCATCTAGGACATCTAAGCAAATTCATGATAGCCTAACCTCAAGAAGGATTTAAACTTTATTATGTCAATTGAAAAGTATATAATTTTATGAAGCGTTTGTAATAGGTGATTTGATAAAGACATATAAGAAGAAGAAGAAGAATGAGTTTGCAAATGAGGTCAATTGTAATGAAGAGATTGAAACAATGGAAGGAAGATTGGAATAGGTCACTTGCAAGGATTCTGGTGGCAAATTGGGTGCAGTGTAGCGTGACATGATTGGCATAAGGGAGGGAACAGGGGTCAACATGGAATTAGCGACATGTTAAGTCCTGCATCTAAGCAAAACTATACCTCTAAATCAGTGGTTCCCAACTGATTTTGGGTCATGCCCCACCTGGGCATTTCTAAAATACTCTGAAGCACCAATTATTAAATAATATATTTAATTTTTATTACCCAAAATGTTACAGTTATTCACTTGAAGTTTTTGTCTTTATCATTATTAATAGTGACCGTCAAGTTTGTTTGCTGTGTTTGCAGAGAAGTTAAGCATTAGTCATCCCTTCAGCAGGTAGCAGTGAAGATTTCTTTACTTTTGATAATAAAAAGTAGAATATTTATTATTTTTCCGGCATCAAGTTTGATACAGATTAACAATACTTCAGAAGCATATTATTGTTTATATTGCTCAAAACTCAAACGGATAGTTTTTCCAGTAAAATCAATTTCCGTTCATCATTTTTGTTTGCATTTGTTAAATACTGCTTTAAAGTTGTTAAAGTAGCCTTGGGTATCAGCTGATTTTTTTTAAGTGGCTTAAGATAGCAATTCAACAGAGTAAAAAATTATGAAAGGTTTTGAATTGTTTCGAGCCTTTTATATTTTTTTGCCATTTGTATTTTGAATGGTAAGATTATAATTCAACAGCTGACATTTTATGGCCTAAATATCTTAATTTCTTTCAACATATTCTGATTTACTTAAATTTATTGTAAAATAAAATTGATACGACTTAAAATACGTTAAAGAGATGTTTTTTGCTCTATTCATTGTTAAATGTTATTAAAAATATAATTTTTACCATTGACATTTTGTTAATTGCACGCTGAAATGTAGACGAGGAATTAAGAACACGAATGAAGTATCGGTAAACTAAATGTCCAAACGGAGCAACTAATGGGGATTTATTTTTGACATCTTTAGCCAATCATATTTGATACAAAGATTGTAGATGGTCATAGTTTGAATAAATGTTGGTTTTTAATAAAATATAATTATCATCGTTTAATGTTAGAATTGAAGGTACTGTACGATTATTAAGTCTGGCCTAATGCACCTCGGGTGTGGTTCACCCGAGAACACCCTTTGTCAAAAGACAAAGCGTGACGTGGAAGCCCATCATGCCGGAAAGAAATCCATAAGGTAAGCATTAGTTGGAAAAAACTTATTATGCCCAAAGTACCTCTTTTTGTGATTATTTATCAGACAAAATACAAAAAATTGCGCACAGCTCGGATATGACAATAAACAATAAAGCCGGCAATGATACGTCGTAGATCTTAAAGAAAATACGTATATTGTTAAACGGCAATCCTCATCTTCATACCATTAAAAAATTAGGTTGACTCATATTGCCTCACATTTTTTACTGTCCGGATTTCACTTCTCGCAGAATATTAATTGTTCAGTCTACCAAATGAAGCAGAAAAGTTCAACAGCCACGAAGAGGTCAATGACTTTTGAGAAAAGTGACCCAAAAAACAAGACAAATGCTTTTGCATCAACTAAGAAAAGGAGCTTGCCGTTGGGACATTAGTAGGTATTATTTTCAGAAGTAGTAAGCATTTTGTAAAAATGTATATTTCTTTCCTAAATCAAATTTTTTCTTTAATTATTGAATACCAATTGTATATTAAAACTAAATAGTTGGCTTTATTACTTAATTGTAGTCAGCATAAAGATATCAGCCTTTATAGGCCATCATCAAATCAGTATACATGAACCGAATCTCTGTTGAAAGTATAACTACATATTTAATTTTTAAAATAAGGAAAGTAAACCAAAATCTTAGCTGGCACCCCTGGTCTTCAAGTTAGTCACCTAGAGAACCAATACACTTGACAACACAGATTGAGCAGCTCTGCCTTCTAGGTGCATTGAGATGACTGCAGCTAAGACAGGTGTGGGTGGGAACACTTAGACATGGTACTCAAGGTCACAGAATGGCCATCGTGTGTTGAGGGTCAAGGGAGATTGCCACTTGAACCGTGATCCTATCCTCCCCAAATCGTGACCACAGCCTGGAGCATGACTCCCTCCTAAACAAGACTTCTGCGACAATATATAGAAAACACACATTCAACAAAGGCTTCTTCTTTATTTCATATAGTTATTTTTCAAATAATCAAAAAACATATTATGTTATTATTTTCAATGTAAAACACAATTAATGCAAAAACATGAATAAATTATTAACAATGGTTGGAGTGGTTTACACTCAACTTTACTAAATTCATAAAAAATAAAGAACAATTCATTTAAATCATCAATTGATTATTTTAATTCGACCACTATTTTGCCAATTTGATGAAATTGCAATAGGGATGATTTTTATAAGAACTTATTAAGGCTTCAAAGATGATCCTACATTTTAAATGATTAATGAGTAATAACTTTTCTAGTATTTTTCTTATAATAAAGTAATTTAATGTACATTTAATCACTGTTTATTATTAAAAATAATGTATAAACTTTAATAAATTGGTTCTGTTGAGCTCTAAGATCTTAACAAGACAAAATTCAACAATTACAGGTAGAGCCTAACAGTTGCGTTAGTGTTATCTTGCATTTGAAATATCTAAAACTAAAACTAGGATTAATCCCTCAAATCCACATACATTGACTGATACAACTTTGTCCCGACGTCTTACTATGCACCTGACAGTGCATGGTGGTCCTAAAGCCATACACTTATTACCCATAAAGTCAAACTCACAGGAGAGATGTTAGTGAACAACAAAAAGTTTCTATACTATGAAAAAGACAAAAAACAGGGTAATGCTATTGAAAGACCTAAACATTTTAGAACGAAGACCCAACATGAATTATCAAACTACAAGCTTCAGCAAAATATTAAAACCATTTACGGGACAGGCACAGCAGAGACAGCAGTCAGATTTGCAAAGCGAGGATACCCTAGGGACATCTGAACGAAAGGACAACATTTATAGTCTAAAACCTTGTACAATCTGCCAATTTATGTTTACTTTGGAGTATTATTTTATTTATTGTTAATTTTAAGCTCTTTTAAAGTATGTAGGATATAACTTTTACTTTTGTGCAGTGAGTATCTTTTTTTCAGTTATTTTATCTATTATTACACCCTGAAGATGGTCAGTGATGACTGAAACGTTGGTTTTATATTTTTAAATTCCATTAAATGGAATGGTAGAATTTACAAGCAAATCCTTTGGAGAACTCTTGCACATAGTACCAAGCAAATGGAAGTATCAGATCAGAAAAATCGAGAAGGTATATCGGAAAATCATTCATAGAGAAATTGGCAAGAAATTTAACTGTGCATGTATTAACGAAGGTCTGCTACCTAATTACACTATATATATAGTTCAATGTACATAAGGAAACATAGAAAAATTGAAAACACACACTTACAGTCTCTAATTTTCGGTTGAACCGTCTTCAGGAGAGATAAGAGACTGTAAGTGTGTGTTTTTAATTTCTCTATGTTTTTTTATGTACATTGAACTGTATTTGTCCATTTTGGATCGTATTTTCATCGAAAAAGTGTATATATATATTTAAAAATATACTTACTAATGATCAATATGCATATGAATTATAATTCATATTAATTCATTCACATAAATTTATATTAATTATTTTATCATAATATATTTCATATTAATCATAATCTTCATACATATTATTTTTCAGTGATCTCGGTAAACGGAAATGAATGGTGAAGACTGGGTTTAAGTAATTAATTGAACAATACAAAATTAATAAATATGCATCTAAGTAAACATGTGAACGGAAAATGATATTATCAATTCAAGCCGCTTTATGAAGTAAGTAATTTAATATGAAGTAAGATCGTTATTTTTTTTAATGATAAGTTTGTTTTCGGTAAAGTTGAGTAAGGACCTCTCAATTTTTTAATCCTACAACTTATCACTATTTTTACATCATTTTTTTCGCCTTCTTAACATTCTGTCTTCAGATGAAATTCCAAAATCAATATTTGACCTGCCACAATATCCAATATTGTGCTTGATTGAATGTATTATATTTCCCACAGAGTTCCACGATTAATTACAGTGCAATACTAGGTTAAGATAGGTTAGGTTGCAATGGCTATCCCAGGAGAGAACACACAATGTGATACCACACAATGGACATTCTATATTGGGAGTCTTAAATTTTGGGCAACTCAAATCTATTTACAGTAGGGATCCTTACAGGTATTTGACATTGTATAGGCTCGGGACTGACGCCTACCGTCCTCTCCCCCTCCGATGTGCCTTCACCTTGTCGTGGTGGAGGGGCTTAACATGCCATGGTGGTTGTTCCCTCAAGGCATGAACTAAGAAAGGCACAACTGGGCGGATGGTTAGCCTCGGTCGGCGTTCGAGGTGGCAAGTCCCCTCGTTTCCCCGCTGGCTTGGTTGGCCGTTCGTCCTTATTAGTTTCATTAGCTAACGCTGGTTTTTTTCGAGATTTCTCTTGCAGAGATTGGTGAGAGGGTTGTTCCCCTGGGTCGGGATGGTGGGTGGAAGGTCCGCTTGACTCGCTCTGGCCTGTGTTTGATAGTCAGTCCTTTCAGCATCGTATGGCTGCCACTTGTCTTTTTCGAGATTTCTCTTGCAGAGATTGGTGAGAGGGTTGTTCCCCTGGGTCGGGATGGTGGGTGGAAGGTCCGCTTGACTCGCTCTGGCCTGTGTTTGATAGTCAGTTTTTCCATTTTTTTTTTGCTATTTTTTGTTTTTTCTTTTTTTTTGAGTTGTGTTTTTTTTGTTTTTGGAGGATGGGTTTTTGACTGGGAATTTGACTTTTTCTGGCTGTGTTTGTAGTTCAGTCCTTTCAGCATCGTATGGCTGGCACTTGTCTTTTTCGAGATTTCTCTTGCAGAGATTGGTGAGAGGGTTGTTCCCCTGGGTCGGGATGGTGGGTGGAAGGTCCGCTTGACTCGCTCTGGCCTGTGTTTGATAGTCAGTCCTTTCAGCATCGTATGGCTGGCACTTGTCTTTTTCGAGATTTCTCTTGCGGAGATTGGTGAGAGGGTTTTCACCTGGGTCGGGATGGTGGGTGGAAGGTCCGCTTGACTCGCTCTGGCCTGTGTTTGATAGTCAGTCCTTTCAGCATCGTATGGCTGGCACCTGTCTTTTTCGAGATTTCTCTTGCGGAGATTGGTGAGAGGGTTGTTCCCCTGGGTCGGGATGGTGGGTGGAAGGTCCGCTTGACTCGCTCTGGCCTGTGATTGATAGTCAGTCCTTTCAGCATCGTATGGCTGGCACCTGTCTTTTTCGAGATTTCTCTTGCGGAGATTGGTGAGAGGGTTGTTCCCCTGGGTCGGGATGGTGGGTGGAAGGTCCGCTTGACTCGCTCTGGCCTGTGTTTGATAGTCAGTCCTTTCAGCATCGTATGGCTGCCACTTGTCTTTTTCGAGATTTCTCTTGCAGAGATTGGTGAGAGGGTTTTCACCTGGGTCGGGATGGTGGGTGGAAGGTCCTGAAGACGCGCTCTGGCCTGTGATTGATAGTCAGTCCTTTCAGCATCGTATGACTGGCACCTGTCTTTTTCGAGATTTCTCTTGCAGAGATTGGTGAGAGGGTTGTTCCCCTGGGTCGGGATGGTGGGTGGAAGGTCCGCTTGACTCGCTCTGGCCTGTGTTTGATAGTCAGTCCTTTCAGCATCGTATGGCTGGCACTTGTCTTTTTCGAGATTTCTCTTGCAGAGATCGGTGAGAGGGTTGTTCCCCTGGGTCGGGATGGTGGGTGGAAGGTCCGCTTGACTCGCTCTGGCTCCGTGATTGTTAGGTCAGTCCTTTCAGCATCGTATGGCTGGCACTTGTCTTTTTCGAGATTTCTCTTGCGGAGATTGGTGAGAGGGTTGTTCCCCTGGGTCGGGATGGTGGGTGGAAGGTCCGCTTGACTCGCTCTGGCCTGTGATTGATAGTCAGTCCTTTCAGCTGCGTATGGCTGGCACTTGTCTTTTTCGAAATTTCTCTTGCAGAGATTGGTGAGAGGGTTTTCACCTGGGTCGGGATGGTGGGTGGAAGGTCCTGAAGACGCGCTCTGGCCTGTGATTGATAGTCAGTCCTTTCAGCATCGTATGACTGGCACCTGTCTTTTTCAAAACTCCTTTATCTTTCTCTTGGAAACAGTAATTCTTTAATTACTCATGATAATCTATAACTCTTGATGATATGTTTTATCAAGTAAGCATCAGTCTTATAGAGATTAAAAAGCTTATTTTGTAACTTTTTATTGATGTAGCTCACGAGGTTCACATTGGTCACTTCACGAGGACTGTCTCATTTTGATTATTCATGAGAAGGCAGTTAGTTTCTCGAGACGTGGTAAAAGGGCTTCACGTTATAAAACATCAATCTATTCTGCTTTATAACAGCTTAATAGGGAGAGTGACCAAAAGGGCCAGGAATATTATCAAGTCAAAACAAGCTTAACTTAAGTTAGTCCTCTCTGAGGGATACGTGACAGATTTTCTTCATCTACATCGAATAAGTCGATTGTCAGTAGAGTGGGTATGAAACCCCGGAACTACCAACACAGAGGCGAGCAACTATACCTCTGGGCTACTCTGACGCCACTCCATAATAGTAAGGTACTAAGGTGCCTTAAGGTAAGATCATGTTAGATGAATATACCATAAGGAAAAGTAATTATAAATGTTAAATTCAACATAGAATTTGTTTATATTTTAATGTCTAACACTTTGACTAAAGATTTATCCAGGTCAGTAAATATCTAATTTCATATATATTTTTGGCAAAAATAAATAAATATATATTTCAAAATTTTAAATTTATTATTGAATTGATTATATGTACTTTTCAAAGTAATTGATAAATTAAAAGATATTAAATACTATCTTATATTAAATGAATTGAGAATTTATTACCATTACTGGTAATAGTATAGTTTTAAATCAAAACCTTTAGTGACAAGTTCATAAAAATAAATTGTTTCATTTAATAAAATTTGAAGTTAAATACAGTTATTTTGTTTCTATTTACGAGGCCAGGTGTTCATGTATGCTTATCTTTAATACTGAACATTGCTAATTACAATCTTAGTCATGACTCTGGACTTTTCATGTGGGATGCAGGAAATCTTGTTCACGCCTTCCATTGAAGAGGACGTACAGCTGGTTAGGTCTCAACCGAGACCTTTCATTAGGTACTTTTAAAATACCCTTACTTGAAAAAACTTGAGTTAGGAAAATTTTGAATTTCTGATGAAGAATCAATCAGGTAATATGGATTACCTGATTTTTTTTCATAACAAAACTGGCTATTAAATAATCAATAAACCAAACATTCTGCCTTAGAGTAGGAATAAAAGGTGAAAGAAAATAATTGTGAAAAGAAATTCAAAAGTTATTTAATAAACAGTTTTATTCATGCAAGATTTTTGTTTTAATTTCAAAGTTCTTTTTAAAAGTGTCATTTTTTTTTATTTTCGGCCTCAGTTTTTTTTTTCAGAGGTTATATCTGTGGAGCAGTTAGTGTAATATATGTTAAAAATATGTTAAATGCTTCTGAACTTAGTGTAAAATGAAGGAATTAATTGCGACTTTTCCTGTTTATAGTCAACTTGCCTGGAGCGAGCAGTTGCTGCGTTCTTTATTTCCTTCTTTGAAGCAAACAGCAAATAGCAGTTAATGTGCGACGTTTCAACCATGAAAGTCTCAGTTATTGACGTAGTATATTTGAAATGCTAATAGAATAGCCATCGATGTCTTTATTGTCACAGTACAGTTTCTTTTTTAACTGGTAATATCAATATTGTTCGGTTCTTCTTTATTTAGAAATTGCGCAGCGTTAAAACAGTATCCAAGTTATATGATATGTATTGTTTTGAATGTCGCAGTTTTTTAAAAAAAAACAACGTCGCAAAATTGAACTCACCAATTGTTAATCTACGTGTTTTCTTTATTTAATAAGATTTTAGATTGCATAATGGTGAGTCAACAGGGGGTGAGTCAGCTAGATGTCCATTGAGAGAGAGAGAGAGTCAAGGTCATTGGAGAGGCATCTGTCTCCCTCCATCTGATAAGAAGATGCCTATAATTGCCACCTTGGTGGAACAGTTAATCTAATACCCGATAGTTATCTCTTAAACAGAGTTAGATATCCAATTACATTTGTCTCGAACAAAACCTTTGTCCAATCGAGCTGCAGTTTCCAGTATAACAGTCTAAACATAGCTGGGAAAGCATGAGGGAAAGGAATGAGATGGAAAGGAATGAGATGGTCCAGCGGCAGGCGTGTTTGGGTACCAGTTCTGATGAAATCGTAGACTCTGATCCTAAACCAGTGGTCCTTGAACTTATTGTGCCAAAAGCATCTTCGTGAATATATAATTTTCTGACCCTTCGTCAAGGTGTTATGAATAGATACAAAGTAATTTAAGTTGTCAATATGAATTAAATTATTAACTAGGTTTAATTATATTAACTAGGTTTTAGACTATTTAGATGTAAATGGTGTCAAAAATGACACATGACTATTGAAGCAGACAGTAATTGGGTTATTACTCAAAACAAAAAATGTTCAAGAATATCGTTATCAAGAAAAACGTAGTCTATCACTATTTTTTTTATGAGAGACCTGGTATTGAATGACACAAAGACACAAACCTTTAGCTTGTTCGATGTTTGGTAATTTAAACAATTTCCAACTCTAATAAATTTGAGTGAGATCAAATAGATCAATTTTAGTTATCTCAATCAATCGTATAAGGTTGCTCATCCAAATCTAAATTGAGTACACATAAGCTAAATCATTTTCTCCTAGAATAACACTAAAGATGAAGTTATTGAAAACAAAGAATTTGCTCTGAACTATCTTTGAAAAGGCCTAGAAATTTGTTGGTTTGTAGTCTATGCCTAAGACATTCATGTATTTACAGTGTTCTGTAACATTCTCAGAAATAATTCATTCTCCACCGTAATTACAAAAATATTAAAATACTGCAGTGTTACAGGTACAGTTTAATGCCTTGATTCTTTCTAAAAGAGATTAAATATCTCACAAGCTGTATTGGGTGGAATTACAATGCTACATAAACATTGCTCAAAAAGATTTGTTCTTCATCTCATTGACTATAACAATAATAAAATTTAATTCGTCAAAAATTACTGCTTAAAAATTCCTTTTTCATCTCTCTCACAAGAAATCTACCAATATTAAATGCATGCACAGAAGTTAGTGAACATCTTATTATTATAAAAATTCGTGAATACCAAATGTATCGGTGTTGTAAATAAGATAAAACTAATCTTATTACTTAGAAATTTAGACGTATACCACCACTACTTGTTTAATAAGAAGCTATAGCTAAGATCTTTTGATAGTGATCAGTCCTATTTGAAGATTCACAGCGTGCAAAACTGGTTGGACGGCTAAACTATTGATTCACGAGGTATGACGGATTTTTTTAATAATATGCTGTTCACCAGTATTGCTCATATTTGCATAAATAATGAAAAAAATTGTCGATTGGCATCACTCACAATTGAGCATTGCGATGTTTTTAATCTTTACAGGGATTGTTAATTACAATAATTATATAGAAAACTTTTTTAAAATATTGCCAAAAATAAGTATTGTAATCATCACAAATTGACATTCCTCCACCTACGGAGATGTAAAACACACTGGAAATTTATTTGTTTTGTTTAATGGATGACATTGGTAATACTGTGCAGGTTTACTGTGTAAAGTTTTTAATTCGTGGTCAAGTGATAAAGATTCAACTCTTGATTTTTAGCAATTGTCTTGTGTAAGTCTACTATTGAAGACAAAAGTTAAAGAAGGAAATTACAATAGTAGATTGACACAAGACAATTGCTAAAAATCAGGCAAATGACGGTTGTACTTGTCTTTTTCAACTGATTTGAATCTAAGTCTTTCATTTTTTTTTCAATGGAGAGATTATTAATCAAGGAATGTGAAGATGATTCAATGAAGTTGATTACGTCTTGGACACTATATGAATAAAATTCAAAACTTGGAGGAGATGTCTGGATAGGAAACCGTGGTACTTGCAGCTGTCCTATCTCCATCCATGGACTGAAAGAGACTCATCTGCCCAGTGGAACAGCCCAGAACTAGACCCAAAATAAAATCAAGAGGATAGCATCAACAAAAGACAAAGCTTTTGGTTTCAAATCGTCTGCAGCTTGTTTGAAACGACTCCAGAATTCAGTTAGAATAACATAACAACTTACAATACAATCATCAACTAATTGCTGATAATGGTCCCAAAATGAAGAAGGGAAGATTGTTACGATATAAGCAGATGCCAAATAAGTTTTTCATTGCATGTATTCTGTCTTTATGTAAATCATAATCTGTAATATAACTGGTAGAATTTCTGTTCTTCTTTTTTTGTTGTTGTTGATAAGAACATCTTCTACCAGGACATTAACACTGTCTTGAGAATTTCTGTTATATAACCATATAGAAGATAAAGAGTTGAATATCATGTAGCATTGTAAATCGTATTATTAGGGATTTTTGACAAAATCTTTTTATTCTTTGAGTCCAACTCATTAATCATTTCTGTCAAACCTCCAGAGATATATATGCAGAAATATCACAATAAATAAACACGTGATGAAATCAATGAAGCTTAAACCACAATGGAAAAAGGAAAACAATAGAAATAAATGCTCTGAGGCCTTTCAATGCATGTCATCAGGGAGCAAACAAATTGAAAACTGAGAAGCTAACATAAAAGTATTTCATTATTTGGTAAAGGACTCAAAGCATTTATTTCTATTGTTTGCCGTTTTCCATTATGGTTTAAGCTTCATAATCTATATATATATAATATATATATATATAACAGATTTAATAATATACCGACCGTTTGATAGAATAGATGTGTTCTCTAATCGGGGTTCAGTCAATTTTCTATTGACCGAAAAGAAATTGATAGAAAATTGATAGAAAATTGACCGAACCCCGATTAGAGAACACAAGGCAACGAGAGTCTGATTTTTTATCCTGGAAAATTGACCGAACCCCGATTAGAGAACACACCTATATATATATATATATATATATATAGTTCACACAGGAAAGAGAAAACACAAATAAAAACACACACAAAAGACTCACAACGATATTTCGACAGTCGTCGTCATCGGGTAGAAGTAGTACCTTTGAGTAGCTGAAGCTAACCTCAAAAGTTATTTATAATATAAACAACAGGGGATTGGCTCGTCTTTTTCAATATCTACTCTGTCATTAAATTTATATATATAAATTATATATATATATATATTCAATGTTTTGTTATTGAGGGCTAGGTCTCAATAACAAAAAATTGAATAGAATAGAAGAGGTCAATAACAATTTCTGAGTTTATATTATATATATATATATATTTGTAAAGGTTGGGAGCAGTCCGTCGTTTACACACTCATTTAAAAAGTATAGTAATCTAATACTTTTTAAATATATATATATATATATAAACACGTTTGATCTTATTGTGGTTTGATCATATATATATATGTAAACAGATTTCACATAAACACGTGAAACAACAATCAATGATCAAACCACAATAAGAAATGGGAAAACAAGACATAGATCTTTCAACCGTAACAAGCGGTCCCCGTCAGAGTCAAAAACCCAACCAGTTGGGTTTTTGACTCTGACGGGGACCGCTTGTTAAGGTTGAAAGATCTTAGTCTTGTTTTCCCATTTCTTATTGTGGTTTGATCATATATATATGTATGTATATATATGATCAAACCACAATAAGAAATGGGAAAACAAGAGTAAGATCTTTCAACCGTAACAAGCGGTCTTCGTCAGAGTCACCCAACTAAAAAAGTTGTGTTTTTTTCAGTTGGGTTTTTGACTCTGACGAAGACCGCTTGTTACGGTTGAAAGATCTTTCCCATTTTCTTTTTGTGGTTTGATCATTGATTGTTATTTCACGTGTTTATGTGAAATCTTTATATATATATATGTGTGTGTGTGTGTGTGTGTGTGTGTGTGCTATGAGTGTATGTGTGTGTGTGTATGTGTGTGTGCCTATGTGTTGTGTGTGTGTGTGTGTGTATGTGTTAGTTATCCTATGTATTATATATATTATGCATGTATTATTATTTTCGGAAATAAATAACCCAAATCCTTAATCATTCATGTTAGTTATTATTAGTTTAGTCTAAAACAATTAATTACCATTATTTTAAATAATAATTCTTATAAGTTACATATTATAAAGTTTATATTTATGAAATGATATAAGTATGTAAAAATAGTAATAATAACCATAATACATTTTAACTTTATTACTTACTGAAATTTAATTTTCATAGTTGTGCTATTATTTATATAAGGTCCTTATTATGAACTGAATGCTTGTATTTTTTAGATTCTTATACAACTCTAATAGAGATGTGATACATTGATATGTAATTGATTAAAAGAAGTGTAATTAATCAGTATTTTAATAATCGTGTTTTTATGTCGAATTGTTGACAATGTTCTTTGAGGAGGTTGGATACAATACGTGTGTTCCTTGTAGATAAGTGACCCATATTGCACTTTACATTTAATGCTTGCTCTCCTACGTCACTACTAGTGCTGTGCTCGAAGTAAGTATATAGATTCTCTACTTACATGTTTCATTATTCCCCAAGTGTAGTTACAAGGCGAGCGCTCCACTGCTGTGTAGTCGTTACGATTAGACTGTCCATCGATTGTGCCTCTCGGAGCCTCCCACCAGCGTCCTCCATTGTCCTTTCAAACTTAACTTTCAATATATCTTTCAAACAGTTCAATCAATTGTCACATATTGCTTTCAACTACTTATGTATACAAAGCTCTTATCATTTTACACCTTTACTTTACTATAACCACAATATAGTATTAATGAAAAAGAAAGATAGAAGGAAATGTAGATGTATTTTTATATTTTTAGAACTGTAGAAATAAATTTTAATATTTTCGTGATGTTGATAATTATATGTATAATTATATATATGTTGGTAATGATATGTGATTGTTGTGTTTGTGTGTGTGTGTGTGTGTGTGTGTGTGTGTGTGTGTGTGTGTGTGTGTGTATATATTGTGTGTGTGTGTGTGTGTGTGTGTGTGTGTGTGTGTGTGTACGTGTACCTACAAACTGAAAGGTTACGAAATTAACTTGTGAGAAATGTCAGAGAAGGAAAATAGCAGAGCTTCCAAAACACTGACTAAAACCCTGAAGGAGCTGTCAGAAAATCTCTTGCAAATAAAATACCATTATAAAAAACTTTTTTAACTCTAAAATGAAGAGAAGCGAAAAAAATGAGTATTTATATGTACAAAATACAGTATATTGTACATTTTTTCGATTCATTATTTTCCAAAAAAACAGTGAGGTACATGAGGTACAGTGAGTCACAGACAATTTATGATCAATTAAATTTAGACTCTTGAAAGGTAGAGAGATTTTTATATCAACTACAAAATTTTGGAGAAGAGAGAAATATGTAAAATGGATTTAGAGAACCTCAAAATGTATAAATACTTCCAATAAGCAAAATTTCATATTTTTTTATGATCACTGTAATTTAGTTACAGAAAGGAAGTTCAGAAAACTTTAAAACATGTGTATATCTATCAAAATCTTAAGAGGATTTTTTTTTACAGTAAAGTAAAACTGGATTGTAAGTCCGGTGATACGTGTCATTTTAACAAAATCTGAAAGCTGATTTATTTTGTGAGGCCTATGCTTCAGAATAATGTATGTTTTTTAGATATACCATGACTCATAAAGAAGCTTATACAATTATTCTCTAATGTTAAAAATGGATTAAAAAGGCTATAAAATAAGTAAATTTTTCAAAATTTTTGAAAAATATTTTTTTCATGACCAGTGTAATTTGCATATACTGAAATAAAAATAAAGGAAGAAATATAAAAAATGTATACTAGCTGTGGTGGTGTTCATCAAGTAATCCTGCATACACTACTATACACTCTTAAAAAACAAGGTATAAATAAATACATAATAAAAAGATTTCACATAAACACGTAAAACAACAATCAATGACCAAACCACAATAAGAAATGGGAAAACAAGACTAAGATCTTTCAACCGCAACAAGCGGTCTTCGTCAGAGTCAAAAACCCAACTGGTTGGGTTTTTGACTCTGACGAAGACCGCTTGTTACGGTTGAAAGATCTTAGTCTTGTTTTCCCATTTCTTATGGTGGTTTGGTCATTTAAATACATAATAAATATGGATTAAAATAGTTTTATTCTGATAAAAAACAAATTTCAAAATAAAATCCCTATGACTTATAAAAAAAACCTTCATTAGCTTTACTATTATTGAGGTATATACATGGGTATGATCTATTTATGATATTTTTTATGATGCATTTATATATATTATTATGATATTTATTTATCTTTTGTATAAATTAAAAGGTATGTAATATATACTAGGCATTTTAATGTATAAAGGAAAAACATAAGTGTTTATAATTGTTTTTATATTATATTACCTAAATGCGTTGCACTATTTGATTTCTTAGATGGACAGAATGGGTTTCAATGTCTCTTAATGAATTGTTGTTTGTCATTTTAATTTGAGCTGTCCAAATTGGAGAAGATAGTAAATAAAGGACCAAGGACCTTGAGTGGTTGATTGTGATAGGAGCTTCGGGGAATCCCGAAATGTGACACAAAACAGTCAATGCGTCGTCAGGTCGATAGTGACACAAAACAGACAATTCCGTCTTCAGGTCGATGGTGACACAAAACAGTCAATGCATCTTCAGGTCGATAGGAACACAAAACAGTCAATTCGTCTTCAGGTCGATAGTGACAAAGAACAGTCAATGCATCTTCAGGTCGATAGTAACACAAAACAGTCAATTCATGTTTAAATCGATCCGCTGGAAAGATTACCACACTATAGTGTTGACTCAAATGAATTAGCAATACCTACTTTTGTCCATTGTTTAAATGAATTTATTATTTTGCCAAATTATATTTGTATATTGTAAACTATAAGTCTTTCATGAATTTCGGTATGCATACATGGCTTACTAATTCGTATATTAATGTATACTATTAGTATACATACTAATGTACATTATAAATGTATAAATGTATTTATACATTAGTATAAATATTATAATGTATTATACTAGCGTATATATAAAATGTATAATACCCTACTGTTTTGTAGTTTTGATGTTAAAATTTGACTTATTTAGTAACGTAATATAGAACACAATATTTTCGAAATGTGATATTTGCATAAAGCATTGGTATTGTAGACAATATTTTCTCAAAATTTCTGCGTGTGAAACTTTTCTTGTTCTATCAACAGGAATCTTCGTACCAATGTTAATTAAAAAAAATATTTGTGATTTTCAAAAATTTTTATGATATTTGGCCTATTATAACGAAACAAATGATCTACTAATGGTGACTTATTGTAGAATAAAAAAAAGACTAGAAAATATCAGCAAAAACGTACACAACGTAATTCCTGCTAGCATTAACAATATATAGTATATATATTATAATATTTCAGAATAAATATGAGAAATAAAAATCAACATCAAAACTATAGTAAAAATATAGGAAATGATTAAAATCTTTTAACCAAGACAAGTGGTCTTCGTCATATCAGTCAGACTCTGACGAAGTCCATTTGTTTTGGTAGAATTCAATATTTCGAAATGTTGTTTCGACCTCTCTTCTAGTCTACTTCTGATGACGAACAACAGTTCGAAACATTGAATTCTGTAAGTGTTCTATTTTATTCTTTTTTCTGTGTCGTGCTTTGTGTAATTTAAAGTTATATATATATATATTCAAACTACAATAAGAAAAGAGGGGGGGGGGAAGGCTAATATCTTTCAACCGTAACAAGCGGTCTTCGTCAGAGTTGGGTTTTCGTCAGAGCTGACGAAAACCGCTTGTTACGGTTGAAAGATCTTAGTCTTGTTTTTCCATGTTCATTTGTGGTTTGATTATTGATTGTTATGTCACGTGTTTATGTGAAATCTTTATATATATTTATATATATGCCCTTTTTTTTTGTTAGAGAGTAATCATTAAAGCTGGTTTCATTATGCTCCTCAATACACAACAAGATGAAAAATAAATATAAATAGAGATATTTCAGCATGGCTTGGATGAGGTAAGATGATGGTGAATCATGTTCACACATAAACCATGAATAATACGTATCTAAAGCTGCATTGGATCATGGTCCATCACGACCGTCAGGTCACTATAATGATAACAGGCTGTCGCTCAGCACTAACAATCTCTTAACTATTCATTACAAGCAATATTTTATCTGACCTCACTTCTTAATACAAATAATTCTTCAAGCATTATTACTTCTTTTTCTAAATTGAACTTACCTCCGTCCAGAGTTCTATATTTAAATACCTCTCTTATTATTCATTCTTATAGTATTTCAAATGCTAAATAACACATCATTAATATTTGATTAAACAAACGATCAATTTATTTTCTATTATTAAAAATGTATTTATTACTGTAAAGTCATGAGACGATATTGAAACATTTTCAGTGTGTTACATTATATATCGATAACAACACGAATAATCTACTTAAAATATTATTTTGTTGCAAATATTCAACATGTTGTTGTTTCCAGCGTCAACGGTTAAAGCCTATCACCTTAAAACGATGTTTGGGATACGAAAAGTGTGATTCATTTATCATTTCATATCGATATAAGTTTATGGGCAAGCAACATTCCGGGTTGATTTTATATCGGAAGCTCTATATTTTACCTCACTGAAGTTTATTAAGAAAAGAAAACTTTGCGTCTTAAACGTACACAGTTCGTACAAGAGTTGCTGCACATTAAAAATCTAAGGTCATGGGCAAGATTTGAACCTGCAATCTTCAGAACCACAGCCAAGCACGCTATCTGGTAGCCATAACCTCACCGGATGGATTTCAAACACTCTAAACAAACGTTTTACCATAAAGTTAAATAATCTACTCACAACATGTTTTTTCATTAGTGGAAGTTTAGCCATAAATATTAAGCTACAGTAAAAAGAACAACAAAATTAACTTTATTAGAAAGTACTATTAGAAAACTATATCACTTTAAAGACTTTAAATTAAATGGCCGAAAAAATATGCCTTAAAAACTAGTTTTAATTCTGAATGCAATTAAGAAATTTCTTTAGATAATATAACTAATATTTTTTTATATATTTTTTTAGATATATCTACTAGAAAAAAATGTGTAAATGACAATAATCAATAGGAGAAAAGGTATAAATATGTTTCAAAATACGAAAAAACATTCTTTACTCTGTTGTTGATGGATTAAACTGAAGTAATTCTAGAAAGTAATTTAAAGTTGCAGGCGATAATTATTAGATTTGTTTGGTATTTATTAGTCAACAGTAGGGAATAAATTTTTTTTTTTTTTTTGGTGCCAAATTTGTTCTTATAGATTATTGTCTTTTTTTAATTATATATATATATATATATAAAGATTTCACATAAACATGTGAAATAACAATCAATGATCAAACCACAATAAGAAATGGGAAAACAAGACTAAGATCTTTCAACCGTAACAAGCGGTATTCGTCAGAGTCATAAACCCAACTGCTGTCAGTCAGTCAGTTGGGTTTATGACACTGACGAAGACCGCTTGTTACGGTTGAAAGATCTTAGTCTTGTTTTCCCATTTCTTATTGTGGTTTGATCATATACACACATATATATATAATTAAAAAAAGACAATGTATATATATATATATATATTATATATATATATATATATATATTTAGTATAAATAGGGAGCACTTCTTTTATACAAATTGTGTTGAACTGAATTGTCTTAATCAAACATACCTTTCTTTTGAGCAGTTTTTCATATTTTCTTGATAATTTCAAATCGTCATGATTTAGTTGGTGAATTATTTGAGCAAAACTCTGGTTGGCCATCAATATTTATTGATTAACATCTGACATGTTTCGGTTGTGTCCAACCAACTTCAGAAATTATTTTAAACCATCACAAAACAAAACTATTTTCATCGAACAAGTAATTAAGGCAATTCAGTTCAATATATATATTTGTATATATATTATATTAAGCATCTTTTTTATTCTTTAACCTTCAAAATAAAACATAATTTGTTATTTCCATCATCAATAGTTGTACTATCATCATCATCATCATCATCTAATAGCATCATCATCTTCCTGTAACTTTTGTACTATTATAATAATATTGAACCATCTTTGCTATATTAACGATGATATTATTTTTCTAAAGTTGCTTTTGTTAGGTCCAGCTACAGTGACTTGAATAATAAGCTTATTTGTTTTTTCAAGTATTTCACTTCTTGTATAAAATACTAAATAATGTTGAGTAAGCCTAATGTTGTTTTTATGTGGTGTACTGTCTAGTATATTTAATCTGATCTCTCTAAAAATCTCCTTTTCCGTTCATGACTTCAGTAATACTGTTACTTCCTCAAAGGTTGGTATCACTTCAGCTCCAACAAGTAAATACCCGTTATTCGTAAAGTTAAACACGGTTTTCCGTCATTTTAACATCAGACTAAATACTAATAACCTTCAAAGTGCCAAGGTTTTTACATTCTTTTCGTCTAATGTCAGTTCTAGATTGGATGAATTGTTCACGGTATTAGCTTAACAATCAATAGTAAACACTACTTGCTAAAACATTTGTCTAAATCCATTGTTGCGAGTTGTTTTTGCATCTAAATTATTTTACAACCATTCGATTCGATTCCATTCTGAAAAGAAGATATTAACAAAGGAAAAATATCGTCCTACTGTCTAATTTGCGTAAGTTGGAAATCACTATTAAAATTAAACTATCACTAAAACAATTCAATTAGGTTTAAATACTTCTAATCAATGAGGAGCTTAAATAAAAATGGTTGTATTTATTCATAATTAAAATAAAAAATAGTAGTTAATAAATTCATTTCCACGCTTTATTTGTCAGCGTGCTTAATTTGGTTCAAAATAAAGCTGCAAGCTTAAATTATTGCCTTTAACCTTAACTTAATTTCCGTTTCTTTGAAGATGTTGAAGCCAGTAAATTTTCTTTGCTGTATTAAAAGATAATGAGATATTTATTCCTTGTAATATATCAGTATATTGTACTGATTCAGTCATAATAATAGAGCTGGTCCATTTTATCCTTTCAATGGATAAAAATGTTATATTTGTTATTCCGAATATTTACACCTTTTCTTCAATTGATTATTGTCATGTTGCACAATTTTTTTAGTAGTTACTATTTTATATTATGTTTTATCCAAAGGAATTACATTAAGCCTATAGACCCAGAAGTACTTGGATATTCCCCTTAAGACGAAATTGTTACTAACTTAAACTAATTAACCTAAGTCTCTGAGGTACCCAATATTCAGTCAGAGAAAATTACTATTTTTGCATGCGCATGTGTGTTCGTCTTATTTATTTAGTTACTTGTATTGTTTCATGTTAGAATTAAGCTACACACAGGGGAATATGAAGTACCCTGTGAACTTAAATCGATATTTAGGTTTGTGTATATATTATTGTGTTTATTTATGTCTATTTTTATGTGTTGGTTTTAAGTATTCCCTAGGGGGAAATGGAGTACTCTTAGGATTTTGTTTGTTAATTTGTAAGTATTTTCTGAGAGAATATTGAATCCTCAGAGACTTAGGTTAATTAGTTTGGGTTGGTAACAAGTTCGTCTTTGGGGGAATATCCAAGTACTGCTGGGTCTATAGTCTTAATGTTATTTTTTTAGGGAATTCAAGTATCCCGATATGGTAGTTGTTAGACTTCGTCTAGTGTCATTTTAATTTTTAATATTAATCTTGTGTCCTAAAGAGAATATTAAGTGCCTTTAGGTATGGCCATAAGATGAAGTATCGGGCAGACCTGTTTGCATGGTGATTCGTTAACGTTGTCTTAATACTGATGCGTGAGTAAGACTTGATGTGTGCTGCAGCTTCGTGCAGACCCACCTCCACGTGACCACCTCGAGCGCTCTGGGCTTAGTTGAGCTCAGAATAGCTACACGTTAGCTGCACGTTAATATGTATCACCCTAGTTTGAAGTTTTTTCTCCAGTTGAGAGGCTAAGGCTCATGGAATGTTAAAACAGATTTAACGTCTTTTTCGAGGAACGACGTTACGAAATTTGTTCACCTCCTGCGAGAAACAATTGATGGTCAGAGTGAGAATGGAAGCCAGATCTATAAGTCCCGAGGCGAGCATGCATTACTGGAATACTCAAGCCCGTGGCAGTCCTAGCACGCCTTCAAAAAGATAAAATATTTAGTTGCTTTGGTATTGACAGGATAAAATGGACCAGCTATACTCGTTACGACTCAATCAGTACAATAAACTAGTATGGTACAAGGAATAAATGTCTCATTATCTTTGACCTCAGCAAAGAAAATTTACTTGCGTTAAAAACTTGAAAATAGAGAATGTAAATTTTACCAGTCCTTGTGGGACAGCCTCTAATAAAGTAAAATCTACTGCTATTCTTTCCAACCAGATCAAATGACTTTACTGAAATTACTTAATTTGAAAAAATTAGTTTTCTTTTATTATCTTGATTTTACTTTTAAAAGATATATAGTTTTTGTTATATTTTTTTGGAAGTTTAATTTTAATTTCAAATTATTATTGCATACATTTTTATTTCATTGAAATAAAATTCATGAAACAATCAATTTTACTATTTGTATAATATGACTGCCTCAGGGTAATCTAAAAAAAATGTTAATTTTCCTGAAGTTGTAGTTTCAAGAATTTTCTCATCAATGTCATCTAATTGTTATTTTCAATTCGTTGCCATGATGACATGAAATTAGCCCTAATGGTTGAAGTGTTGTGAGAATTGTGGCGCCTGTGTGAACATGCTCAGGAAGTCGGTGCAGAAGCTGGAGTGTTCAAGACCTGATGCCGCAGGGGAAGGAGTGGTGTGGCTGTGACGATGCAGAGACTGCTGATGACCCTTGCCAAGACGTCCCAGATGAAGTCGTTATCAGCACTGTTTTCGCAAGAGATGATAATTGTACTGAATCCGAGAGTACAGATCAACAGGACGCCTGCTTGAACTCCGTTAGTAAGTCACTACAAATTTCTTATAAAATATGTTGACAGATATCTACTTGATGACGGTCACTCACATGCCACAAAAGTTTGCATAGATGAGAGATTCTGCAACTGCTCTGCAACTTCTAATCTATGCTGAAACTATTTCTCTCATATAGTAGTATTTTAAGTATTAGCCTCTCGAGGGACTTAAGTTTTCAATCAAAATAAAGTGAGCTACCAAGAGTCAAGAAGTTTAGTCTAGTCTCACCCGTACAGTAGTTTTTACTGGACACAAATCACTCCATTCCAATGTTACTAAGTAAACACTACTCATTCTAAGTAAACACTACATGATGAATTAAGTTCTTAGCTTATATTTAGCTTAAACCATTTAGGATAATAATTACGACCCATTATGTTAATCGTAAATAATAACGACATTAATAATAAGATACCTATTAAACAATTTGTATGTAAAAAAACTCCTCACTTAAAGACAAACTTAAAATCTATCACCCAGGGAACGATCGTTGTTCTGGCATACCTCACGTACAGCTGTAGTGTCTAACATAGAGATGGAGGGGTTTGCAACGAAGCAACATGAGCTGGTTGTTTAAAACAAAACTCTGATGATAAATACTATTTCTTCTTTGAGTCAAGCAGCCAGACATACGGTGTTCCTTGACCTCTGCAAATTGCTATTTCCCTTCATTTCCTTCAAAGGTGTAGATTAATTAAACCTTCTTTATATCTGTTTTACGTTGTCAGCCAAACAAGCACTTAGGCTGCTGCAGGATTGGTGCTGAAGGAGCAAATAAAGAACTCTCTCTGAGCTAGCCTCTCAAGAATCTTTACTGTTGCTCGTTACTGTTTGAGGAACACCAACTGATCGTCATGAAACAATCAGGGACAATGCAGAAGTTTGGCTATGGGATTGTCAACAGGGAAGTTATCGTACTGTATGAAAATATTAGGAAGGAAGTTTACAACAATGCCATGTGTTGTTTGTAAATAACCTTTTGCTTGTGACGTTTTATTTGCTCTTTTAGCACCAATCTGGTAGCAGGCTAAGTGCTTGTTTGGCTGACATTGTAAAACGGATATAAAGAAGGTTTAATTAATCTTCAAATTTGAACGAAATGAAGGGAAATAACAATTTGCAGAGGTCAAGGAACACTGTCTGTCTGGCTGCTTCACGCAAAGAAGAAATATTATTTATCATCAGTTTTGTTTTAAGCAACCAGTTCATATTGCTTCGTTGCAAACCCCTCCATCTCTTTGTTAGACACTACAACTGTACGTGAGGTATGCCAGAACAATGATCGTTCTCTGGGTGATAGATTTTAAGTTTGTCTTTAAGTGAGATGTTTCTTTACATAAAAATTGTTTAATAGGTGTATCTCATTATTAATATCGTTATTGTTATTATTATTACTTACGATTAACATAACGGGTCATATAGTTTTATAATTAACATAAATAAAATGTAGTCAAAACCAAAAAAAAACTTTGTTAATTAAATAAAGGGTCATAAGTTGAGGAGTGCGACCCAGCACTGCTACTTTGTCATTCATTTCGTACTGCCACTGCATTGTTTGACGTTTGACGAATGAATAGCAAAAACTTGTTATGGTAGGCATTGCCGGGCATTGTTTGTTTGACTAATCAATAAGCTGTTTAACGAACTCCAGCTGGGTTGAGCAAATGTCTTTATGAAAGACTAATTCAAAGCAAACAGTCTTCCTATATGTTTCTTCATACATTTTTTACTTATTATCCACATCTTGAAAATAATACAACAAAAAAAAAAGATTTTATTTTTTGAAATATAATTGTTGATTCAAACATAAAACAGTCTGCTATTTACGATTTCAATTTTAAAATCATCACATCAAACCACTCATTTCGCTGAAAATAGTTTTCATTCAAACAGACACGAACATATTCAATAACATCTAGGTTTAAAATGAGCTACTGATAAAGTTACTATCAAACTGTTGGCGTGATGGATGGCATTTTCAATAAGCAACGAAAAAGCCTAAATTTTACTTTAAATGACCTGTATCTGTCAACACTTTTTATGTGTGCATACCCATACACCCATCTACTAGTTTTCTCCCACTAGATAAAGCCTTCTTTGTTTAAAAAAAATATTAGCAAACTATTCCGTGTTTTTTTATTGATCTTTTTGACGTTTTTGCTCACGCAAGTTGCTTATTATGCTATTCGTGTAATAACAGCCACCTGGATTTGATATGAGGTCAGCTATAGGTTAACAGCTAGTGTGATAACCTTTATTTCTTAAGATGAGAAGTTTAAAACTTGCCATGCCCTCAAATTTTCATGCTAGAGATAGAAAATTTTGTAAAGATTGTTCTTGGAAGTGAACATAAAGCTGTCGGGTCTGAGTTTATACGATGTTATGTACACGATAGAGAATTCAACTCAAAGATAATACTCAAAATGGGGTCAAATTCAGCATTCTCAATGTAGAATTAACCCGGCAATGTGCCTGATTCATTGCTAAAATAGGTGGCAAGTAGTAAATAACCTATATTTTCAATCCCGAGAACAACACTAAATGTGAAAGCCTGTAAGCTAGTCCAGTAAAATTGTTAGTCCGAAGCCTGAACTTCATCAAGTACTTGGTAAGTATCCATCCTAATAAATTTGAGTGATAAGACTCCCGATAAAGAATCAAGCCAGAAATGTACACAAAAATAGGCGCCAAGTAACAAATGAGCACACTTTCTTCTCCTAGGATAGCACAAAAAGTAAAAGTTTACGAGTGTTAGGGTTGGAAAACACATTTGTTTTATTCACAAAGAATTATAACTTTTAACAGAAATTAATTTGGCATGATAAGAGTTCGGGTCAGGACTAGGTACATGCACATCATTGTTAGAGTGCATTAATAAAATACTGGGCAATCTGCAGTTAAGATTAAACAAGAACTTGGTTGCAGTTGATTCAAAATTTTAATTGTCGATTCCCTAATAAATAATTTAATAAATTCTGTCATTCCTTTAAACATAAAATGATTTGTTTAATTCTGACGTTTCTGCATACTTATATGCATAACATTTAAGGCTAAACTAAATCGTTTTGTAGTTTTCCAAAGTTTAATAGCAGAATTATTTGAAATCAAAAGGAACATACTTTGGTCAGTGTTTAGGGTAATACAGGTAAAAGTAAGAATAATGTTGTTTTATACATCACTAGCAGAACTACCCGGCGTTGCCTGGGACAAAATAAGAAAATAATGAAATTATGGCTAAGTATTGAATGAAGCAAAGAATCTAAACTTCTAAGTATATATTTCTATCAGAAATTCTATAACAGTACAACATATTTTCTAACAAAACAAAACTTCATAACATGTTAACAAATTAAGTTTCTTATAAACAGAGACACATTCCATTATTGAGGTTTAATCCCAACTAAAATTCTGATACAAAAAACATTTAATTTTTGTCAGGTTTAGGTTTGAGCTTTAAGAAGGAAGAATTTAAGTTAATATTTATTCTATCAAATCATAATAAACATATCAGAGTAATCAGTTTTCATGATAAACAACATTTTTTGTCTTATCTTCTGGTGCAAGGATGTATAAATTTTTGGAACTGCCAACTCTTGAACATCCTACATATAACTGTCCATGAGAGAAACATGGTTCAAGCAGATGCAAGCCAGCAACTGAAAGAGTTTGTCCTTGCGATTTGTTAATTGACATTGCGAAACTTAGTTTGACGGGAAATTGTAGACGCTTGAAATTGAACGGAACATCTGTTGGAATGACTGGAATTCTTGGGATAAAGACATCCTGCCCTTTACCACGTCTCTGTATCAGTGCGCTTGGTTTCCCTTTCTTATCTCTCCTGAAGACGGTTCAACCGAAAATTAGAGACAGTAAGTGTGTGTTTTTAATTTCTCTACGTTTCTTTATGTACATTGAACTGTATTTGTCCATTTCGGATCGTATTTTCATCAAAAAAGTGTATATATATATATATATATATATATATATATATATATATATATATATAACACAACTTTATTTTACAAAATTAATACTGTTACTTTTGTAAATTGAAATGTCCTTTATATACCTTTCCAAATTTAGTCTAAACATTGTTCTTATTTTATTTTTATTTTTCAAAGAATTGCACCATTTTCATCTGGTATTTCACCATAATTAGAAGTTATTGCACCATAACTTGGGGGATTGCCTCTGGTACCCCCTTAGTTTTGTTCATTTACCCCCAAAGACCTCCCATGCCAAGTTTCAGCCCAATTGGTCCAGTAGTTTTGATTTCTATAGAGAACAAACAGATATATAAACAAGACACTACGAAAATATATATTAGATATGTTGTTTAATCATAACTTCTTTTCAGCTAAACATTCTATTTTTTTGTTATTTATGATTAATTTAATTCATAAAATAAGGTAATTCGTTTTGTTTCAGGAAGAGGAAGAAGAAGGAGATAACCGCGATGATGAGGAACCTCAAGCAGATCCTGTTATTGAAGCCTTTCTTAAAATTGGAGTAAATAGATATTTTTCTTTTGTCCTTTCAATTAAGGATCATCCTACTCGACCATAGATCAAAAATTCAGATTGAGTCAGAGAGAGATATGACCTGCTTTTCTTAATGTAACACGGCACAAGTTTCACTACAATTTCATTCGTGATGGCAGAACAATTTTGAAGTATATTCATAAATATACGCGAGAAACATACATTTTCTACATATGTTTCCAGTTTGTGAAATCGTTTCATTTAATTTTTACATATATGAATGTGTCAATATGTACATGATACTCTGCAATTAAAGAAATCACAAGTACTTGTGATTTTCATAGAAAAATGAAAGAAGTCCCGAGTTTTTTTTTAAGATATTGTTGTCAAAGTACTTTTCCATTGAATTGGTGGTGATTTTTTTATTTATAACTACCTTATTTATTTGTACAAATAAATACTTGTACAAATTGGAATGTTTTATGAATTAAAAGGTTCAAAACAGGATAGGTTTTGATTAGTTTGTTAGTACAAATTAAACAATTAATTAATGTTTATTTCTTTAATTTTGTATTTCTTCTTACTAATTTATTTGTATTAACGTCTAACAATTACTTAGATCATAAGGATTTGTTACTGACGTTGGTAAGTATAATGAAGTATTTCATAAATCATAGATAATCAATAGTTTTCTGTGTTATAATCTGAAAACATTTTGCAGTTAGTCACAAAAACTTATAAATTTCAAAAAGATTTTTCATCTTTTAACCATTTATGAAGCTTTTTTTTAAAAAACCTCAATTATTCTAAAGAAGATATTGTGTTTTCAGCAGAAATTTCTGTTCTTTTTTTTAATGGTTATAATTGTTGTGGATTACAGGCTATTGCTGAAGGTAGAAGAGAATGTTTACTTGAAGGGTTGACAAATCTCAGTCACAGACTAATCAATGAAAACCAGCAACTGTGTCACAAAGTCACCAGGAAGGTAGGTCTAATTCATAGCCATTGTTAGTGACACTTCAAAGCACTGTCTGTTACAAGTACCAAAGCACTGTTTGCAAATCTCCCAGACTCTGTCAGTGACTCATACAATGCTAACGGTTAGACATTGTTTGAAGTCTTGTGCAATTCTTAGACACTGTCTTTCATACTCACAAGTACTGATATAGGGTGTTCCAAAATGTTATTAATAGCATTTCTATTTTTCACTGTCTGATACAGTGAAAATAGTTAAGTAAAAGAGGTCATAGCAGTATTTCTTCCAATAATATAAAATTGCAGCCCAGATTTCACTAGTTTCAATGTATATAAATTAAAAAATGCACAAGTATATAAATTCTTAGTATTATATACTCACTCAATTATTATCTAAACTACACCCTTATTTGTAATTAGACAAAAATATTTTCAAAAAATCTGGAGTGTCCTACACTCAACTTTACTGTAAAAAACCATAATATCACACTTCTTGCTATATAATATATAATTTATAATGCATTATAATATATTATATATAATATTATAATATATAATGTCCCATTTAGGCATAATATATATGTCTAAATGTGAGATGTTTATTAGTCTTTTATTCATGGAGGTACCACATACAGTGATGATCCACTCAACAATATATATTCTTATGGTCGTATATCACACTGATGCATATAATATCATTAGTATAATTACAGCAGTAATAACATTTTTGTAAAGCGAAAGTGTAGATTTTGTGTTACAAAATAATCTTACAGAACATGGCTTTCGTTCCAATATTCAGTGGTCACATAGTTTATCTGACCTCAATGTTTCTCATTTAAAACTACAAAATATTCATTTTTTGTTAGAAACATGGTATGTAAGAAAAAATGTTGTTTTAAGATAATTTTAAATTTAAAATGTAGGATAATTTCATTTATTATTTTTCAAATAATGTTTTCAAATGTGAATTATGTTTTACATTTTTGGTCTTTTATAATATTATAATACTGGGAATTTTATGGCATGCTAGTGGTTTTTAAAAACCCACTCTTCTTTCGCTTTACCTCAAATTATAAATGTCCATTTTACCCTGAGCAAGTGTTATCTTTTTCCTGCATGCTGTACTCTAATAAAGGTTGCTCTAAATGTATATTGAGAAAAACTATAATATAATTAGCCAGTTTTTCAAACTCAAATCAACATGAAAGCTAGCCTTTTAGTGTAATTTATAACTTTTATAGCTGAAAGCTTGAAATATTTTTGGTTCGAACCGTCTTCAGAAGAGATAAAAGAGAGCACCAAACGCACTGGTGCATAGACTGTTGGACCAACCATATAGAATATATGTAAAGGAAAGCACCACTAAATTTAGTAAAATAATTGAGAAAAAAAAATAATTTTAGTTGTAATTTCCACACCACCGTGCTTTATCATTTTCTATTTTTTCTCTTAAAAATGGATTTACCAAACATTACACGTAACAAGCATGTTTTTTACGATATATAATACTTTTCTTAGTGTTTGAATATTTAGACAAATATATTTCCAAATATATTTATGAAATATTTATATATCACATGATTTAAAGTAGCATCCATTTAAAATAACTCAAACCTCTTGTACGTCAAAAGGCATTAAGGCTCTAGAAGAGTGAACATTAAAAAAGAAACATTTGTTATTTCGAAACAGTTTGAAACCGTCTATATCTAGAGCCCAAATACTGAACAGCAAACACCTTCATTAAAGGTATGAGCGGAATTATTCACGCTAGCTATAAGTACGCCAATTTTGATTCAAGGACTCTGAAGTAGATTTAACTGGCAGCGGTCATAATATTTTAGTCCTGTTATTCACAATGTGGCAAGAAGGTACCTTCAGTTATTTAATGGATCCCTATTAACCTTTCTTCTTATTTCTAATATAGTCATTATAATCTAAACATCAGAGAAATAATTCTGATCCAAGGAGTGGTCTATCATCTTAAGATTTATAATATTGTCATTCCTATTAGGCATCATAGTATGAAAAAGTATAATCCTGACACCCTAAAATATTTCATAAAATTATAAAGTCATTTCTAAATCATACCATATCGTAATGTAATATATTCCTTAAAATCAAAGGTAATTTATTTTGTAATTAATTTCAACTATATAAAGGAAACAATTTATGAAGGAAAGCTACATATACTTTGGACTCACGCACATATGAATACTTTCACTTATCCAGTTAGTTTTTACTCAATAAAAAGGAAACACTACATTAGCACAAAACAATTTATATGGAAAAAATACCTAGAAAGAACTTACTTCTATATTTTTACAATAATCATAATCAGGTTATAAATGGACTTTAGAACGTAAAGCAAGAATTCTTTTGCCTTTTTTTGTCAGTCTTTGCTTGGCAGTCGAATGCACCAGCATTATAAGTAAAGACGAGTGTGAGTTGTGTCAGTTGATTTTTGTGATGTCTCTCCCTCTCTTCTCACATCTCTCTCTCTCACTCTTCTCTTTCTCTCTCATTTTATATATATATATACTATTAAAATAAGCAGCAGCTTCTACATTGACCAATTTCTTGTTGACACTCTCTAGTTTTCATATCACTTTGCGGTGAGACTCTGGTAGCTTCCAAAGAAGGTTGGCGAAAGACATTAACACACACAATAAACTTTAGGTCAATGTCAATGTGTGTGTTAATGTCTTTCGCTAACCTTCTTTGGAAGCTACCAGAGTCTCACCGCAAAGTGATACGAAAACTAGAGAGTGTCAACAAGAAATTGGTCAATGTAGAAGCTGCTGCTTATTTTAATAACATATGCTTAAGGAAGACTGCTGCCATTGTACACAAATATATATATATATATATATATATATATATATATGAGCATTGGTGGTTCCCGAGTTGGTCTCCTTTCTCTTGAAGATGTATTACCCAAAAATTTCAGTTTCGGGTAAAGTGTAAATGTGTTTCTTTACTCTTTGTGTTACTCTTCTTCGATTTTGAACTCATATATATATAACATATAAACGAATTAATTTAAACAAAATAAATTTACTGACCAGTATATCTTGCGCTGGGTTACTGTGGATGCTTTTTGTGTTTCTTGTATATATATATATATATATTAGGATAGGTATGTTCTCTAATCGAGGTTCGGTCAATTTTCCAGGATAAAAAATTAAACTCTCGTTGCCTTAAGAAATCACATATTATCTTATTATCCTTTGTTTGTAGGCCTATGAAAAAAGTTTTAAATAAAACCGAAACTTTGGCAACGAGAGTTTAATTTTTTATCCTGGAAAATTGACCGAACCCCGATTAGAGAACACACCTATTGTATCAAAAGGTCGATATATTATTGAATCTGTTATATATATTAGGATAGTTATATTTGTTTGATTAATTTGCTATTGCCTGTTCTTCATTAGTTTTGTAGAACTGTTAATGTTTCTACATCAATTTATGATCCCCTTATCACAGATCTGTAAACTAATTAAGTTTGAGATTAATACTAACTAATCTGAGAACCTCTATCCCTTCCAACAGCGTTTCTCACGTTAGTGTATTTACGGAACTCCTTCAATAACATAGAAGGTCAGACATCTCGAAGGTTTAGCAATAATCATTACAATGTATTTAGATGAAAGAGTTACTCAGTTAACTGTTTTACAAATGCATAATTATACTAAATGACTTCTTTGCAAAGGTACGGCGTCATTACGGGATTATTTCTGGACAGATGATTATGCTCCTTACGATATAAAAAACTCCTCTACTCGATTCTATCTTCTTCTATGATTGTTATAACTTTCCCATGAATAATTTCCTTTAGTACCTGCTTATCTTCTTTGCGTTGAGAATTCATATATTGCTCAGCTGTAAAGCACAAAAGTTACGTTCTCTACGATCACCAGGGGAGTAATAATTTGGTATAATATTAATAACCAACACAACATAAGCAAAATGAGAGTAAATGTTATTAAGATTTATTACAAAGTTTAGCTTAAAGACTGTTTAAAAAAATATTGATTGATATCTACCCAGTCAAAATCAAAGGAGCATCATAAAAAATCAAGATAATTTTTTCTTCATCATTATCCTTGATGAACCAACAAGGGAAATCAGTACGTGCACGTTAAAAAACTTAACTATTAAATGACTCAATTAGTGTAATCTCTTAAGCATATTGTCAATATTTTCTATTTAATCCTGCAAAAATAAAAACAATTGTATGAGAAAAATTTAGTAGAAGTTTTTTTCTTCAATGTTTTCAAAAATGTAAAGCAACATGTGGAATATTAATAATTATGTTTTAGTAGACTTGTTTATTTTAGTAGCACCGTTTTATATAATCATAAAAGTCAATTGATTGGATTTCTATTCAAGTCATGTAATTTCTTAATGTTACCAATGTGGAAGAAATATAAGTTGTCATAAATTTGAAATATATGTTGCTTTCAATAATGTTTTTCTAGCGAGTTGATAAGAAGAAATACTTTGGGTAGAGATCTATCTAGGTGATAAAAAGTTTGGGGACACCTGGGTTAGATGTATGCTGATAGGTAATATACTTGCAGGAAGTGAAGATTGTAGGTCGGAATCTTGGTTGAAGTTCCATTTAATCTTACACTAAATCTTATATATGATAGATAAAATCTTTTCACACCGTCTCTGGAGAATGAGGGTGTAAAGCTGTAAATACTCGTCGAAAATCTCTCCTATAATAAACTTGTTTGGGAAACAATTTTAAGGCTTTCAATGTAGACTCAACGCGGTAATGTGACCCACTCATTACTAAAATAGGTGTGAAGTAATAAATGAGCCATACATACCACCCCTGAAACAACACTAATTTCATGTTTAACTGGATATGTTGGAAACATATTACTTTGCTAAGAAACAAAAACTTTTATTTTTTAACGAATTCGTCTTCAAAAACTCCTTCATTGAAGGAGTAAATAGTTATTTTTTTCTCAATTTCATATATGATAATAATTCTATGATAATTCAAGTTGATGACGGATCAGCTCCTAACAGTGTTACTCATTTAAGATGTATGTTACTTCCTTTTTCTGTTTAGTGCAAATGAAGTTGAGAATCAACAACAAAAATGTTATTTTGCTAAATACAGGTATCTTTTTAAAGGTCATGTGTATTTAATAAGTAATAGTAAACTATTTTAATGTAGATCGATTAAAGTTGTAGCAGGAGGGTGAATAAGTTGCTTTACACTTGCCTCGGACTATTGTAGAGACTAGGCTTGAGATAGAATTTCCCCATAAGCTATGTGGCCTGCAACCACAGTCTGCCACTTCCTCACGCCCAGTCTTTACAGATCTATCTCTACATCGCCTTCCCAGCGTTGCCTGGATTTCCCATACTGAAATGAATTCCTCGTTACAGCTTCCTGATGGTTCCATGTTGCTGTAGTCTTTCCAGGCGTCCCACCCATATCAGCCTGACTTTCTTCGCTTCAGTCATAAGATCGTTCCACCAACTCCGCATGTGTACAAATGTGTCATATACCTTCATCACATACGGCTCCAAACCTTCTGTGGAGAGTCTTCCTTTGTCTTTGCCATATCTCCCTGGTTTCCAGTCAATACATCACAATAGGTCTCATCACAGTTCTCTATACACTTAATTTTCCTTTCTTTCATATCAGCTTTTGGACGACCAAATAAATTGTTGATATATATGAGTTTAAAATTAATTATATATTAGTTTTAAAAAACTATATATTTTAAACTAATGTATGAATTGAACCTTCTATCTTATAATTTAATTCCAGTAATCTATGATTGAAATGAGGGGCATAGTTTGGAGCCACAATTAAATTTGCTATTGCTTATAAATAATTTTGAATTATTTAACAAATTTCTTTCATTTTTCGGCTTCTGAAGTTAATTTTATCTTTTGAAAAAGACTCACCACATCACTGAAATCTATAATGACAGGTGTAGGACAAAGGGGACTGGTAGACTAATGCTGAGGCCACCTCAAGGACAAAACAATGGTCAGAAGGCTGCCTTACAAAGACACTGGCCTGAATTAGACCACTGTAATTAACGGCAATCACTATGCTTTGCCTATGCTCTTCTCCATCTGCTAGAGGGGTTTCAAACCAGCAGTTCTCTTCGAACAGACACTTTCAGCTTTCTTTAAACTCTCTTTAAAACTCCAAGATTAATCCAACCTAACAGTTATCAGAAAATTACTACTAAAGTTTAGGAAAGCAAAATAAAATTTTGAATTGCCCTCGTGAAAAAAAGTTTAAAAATCTACCGTGGCCTACACTCAACTTTAAGAAAGTCACATATTATCAAACTCAGTCCAATAAAATTATTTAATTGTTTATTTTAAGGCTTCTATATGAATTTAATGAATTATACAAATTTCATTTCTTACAACAACTTTTAGAAGTGATTACAGTTAGAACTGAACAGTTGTTTATTCTAGCAACATTTACTAATTTATTTATCAAAATTACTAATTTTCGAACACACAAAATGACAATCGTTGTCTGTCTTCGGAGTGACCCACATCTATCTTCCTGATGACGAGGCTATCAAAATATATTTCTGAATCTATTTCATTCTGTGTGTTCTTTTTGTGAATATAGATTATTTAGTTCGTGATTATATATACCGTTTCATTTAATTAATATATATATATACCAATTAATGAAATGGTATATATAGTTACAATTGATAAAAAAAATTAAATCAATGCAAACAAATCTTCTGACAAAGCAAACAAATGCCATTTTTTCAAGTTGAGTTTCATGTTTTTTGTGATACATTCATTCCTCGTATACTGGTAAAAAATTCTGGAATTTTTTTTCTTACTATCTGACCTAGCAAACTTTGCACCACCGAATAGTAATTTCGTGTTAATTTGAGTTAAAATTAAATTAGTTTTTAGTTATTAACATAATAACTGGCATGATAAACGTTATATATTGCCTTTAAGTACCTACTCAATTCGAACAGGAATAAAAAAAGTAAAATGAAAAAAAATTACTTTCCTAAGCATAATGTTTATAGTAATGTATAACAGCATTCAATTTATTTTGATTAAATCATTGCGTATTTTTAGTCGTTTTATCAAGAAAAGATTTTTGATTCAATTCAAGTTTTTGATTGAATTTTATTTATTTAAATGCATTTTGGTACACAATATTTTGTGTTTTTTCCTTCTACATGCAATAAATCAGAAGGTTTGCCTGACTGAGAAGGCCACTTATAACTGATTGTGTGAGAAGCATTGATTTTCCAAATTCACTCCACACACTTGTGTTGTACCAATGTCCTTGTGCTTTGTTGATTGTCATTGCAAAGGTGAGTCAGGACCGGAAACTTCAAACGTTTGAATTCCAGCAGCATATCTGTTGGAATCTCTGGGATGCGTGGCAACAGTATATCTTTGCCTTTTAATTTTCTGTTTTATAATTTTAGCTTCAATTATGTTGTTCATCAACTTTTCTACCAAAAGCGTGTTAAAGTTTTTTGTATATTTTTTATGTGCTTTTCAAATTAATTTACCTTTCCTTTTTCTGTATTCATTTATTTGCATATTAATAAAAAAACCCTCTTGGATGAATATCATTGATTTTGTGTAACATGTCACTTGGCTAGCTCCTATTCCAGTTAAATATTGTTAGCAGGAAGATAGTTCGTAGAATCAAATCTCTAAGTCTGGAGATCGTGAATGCCGAGACTGTGTCCACTTTAATGATATCAAGATTTCACATAAACACGTGAAATAACAATCAATTGATTGGACCAGAGCTAAATTTATTATCTATGAAAAATCGATGTTATTAAGAAATATACTGAGTCCCCGTTGATTAAATTTAATAGATCAAATATTATAAACATTAATTAGTAAGGGTTGTTCCGGCTTAACTCAGTGTTAACGAGGGCAATAGCCTCTTCTAAGGGGGTTGACAGCTAGCGGATAGTTTTTTACTCTTTCTTACTTACTCCTTTGTTTCCCCAAACATCCCTCTCTGAAGATTTGTCCTTTCCTGCACTTTTACCCTTTTAAAATACCACTCTTCCCTTCCACTCTCCTCAACCCCTTACCAAATGTTTTTACATCTAGTGTTACAGTTGGGTTTTTGACTCTGACGAAGGCTGCTTGTTACGGTTGAAATACCTTAGACTTTTTTCCCTTATCATATTGTGGTTTGATCATTGATTGTTATTTCACTTGTTTCTGTAAAATCTTGTTTTATATATATATATACTTACTGTCTCTAATTTTTGGTTGAACCGTCATCAGGAGAGTTGAGAAAGGGACACCAGGCGCACTTGTGAAGCGACGGTTGGAGACTCTCCTCCAACTCTCCTGATGACGGTAGAGATTAGAGACAGTAAGTGTGTTTGTTCCTTAGTTCTGTGTTTGTGATTTATCGTGAAACGTTTGTTGTCCTTTGGATCGTTTTCCTGTTTAATATATATATATTATATATATATAATATATATATATAATATTTATTTATTCCAGTGCTTATCATTTTATTTTTCTCTTTCAATCATAAATGTTACACGTTTTTTCCTTTGTTAAAATAATTATATATATTTACCTACTTTTTATAATGTATAATATGTTGGGTGATACCCATGGAACTATTATGTAAGAAAAATAGATAAGAACATGAATGATATCCAGAAAGGTAATTTCTCTTCGTTGAAACATAGATTTATTGAAATCTGAACTGCTAAAACCATGAGCCGGAACTCGTAATACAGTTGATGAGTAATTGGTTGTCTATTATCTGCAGAAGAATGCAGTTGGTTTTTAAAAGATATACACCTCAAGCATAATTCGGCTTTAAGTAGCCCATGAAGCGTTAAGAATATGTTCAATGATTCATTCTTAAGATTTATTGACTAACATTTCGGTCAAATGTTTCAGTTAAGATATAATAGCCATCATAAAAAAAAATACAAGATATCTGCAAACACGTACTATAGAATGCCAATTACTTTACTGTCAAGGATCAGGAATGTCTTTGATGAATCATTCCAACTTTCGGTGACTAATGTTTCACAAAAGTCTGTAATCAACAACACGTAATGCTGAGTGACATTAATACTTCACTAAAAGTAGGTTATAGTGATTGACACCTTTTTGTTTTATTTGTGTTAGCAACCATTAAAATCATTTGTCTTTTTTCCTTAAATAAATTATAGTTATCGCGAAAAAAAAGTAGTTTTAAATTTTAACAGATTTACTTGTTTCATATCTTGATTCTATTCAAGATATTTTTTGATATTTTTTCCATTATATCTGTCTGTGTGAATGCGTGATTCCCAATTCACATGAAATTTATGAAATGAACACGTTTTTAAATAAGGTTAAAAGAAACCATTTTTATCTTCTCATAGCCCACAAACGAGCCTTAAAGAAAATTAGTGACAAAGGTATCGAATGGATATATTTTGGGTATATTTAATAAAAACTTAGCTTCATTAGAAATTAAAATTAAATAATCTTATATGGGGAAGATGATACGTATTCATATGCGCGTTTTATGTAAACAAAGCGTTTCAATCACATGTAATTCTTCTTCAGGTAATAACTTAAATCAAAAGTATATTATGATAGAGAGTTTTATTGTTTTCAATATGAGTAAATATTACATAATAACTAACAGCATTAATTTAAAACTGAATAAAATTAGCTTTTTATAAGACTTATAAGTAAATTTGAGTGCTTGATTTTTGCAGGATGAGGCTCTGCGGTCGCTGTTTCGGCGTTTAGCAGATATAAGAGAAGCAGTGGAAAAAGAACGAGAAGCTTCTGGTAGAAAGGATTATCAATGGTTGCAAAACGAATTTGACCGAATGTGTGAGGACTATTCTGAACTATACAAGAAGCTGGCAGACATGAGAACTTACTACGAAAACACTTTGACAGAAATGCGAAAAGACCATGACAACTTACTGGAACAGTTCAACAACCTAAAGCAATTGGCAAAAACAAATCAAGTAACAGTCCAAGTAATATTAGTTTTAAATGCATGCACATTGTAAGTGCAGTAAAGTATAAATTACATTACGCAATGGATAACATCTTATCATGTAAACTGGTGTTGGGGTAGGTCAACCGATTTTGATGTTGTCCATCATCAAGAGTAACACAAAATCAATCACAAAAAACTACGGATACTTTTACACTATGATTTTCTGTATTTTGAAATTGGTTTGCAAAAAAAAAGAAAACTTCAACATTTTTTGATGATAAAGCCTTAAAAATCGCAACTACGTACATCTGGCTTACATAATTTAATCAAGAGTACCCAGTTTCTGTAATGAGACTCGAGAAGGTTTTCCCTGCAATGCTGTCATAGATAAAAATATCATCAGTTTTTGATGATTTTAGCATCTTGACTTATTTTGAGATTTATTGATACCTACGTATTAAACGAGTCAAGCAGACGATCCTTTATAACTATTTAAGTGTTTAAAAAGTTTTGTCATCTTCAGTCACACATCCTTCAATAGATGATTATAAAGAATCTCGAATTTTTCCTATTGCTTGGAGAATTTAAAAAAAATTATCCAAGATACATAAAATCCTGTCTAAAACACGTTATAAGAAATAAAACTTGATTTGATTTTTACACTCTTTAAGCTGAATGCCAATGTTGGGTTTGGAAGTTCAAAAATAAGGCAAAATCAATAAAATTTATTTGCTCTTATCAATTATCCAGACTTTTGAGCTCATAGCCATTGTAGTTTTGGGACATCAAAAGCACTTTGATTCTGATTAATCACTGCTGTTTGTTTGCTTAAAGACATTAAAAAATGAGATGAAAACAAACCCAAACTGCTGCAAGATAATGCAAGTTATTACTCGAACTGCAATTGTAGAGGGAATGTACGGACAACTGTTCCTCATCCTGTATGACTCTTAGCCGACGACCAAAAAAAATCAAGATCCTAGGATACCTATAAACCAAGAACTATCGGACCTGCATCAATATACATCCCCTTACTCACAACTATAATATATTTTATAAAATTATATATTATAGTTATAACATTTGCAAAAAAATGTATAAAAAAATTGACCTTTTAGTGGACAGTAATCAATTTTAAGTAATTTATAAACTGATTTTTATTTTAAAAAAATCAGTTTATAAATTACTCAAAATTGATAAACATACGTTGGATAGTTCAATTATAAGAACGATATATTATGTTTTTGAAACAAAGTAGTTAATAAAAACTATTTGTTTTCATGAATTAATCTAGACTTATGGGCATATAGCTGTTGTGGATAATTTTATTAGGTAAAAAAATTAAATTTATTGGTGCTTACAATCCAGTATTTAAGTAAATTTCTTTACTTAATTGTTCTGAATAATTAATCGATTTCCTAAAGAATCATTATTATGTGATTGTAGGAATGCTATCAGTGTACTTGGGTACATTCATATTTATTCATTTCATCCTAATTATTGTAGGGTAAAAATCTAATGAAATGGTCTCCACATATAAAAATTTTAATGATATAAACAACGCGTTTCGAACACGTAGTGTTCTTCCTCAGGCATTAACTAAAAAATACAATGACACCAGAGAGTTATCTATAGTGCAAAGTAAATAAGTACAAAAATTAATATAAAATAAAATAAGGCAGAAAGTACGAACCTAAGGATGAGTGCCTCTGAATAAGACTGACTGGAAATGGAATGGACATGGGTGGGGGTATAGGGTACATCTGTTTCTTATTAGAAGGCAGGTATATTTTTCTCTTAAAAGTTAGGCTGGGCCTTTACATTTTCTTTTAGACTAAGTGTAGGAAATATATTGAAAAAATAACACACAGAGCTATAAGGAAATAAACCAAATATATGTATAAGGAGAAAGTAGAACTTTTTTTTATTTTTATATAAATAAATTAAGAAAAGTTGTACATTTGGGAATTTGCTCATTGAGGCAAGTAGAAGAATTATCGCGCACTAGTTTGTTGATTTCATAGCCTTCTAAAATAGTTATTTCCCGGAATTTATTGTTTCTGTGTAGTATTTGTATATTTTGGTCTGGGAAAAATTGGTGGTTAGTGGTGACTAAATGTTTGGCAAAATGGGACATAAATTGTTTATTGTTGGGGATTTGGTTTTCTGTTTTACTTCCTGCATATGTTCTTTTATTCTTTTGTTGAATGACCTTATTGTCATCCCTATATAATGTGCAGGGCAATTAGCACATGACAATTTATATATACCAGAAAAAGAAAGGGGTTATTGAACTCATTTTAAAGATAACAGGGACTTTAAGTCACCTGAGTTTCTGTAAGCAACCTTTAAGTCATATTTTCGTAATAATTTGGCTATTCTTAAGGATGGATTCTAATTATGTTAAAATGACAGATTTTTTATCATTTTTAAAAACACTTAAGTAATTAAAAACACTCCCCTATTCTTAAATAATGAAATTTAACAAAAAAAAAAAAAAATAGGGGAACATTCTTAAAACTGACCTAATAAGTAAAATTTCGATGCCTTAGGTGTTATAAAGAATCCACTTCGTAAACTTTCTTGTAATATTTCTGTTGATATAAAATAATTTAATGCTTCAATTACAATAATTTAAGATAACGTTATAGAAAATGTTATTGACCACACAGTAAATATGGTCTGGACTGGAAAGTAAGAAATTTGATATAGTTCAAAAATATTAAACGACTGCAAAGTAAATTTAATAAACATTAAAGTAAAGGAAATAAATAAACAATGTAAAGATACATTGCAATAAATAGATAGCATTTGACTTATTTTAATGAATCCAATTGCTTTTATTACTCATTACCAGAAGCAATAATTAGATATTCTATAGGTAGTAATTATACATTTTGATTTGGACATCGCTAGTGTCGTGAATCAACCCTACAGTACTATTTAAATTACTTTCATATTTTTACATATGTTTGCTTGTACTTTGTCTTAGAAGTCCGGAGAGAATAGACAAAGAATGGAAGATACTTTGAAAGAGAGAATCGCAAACTTGGAAAGAGAGCTAGCTATGTCGGACAAGACCAAAGAGGAGTACCGATGCCGTTTGGGATACTTGGAAGGAAATATCGCGGAAAAAGATGATCTGTTGAGGAAGGAGACAGAGAAATATCTGAGAGAAATAGAAGATCTCAAGAAAAGACTTATCGAACTGGATGCTATGAACAAAAAAGTGTCTATAAAAATCATTTCTTCTTCAGAGGGACCATCCAAGGAATTTGTAAGTACAAGACTTAGTTGGTGACTTAAATGTTTTTTTCTCACATGCAATAGTTAATGTTATCCCATTGCCATTTATTCTGGCTGCAGTTTCTTCCTCTGAAACTGCTGCAAATACTTGATGTGGTATTCACTCTTACTTATATTTATGAATAAACAAAGTCCTATTATAAAGCAAGATATTTCGGACACATAGAGTTTTTCTTCAGATTTATTATCTTGTAATGAAAGGGTAGAAACGTATTGTTTTATAATAATACACTACTTATCCGAAAAATGATACCTGTAATTTCCCTGTGCAAACTCATCATTATAAGTACACTTATCACTAAGCTGTAAGGGCTGCGGTGTTAGTTCCTGTGTGCCAGTCGAGCAGAACTCATCTTCTTCTTCTACTTCTCCTGATAGCGACGAGGTCGAAATTTGAAGTGAGTTGTATACTGTTTCTATATATACAGGGTGTCCATAAAGTCCGTGTGCACTTTAAAAAATTTATAACTTTATTTATATTTGCGATAGAAATAATCTGTAAAAAATGTTATAAAGTTTCATGTATCTAGTTTTAAGTATAGTTATTGAATAATTTTTCATCACAAAATTCGTAGCAATTTTTAGATAAGTAAAAAATATTTTCTAAAATAGGGATTTTCTAAGAGATGGATCGGAAGGGGTGGACCATTTCATTGGCCTCCACGTTCGCCAGATTTGACTCCATTAGATTTTTTTTTTATGGGGACATGTGAAAACAATTGTGTATGCAACCAAACCTAGTTCATTAGAAGATTTGAAAGCTAGAATAACTAATGTGATTTCAGGCATTACTATAAATCAATTGGCAAATGTTTTTCGCGAACTGCAAAATCGTATTACCCTTTGTATTGCTAATGATGGAGGGCATATGGAAACTTAAATAAAATTTCAATAAAAGCTTAAAAAATATAGATTTACTTCTTTCAAATCCATTTTACAGATTATTTTTATTGCAAATACAAATAAAGTTATAAATTTTTTAAAGTGCACATGGACTTTATGGACCATTTTTTATGGTATATATATGGTATATAATATATATATATATATATATATATATATATATATATATGGTACCACTTTATGGTATATATATTTTTTAAATATTTTGATATTTCATCCTCACAGACCGTTTCATTATTTGAATTAAATTATAAAATGAAATATGGAAGTTTGCAGAGATTTAATTAGTTTTTATGAAAAAAAAGAAACAGACAACGTTATAAGAAATGATGGTTTCAACATCAACACGTTAATAATAAGCAAAAGGGAGAGGGTAGTGAAGAACAAATTATGTTTAGTATTCTTTATGTTTTACTTGTTTACACAAAACTAAACTATCAAAATAGTTCAATAGATTACTGTTATTATTGAGAAAATTGGATATGGAGATGGACCAAAAACACTTTAAAAACAAGAGATCTGATGAAATATTAGTCATATTTGTTGTATCACTTTCACAATTAGTGAATTATAATGAGTTCATGCGGGGTATGTGTTGGTTGAGTGAAATGTCTGTCTGAAGTCTGTACTTGGTTTATGATTCGCATAAATTGGAGTAGAACAAAATTATATGAAAATAATTTCAGCCTTTTTAATAGAATTAATGAAAAAGCATCCAAAGCAAATTATTTACTAATGTACTTGTGAAGTATTTTAAATTCAATTTAAAGAATATGAAGTGAAGAAATTTCTAAAGTAAATGACTATGAACAATTTCATTGCAATAATTATAATGATTTAACAGAAAATATGAAAGTCAAATGGTATTATGAAGATAAATTTTACTTCATCTTCTAATGAAACAAATAATGAGTTAATAAATAGAGTATTTTACTTTACTTTTGACAAGGTACAAAAATACCGGTTCTAATAAATATACGGAGATGGATCAAAAAACACTTTAAAAACAGAGATCTGATGAAATATTAGTCATATTTGTTGTATCAATTTCACAATTAGTGAATTATAATGAGTTTATGCGGGGTGTGTGTTGGTTGAGTGCAATGTCTGTGTGAAGTCTGTACTTGGTTAATGATTCGCATAAATTACAAATGTAGCTTTGTTGACAGGAAGTGACTAGTGATGGAGCTGAATCACGAGGAGGTGGGCTCAAAAAGGGTATGGATGACTATATAGATCCAAGATCATTGGAGGCTTTAAGGTCTGTCTACCCAACACTACACGACATGCTCAAAGAGGAGTCGATGAAAAGTAGGTGTAACGCTCACCATTATGCTAACCCTACATCAAGTTATTCTTGCACTAAGTTTGTAGTAGTCTATACCGAATTTTACTTGAATCCTCAGTTTACCAGTAGTGTCAAAGATACAGCCCACAGACCAAAACCGGTCTACGGGATGTAAGTTCAACGGCATGTTAAGGTTAATTAAATATTGCTGTAAATAATTACAAAAGATAATATATAAAGCAAAATATACTTCAGTTTGATATTTTGAATCAAGTTCTTCATCATCAGAGAACAATACATTTCCACTCTGATGATAAGAATAGTTCTATTATTATGAGTTTGAGACCCGGAAGCCTCATATCTTCCGTATGACTGACTGTGAATCACATGAAATGAAATGAAAAGGGACTCAAAGATCAAATGTTGTCTTATCGGGTACTGAGAACACAGAATGGATTAGAAAATCCAGGGGAATAGAATTTTTATTTTGTTTTTAATTTTATTTTACACCATCGTATTAGGCTTCCGCCAGCAGCCCAACATACAATTTGATCAGATCAATCCCTGCTGCTGACTGGATCAGGCCACTTCATAAGGGTTTTTCTCCATATCCTCACGGATGTTAAACACATTATGTTAATACATAATTAAATATGTATTATGTGTCACAAACTGAGTCGTCCAGCAGTTGTATTTCAAGATTTTTACAAAATATTGTATTGCAATATTGTCTTAATTGTACTGTTTTAGGTGTCCGTTTTGTTTCTTAAAAAAATAATGAAGATTAAGAATTAAAAATAAAATACTAAATATAAATTAATTAAGAATAACAAATTTTGGTCTTTTTTGATTATTTTCCCAATGCAGTTTACTTGCGATTAATGGGGATTTAAGCATCATCAGAACCAAAATGATTTTACCGACCCTGAGCTTTCTTATCAAAAATTTTTAGAAGGAATCGAATTGCGAGATAAGAAGGCTTAAAGTATTCATCATATGTATCATATATAAAATTGTGTGTTGGCAGATATGCACAGTTAGCAATAGGTGTGTATCTAAAATATTAAGGTATATATTTTTGAAACGTTCTATTTGTTAACTTTAAAAAGACTTGTATGCCAACTTCTTTCATATGTCTTTTGTTATGTGTTAGTGCTAAATATTATCTAGAGGAAATATTCTAGTACTCCTAGTAATAGTGATATCATACAAGTCTATTTTAGAGGAATCGAACTGTTTCTAGATTTTCCAAGTCATAATTCAAGTAGTTTAGTAGAATTAGTTATTAGTTTAACCACCAATTATATACCAAAGCAATTGTGGCTGTTTGTTATGAGTCCCATGGTACTAATACAAATGTTAAAAAAAGATATATTTGTGACGGAGTACCGTAGTATTCACCTTTACAATGTCTACCACATCCTTCCTCAGTGTAGTGGTATACTACAGTGAAGGTGAGTATAGTGCAACATGTGCTCGTCGGTCCAGTTTGATTTAATGCAGCGTTGCCGAAAGGCTAAGCTAAATCTAAATTAAGACGGATTCCATACACCTAAGACGGATTCTGTTACACAGCCACAATCGATAAGAAACACCTGTGGATTTGACCTGAACTGATTGATGTGCCTACGGATATGGTGAAGTACTATGTGCTATGGATTTTGGCAGAAGAACATTGACTAAAATTATAAATAACCACTTGAAATTGAAAATTACTGAATGGACAGATGGAACAAATACAAATTCAATCGGTATCATATGTTTTAAAACATAAATCCAACAAAAAATATCTCCTAATTTAAATGAACATTTATATTCATTTTAAGGGATTACTACTTATTCTACTATTATCTTCTGTTATTTACCCAAGCAGTTTATTTTTTATATATTTGTTTACATTCCAACCTCTTTGCATAAAGCTTAAAAACTTTATAAACAAAAAAATATTATATTGTGTACTTATTACGAATTCAACAATGTAATTCTCCATCCGATTGGAAGCCTGAGTAGCCCAGAGTCTTGCACGATCATCTCTAGACTGCTAGATCCGGGTTCAATTCCCACTGCGGCTCTTCATTTTTCACGCAGGAGGTGTGATTTTAAGAGAGAGTACAGCTGGAGAAGAGACTGAGCCAGGAAATGTCAGTCGGCAACCACCTCTGGCTTTTCGTGTCTTAGAGATAGTTGAAGCAAAATTAGTTTGAACCTTTAATCATTTTGGTCATTCCAGGATTTGTAATTCACCCTAATGTCAGTTACAGCTTCTAGTACACCATGATTTCCGTATTTTAAAAGTACAATGATCTTACTTACTTACCAAACAGTGCTTGTTGCTAAAGGTTCGGTTAGGTTAGAGCAGGGGTGTCAAACATACGGCCCGCAGGCCGGATCCAGCCCACCTGGTAGTTCGGTCCGGACCGTGGGATAAATTTGCATTATTAAAAAAAAAGGATCAGTATACTCAAATTTCCTTAAAATCTACCAGGAGTAGAGGGTTTTAGTATGCGCATAGAACTTGAAAGAAACACTTCGGCGAAACACTTTGGGACGTTAAGACGTCGGTCCCAAGCCTGTACGATGCCAACACTCCCTGAAGATCCATCCTATAAACAAGGATTTAAGTTCACTTAACCATAACTTAAAACTACCAATGTAGAATTATTAGAGAGTTGCAAAATCCTTTGACTGATCAGTGTCAGAGATGAAGCATTCTAACAACCCTCGATCACATCATCGAAAAAAATCATCTAATATAATTGATCTATTTCATTAAGTGTCAGTATTCATCTAATATGAGTCTTCATATTCCTTTATGATATAGTGTTGTGTGTGATTGCAACGTTAATTTTAAATTTTCCAAGAAATGTAAAAAGTTAATCCAGTTAGACTTTTATAGCTACAGATTGCCAGGTTTCCTGAGAAATCGTCTTGCTCAATCCAAAGCAATCAGCCAAATTAGCCTAAATCAATTCTGCCTGAAGTGACTGTATACTGTAGACCTTAAACAGAAGTAAATGGAAAACCAAAAATATACTAATCTCGTGTCTTGAATCGATAAACATTTTATATTGAAACAAACTTTTCATAACTTTCTGAAGCCTACTGTTTCAATTTATTCATACTTTCTGAAATTTAAAAAAAAAATTAGTCTTTCACATATACGAGTATATAAATAATTTTTGTTTATAAAAATTGTATATCTACATAGTACAGATTTTTACTTAATTATAGATATATATTAATTTCAAAAGTAGTGCATGTATATAAATAAAGTCTGTCAATTTTTGTACAAAAATTGTAATATGTATTCTTGAAAAAGAATAATTGTTGGTCAAAGTGCGAACAATTTGAATAACTTATAATAAATTACTTTAATTTTTATTAAATGACTGATGAATATGATTGTATTTAATTGGATTAATAAATAAAACTGTTCAACAATAAACAAATCAAAATATATTTTTGTATTATGACATTGACATTATTGCTCTTTTAGGTGAAGTCCTTTCTGGGCGTTTGTCGCAGTTAAGAAATGAATTTGTACGCACACAAAAAGAAGTATGTTTCCTCAGGTCAAACTCTCCACATGGGCGAGAAGCTATTCAGGAGAGAGTACAGCTGGAGAAGAGACTGAGCCAGGAAATGTCAGTCGACAACCACCTCTCGGTTTTTCATGTCTTAGAAATAGTTGAAGCAAAATTAGTTTAAACCTTTTATCATGTTGGTTATTATAGGATTTGTAATTCTACCCTTAATGTCAATAACAGTTTCTAGTGTACCATGATTCTGAATATTAAAAGTACAAAGTTTTTAAATACTTACCAAACCGTGCTTGTTGCTGTAGGTTCGGTTAGGTTAGGGCAGAGGTATCAAACATATGGGTCACCTGGGGGTTCGTTCCAGCCCGTGTGATAAATCTGCATTATTATAAAAAAAAGGATTAGTTTACTCAAATTTTCATAAAAACTTGTGGTTCTTATAATATCCACCAGGAATAGAGTGTTTTAGCACGCACAGAAATCATGGAAGAACACTTCGACGAAACTAACACAAGGAGGTGATAGTCCTTGAATAACATTGAATATCTGATTAGAGTCTGTTGGCGTATTATCCACTTTTCGTTTGTCCTCGCACCTTCACCAGCGAAATATCTCTGTCATAAAGGATAAAAGTGGATATAGAGTGTCAGATTTATATAATTATTATTAATAATTTTAAGATTTTTATAATTATGCTTTGCACTAATTATTAGTAACAGTGACTAATACAAAGAAAAAGGTGGAATTTTTGTTAGTTCTATGCAGTTTTACAGTTAGTTTACTGGTCCGGCCCACTTGAGATCAAACTAAGTTGCATTCGGCCCCGAGACCGAAATGAGTTTGACACCCCTAGGTTAGGGTTTAGTGGCCGAACTAGAAGAGAACTCATATAGGCCACAAACCATCCGTTTCTATACCATCTCTATTTTGATCCCAGAACTTTTGGGTTCAAATGCTTTAATCCTCAGACCAAATTTCATATATTATACTTGATCCTGGATAACTCTATTACATATAACTTCTGTCAATATCAATGTCAAAACTCTATTGAATTGAACTTCTGTCATTGCAGTTAATTTAATTCACTGCTAACTTTGTCTATATTGAACCCTGAAGTTAAGCAATGTTAGCTGTGCTTAACATTGCTTAACTAACAACTTGCGATGCGAGACATCATGTGCGTTGGTATTCCCAGTAATATGAGCTCACCCATGTGCGATGGGCGCCAAATCATAAATGAGTTACACTTTCACTCCTTGGATAGTACAAAAAGGGATAGAAAACAGCTACAATTAATTAAATATAATTAATAGTATATAGTTTTTACATGAAATTCAAATTATATTAATTTAGTAGAAAAATAAAATAACATGGACTTTGGAAAAGTCAAAATCTCACATGCTAGCTTCCAAAGAGGTACATCCCTTAATTCATGAAACTATCTATAGGGTAAACATTTCAATTACGCAAAAAATTTACTTGGAAATTTACAGTAATCAACTGGTTTCATTATCATCTCAGATAATGACTAAATCCTGACATTATACAGGCTTAGAAATGGCAGCTTTTTATCCTTAAGATAAATGCATCAAATGGATATTGTTATATGGAGTATATGTTGGAAGGTTGACGTATATTTTTTAAGGTTATTAAAGCGATGAACATCGGGTTTTGTTGAAAGCGGTTGATGTTGGATCACTTGGTAAGAAATCTATTGAAATTAGAAATTTCATTAAATCATTTCCCACTAAAATAACTAAATTATTATGAAGTCTACTTTTGTTATGTCTTCAAATTGAGCATATTGTGTTTTGACTTGAAGTCTTGTTTCAGACAACAAACTGAAGAGAATTGGAAGCAGTCTTGCTGCAGGAGGAACAGATTGGCAACAGGCCTGCATGCTGTCAGCAGAGTCTTGGCCGCTCTTAAAGCCAGTGCTCCGTCAGCTAAGCCAAATACATGTTCCAATTGAGTGTTCATTTCTTTTTGTAATAGCGGGTAGAACTGTGGTGTCGGATGGGTTCAAAAAGAGGGAGGATGGAAGGTGTATTTGTGGGGCCCTCTCAGAGAGTGTAGCTCATAGCTCACGTTCTAGAGGTATGCCCCAGATATGCCAGAGAGCGTTTTGAATATGAATCTAATACGGGTGAGTTCGTGGAATCCACATACAGAAACGCTTTAAAGAAGCACAGGCTGCGTTTCTTAAATTCGTCTATGCTATAGGAAGATGCAAGAGGACAGCAGTATTGCCCCCAAGTGGTATTCATGTTGGCTAATGTCCATATCATGTTGAATACTTCGGTTGTCTAAGATTTAAGCATGAGAAACGTTAATTTCTTGTTTTTCTTTTGTTTTCCTTTAAATGGAAGCCTAAAACAACGGTAGTTTTTTTTTTCATTTTCCAGTTTTTTTAGTATTAGAAGTTATCAAGAAATATGCTTCTTTTTAAATTTTATTAAGAATATTTTTTGTTTAGTGGAACCTTGCTTTTATTAAATTGTTATAAGATTTTTATTTTTCAGTCTATTATAATTCAGTCTCTAATTATTTTTAGTTTATGAAAAACATATTTTACACTTGTAATCATACTTTTTCATACATTTGTTGTACTCAAGTTACAAATTATTTTATTTGGAAAAAAAAGACGCAGTTAAAAATAGAGACAAATAGATGTAAACAATTAGATATAAAACTTGGATAATTGGAAAAGATTTGTAACTACCAATTGTATGATCTCACTCTATCTCATTCCCACACTCTCTCCGTCCCTCCCATCACTATACTTCTCTCATACTATCTCTCTCTCACTCCCTCTCTCTCTCTTTCTCTCTCTCTCTCTCTAGATCTATCTAACTCACTCTCCCTCATGAAACTCTATCCGAAAGACGTTTTTAAATTTAAATTTCACTACACACAGAATCAAATCAAGTAAATAGACTTTTATTACAATAGTACATTTCAATCATCATTGTCATATTTAGATTAGGTTCGAGTGGCCGTCCCAAGAGAGAACACACACAGGACAAAGATTGACTCTTTGCGATACCACATAGTGAACATTCAACATTAGGAGTTCCAAATTTTCCCTCACTCCAAGCGTATTTAGACAGGGAATCTTTAACAAATACCTGACATCATACAGTCTTCCGACAAACTGCTGAACACCCTCTCAGAAGGTTGAAGTGATCACATTTTTTCACCTTCTGCGTGAATAAATCAAGGTTCAAAGTGAGTATCGAAACCCAGATCTAGCAGACCAGAGACGAGCATGCAAGCCTCTGGCTATGCTGGCCTCTCCTTCTGTGCCAACAAAAAAAAAAAACAAAAAAAACAAAACGCAAGGTTTATAATAAATTATCAATACCAAAGTAACCAACTCTCTGAACTCTCTGAATAACTTGATATTCGATGTTACAGTGTAACTGACGATGACAGTGTAATAAAAATGTAGGATATGTAATTCCAATTTTTCAAGAGAAAATTTTTGAAACTCCATATTATTTTACTCCCATAAAAAACTCAATATATCAGATTTTGATACAATTTTAAATGACATTGTTATCCTAAAAAAACAATTTTAACTTTTTGAGGAGTTTTTGAGAATCTACTAATTGGAAGGTGAGACTACAGTAAGAATATCGACATTATTGCAAAAAAAAATGTGATTAAATACATATGCACATGAGATATTAATTTTATCATTGAAGTAAGATTATATTATTGTATGTGTTTTCAACATGTACCACTTTATTGTATTACATGCAAGTGATACATTCTTGTTAGTACGTTCTTTAGAACCATATAACTTAAAACTATAATTTGGCTATATACAGTGTTTACAAAGAATAAGTATTAACAATTAGACTATTTACAGTTGTTATGTAACGATATAGCATGATGTGTGTGTGTGTGTGTGTGTGTGTGTGTGTGTGTGTGTGTGTGTGTGTGTATGTGTGTGTGTGTGTGTGTGTGTGTGTGTGTGTGTGTGTGTGTGTGTGTGTTGTGTGTGTGTGTGTGTGTGTGTGTGTGTGTGTGTTGTGTGTGTGTGTGTGTGTGTGTGTGTGTGTGTGTGTGTGTGTGTGTGTGTGTGTGTGTGTGTGTGTGTGTGTGTGTGTTGTGTGTGTGTGTGTGTTTTGTATGTATGTATTGGTCTGTATATCAATGATCAAACCACAATAAGAAATGGGAAAACAAGACTAAGATCTTTCAACCGTAACAAGCGGTCTTCGTCAGAGTCAAAAACCGAACTCCAACTGACGAAGACAGCTTGTTACGGTTGAAAGATCTTAGTCTTGTTTTCCCATTTCTTATTGTGGTTTGATCATTGATTGTTATTTCACGAGTTTATGTGAAATCTTTTTATGGTCTGTATATGTGTGTAAGTGCATGTTTGTTCTGCATGATTGGGTACATAGAAACCAACAAATTATTGATTAAGTTATAGCTGTATTAATAATAATTACATCCTATTATCAAATTTCAAATAAACTGATACAATGAAATATCTAATGTTAAAGAAAGCATCAGAATTGTATATCAAATGGTGATCAAAATATTCACCTCTTTTCTCATTTTTATTCTGTTGAACTAGGCAGATAACACATTATAAATATTTCCACAAGTCTAGGCTCGAATAAAAATAACAAGTTTTGTTCATAACAGATGTAATTATATCATTTAAATCCATATATAGAAAGCAGTTAGTTGGACACTACAAATAGAACAATTAATCGGAATGATAGAGTAATGGATCGATTATCATCATTATCTTCAACTTTTCACACAAATATAATTTGTATGAACTATGGAAAAATTTAAATAATAACAAAGGTTCTTTAATTAATAATAATATTTTTTGAATGAGTTTTAAAAAATGTTTAAGGAATCATATGTTAATTGCATCATAAGGGTTTTGCATGAAACTCTGATGACGACTATATTGGATCAAAATGTCTTTGTTTTTGAATTTTGTAAAATTATTTTTTATTTATTTTGTTCTATTGTGATATACGTATCCTCAACTAACTTAAGTGATCCGTGATGCACGTGATGAAGTTTATAAACTTTTCTGATGCATCCAAAGCTGATAGGATTTTACTTATATTGTGCTGTATGGACGAAAAATTGTGAAACTTTATTTGACTCTCATTTTAGTGTGAGCAAGCCATAATATCAGGTTGATCTACATTGGGAATTTCAAATTTGAATTTACTCACGTTTATTAGAGTAACACTCTTTAACCAGTCCAGTATCTGTCATCGTGCAAACTCAGGACTTCATATCCCCTTTAAGAATATTTCATTCCATGATGAGAAAAGTGAAAATAAAGTTTTGAACCTCAAATCATCAGTGTTAAAGACAGACACGCTGCTTCTAGACAGCCGTTGGACTGTTTTTTTTTTCTAAAAAAAGCTGAAATTCTTCAATCAACAGCTGCCAAAAGTAGCTGAACCTGAATCACTAGAGCCACTGTCCAAGCAATGCTGAATACACCGGTTTTCTACTAGATTACCTGCTGAAGTTAAGTAACAATGGGCGTAGTCAAAACTTGAATGGGTGACACCACATTCTGTTAGTGGCCCCAGTTATATAATTCTAGGGATGAATCAAGTGATGCAATGAAAAAAAATAGGTTACACTTTTATCTCAATACATATAATACTTTTAAAAAAATGAGTGTTGAAAAAAAGTGTGACTCCATCGTTCTTCTAATTGTAGTCAATCAAAAATAGTAATTTGAAATACAAAAATCTCGCTATCTGATCGAAGAATTAAAACTAATTAAGAAAAAAATTGAAGTATGTTTTTCCAAGTAACGATTCAACAACTACGGTTATTGTAAACATGGAAAGTCCAAACAAGTTCAAGTTATAGTTAATGGACTTAAAACCAGCTTAATAGCTGTAAAAACCAATTTTAGGAATCAGAAAAGCTTAAATTTACAGTTTTTATATTTAATGTTACTGTTTTATAACTTTTAACAAATTATTTCTTGTCTGTGATCATTAATAAAGTAAGATCATGTTTTTATGCTGTTTTCTTAGCACGTAATTTATTTTTTTTTATTAAGTTATGTTTTTCCTGTTAAATAGTGAGTGCACTAGCTAGCTTTAATCGAATGTGATTTCTCATTTTTTTATGTAGCTAACATATCCCATTGGTGTTAGATTAAAATATTTTCCTGGGCACATCAGCTAGTGTTTAACAAAAGTAACGTGATTCACTTGCAGTCAACCTGCGATTGAAACAAAGAGAGATTAACAAAGAAGAAGTGTAGAAATGGTTGAAATAGAAAAGGATGTCAGTTGTTATGAAGAGGTTGACTTTGGGTATGTCATTCCTGGAAAGACGTACATTAAACGAGTCTCCAGCAGAGAAGACCTGGAGGTAGGTTCAGACTATCTTAGATACTACCAACACATTACGGTAAATCAGCTGTTTAAGTGTTATCTCTGGTCTAAATTTTAACTCACCTTCCTCTTTTGGAGCAAACTTTTAATGAATTTTGATACTTTGTAGTTAGCAATATTAGGCAGAGGCCCACTACTGCTAAATTCAGTGTGTATGATGGTTGGTAAGACCTGTCAGGTAGCACATTACTCACGTAAGAGAGTCATCTGCACTGACGTCTATATTAGATATCAAGAGTTACATAATGGCCCATACTATGTCCAGTCGGATCTAGTGAGAGGTATCAAGAGAAGAGTATTATTCTATGCGAATCTAAGAGGATTAAAATCTAGGTTAGTCAAGAAGATTTGAATAGGCAGATAGGTTTTTGCCTTCATTGGTTGTAAAGCAACAGAATTGATGAATGGATTACTACACCAAAAGCTTATTGGGCTTACCGCATATTGTATAAACACAATTCCATACGTATAAAAGAAACCTGACTGTAAGACTAGCACATTTATTGTCTGCAATTTTAGGACACTAAACAAGTCCAAAAGTCATCAGTTGAATAAATCACCACCTTCTAGGCAGAATCCTTTACTGCGTGAAAAGTACTTCTAGATTTCGGAATAGAATACAGATTGCATGATATAAGTTCATAACATAGATTCGCAATAAAGACCTATTACTATTGATACACTCACATACGAGTATACTCTATTCATGCTTTCATATCTGGTATTCCAAATTTACTTTTTTCGAGCTAAATTCGCAAGACCCATACTATTTTTTTTTATATTTAATTTTCAGTACGGTATGAATTTGACTAAACAAATTTTTTCCAACTAACTTTAATATATTTTATTGCAAAAAAATGTTAAATATTTGTTGATAAAAATAACATTATAATCATTCAAAGGTGTTTTATTATTGAAAATAATTTCTATTTAACTGAAGAAGAATATAATGAAGAAGAATTTCTAGCATAAAAAAACGAATAGAATTATAAAATAATTATATAAATAAAAGAAACGAAATCTTATTGAATAACCCAGTTAAAGCTTACATTAAACTCACAAAGATGAAGGAATAAACCATCGTATTAAATGAACATTTATAATAAACATATTTAGAAATGAGAATAAATTCTAATAAACCTTTATAATAAATGAATATTCATAATGAATATCATTATAAAATATAATATAGCAAATATTATTACTAAACCATCATAACATAGTGAAGATGTGTAGTTCAATAGTTAAAAAAATGCATGCATACTGTTGGTACCATTAAGATTAATGAAATTATATTCATAGATGGATAAATCATCTTAGCTTGTATACTGGTGTTGGAGTCATTGGACCTGTTTTGGACACTCTCCACCATCAAAAAAGCAACTGATCAAAATCGTAGATCTGAAGTATTCAAATCATGGATTTTAAAATAATCGGTGCTATTATTCACCATAATGTGAACTAATTATTTTAGATCACCTTCTTTTGAAGATCCCCTGTTTATGAAATGAACATTCATGAACCTGTGTTCATGAACGGTTCATTCATTCCTTAGAGGCCAGGTTAGCCCAGGGGCAACATGCTCGCGTTTGGATTGGTAGCTTCAGCGTTCAATACCCACTTTGACTCTCGTCTTATTCACGCAGGAGGTGAATAAATCTGAGTTAGTCGTCCCTCGGAGAGGACGTTGAGCCCGTTTTGATCTTCGTGTTTCTCGGCATTTTGTGCCGTCGCCGTTAAGCCGTCGGTCCCGATTCTGTACGATGTCAGATACTCGTTACAGATCCCTACTGTAAATACACTTAAGTTAGGCCAAATTTAGGACTCCCAATATATACTCCCAATGCATAATTTCAATTTTCTTTTTTATAATAATATTTTTATAATTTTCAAAGTATATATGCATTTTTTTAACTATTGAACTACTCATCGTCTCCATTTTATGATGGTTTAGTAATAATAATTGCTATACTATATTCTTATAATTCATTCATTATAAATCTTAATTTATTTTGATGGTTTATTATAAATTTATTATTATTTATAAATATGTTTATTAAACATATTCATTTACTATGATGGTTTATTCCTTCTTCTTTGCGAGTTTAATGAATGCTATAAATGGATTATTCTGTTACAATATTCTCGTTTTTTTTGTTGCTAACAACTCTTCTTCATTATATTCTTATTCAGTTACATAAAAACTATTTTCAATAACAAAACACCTTTGAATAATGATAATGTTACTTTTATCAACAAATATCAATATTTAATATTTTTTCTCGTGTGGGACTGCCACTGTAGTCTAACCCTATCCATCCCTTTATCCATTTGAGTGTTCAAATATGGTTTTGATGATCAGAAATTTATTGAAAGTTCAACCCTTGAAACAAGTTAGAATGAATTCTCAACAAAATTAATTAATTAATTAAATTAATTAATTAATTTTTTCACTGACAAAAGTGAAGTCAGTATGTCTTTTTGTACACGAAACCTGTTTGATAAAACGTACTTCTAGTTAGAAAACTGTATATTTAATTTTCTTCTAAATTGATTATTAAAATTTCCTTTAGGTCGTGAGTATAACAAAATCAGAATTTTTGAACCCATACGAAATTCTGTTTGAAGTCACCATTGCAGAAAAGAATTTGTTAGAAATCAAGTTCTCTCCTAGAGCCCCCAATGAGAGAAGTTTTAACTACTTCATCGTGAAGACTGTAGCTTTTTCTGAATATATACTCAAGCTTAAAGGACAAACAGAAAGTAAGTTAGTTTTATTAAATATTTTAGATTGAATGGCTTAAGTTATATTGGGATGATTTAGTATTTATTGTTAAATAAAACCAAAATTTCGGCTTTGGTTTTGGTTTGATCCTTGAAAACAGATCGATTCTAGATTATATATGTTTTATTATAATACATATAAAAATAGAGGTTAAGTAATTCTTAAGGATTGTTTTGTCATAATTTGCAATATTAAAACAGTCTAGGTCAGTGTCAATCTTTTGTCAAGTTTATCAGACAATCTGAAGATTAACATCTTTATTGTATAGAATCAGTTCGGTCGTTATTAACGTTTGTATCCAATGACATGACAAAACCCTCAAAACTTTTAAACCCAAAAATATTTAAGAATTACTTAATATCTATGAAGACAGAAGCTGAAGATTATGAATGATTTAAATAACATAGAACGAAACTCATTCTATGCCACCTAAAGATATCAAAAAACTGACAAAACTTCAACACTCAAAATTTGGAGCTCACATTCTAAAAATTTTTTTTTTATTTTATTTTATCTTCTTACAGTTTTTTAACTCATTATATTAATTTGTTAATTTCTTTACATGTTTCTTATATTTTCTGTTTTCTTCCACACTATTCTTTTTTAAATTTCTTTCATTATCGACTCCTTCGTTTATTTTTTATATTCTCCTTCGCTGCAGCACTGCTTTAGCCCTCTTACCAGAGAGTTTTTCACTTGACTTTCGTCCCTCCGTCAATTCACTTCTTCTCCTGAAAACGACCGCCATAACGGTCGAAATATTGAAATTGAGTCTTTTATTACATTTCTCTCTATGTGTCACAGTTTATTTTAAGTATTATCAGTCCTTCTGGATCACATTTCGTTTATCATATATATATATATATATAAACATTTCACATAAACACGTGAAACAACAATCAATGATCAAACCACAATAAGAAATGGGAAAACAAGACTTTTCCCTTTTCCCATTTCTTATTGTGGTTTGATCATTCATATATATATATATATATATATATATATATATATTATATATATATATATATATATCAATGATCAAACCACAATAAGAAATGGGAAAACAAGACTAATATCTTTCAACCGTAAGAAGCGGTCTTCGTCGGAGTCAAAAACCCAACTGAGTCAACTGAGTCGGGTTTTTGACTCTGACGAAGACCGCTTGTCACGTTTGAAAGATCTTAGTCTTGTTTTCCCATTTCTTAATGTGGTTTGATCATTGATTGTTATTTCACGTGTTATGTGAAATCTTTATATATATATATATATGAAAAAGACACGCATAGAAGGAACGAGAACACCTACTGGATCAATATTTCAAACTGAAGCTTGTCATCAACAAGAAGACAAGCAAGAAAGAGAGTATAAGGGAAGAAGAAGAAGAGGTACGTGCAATCAGGAGTGAGAGTGAAAGGTGACATGAGTTCCAAGCAGTAGTCTCAATTCCTTGGTATATATAAATATGATCAAACCACAATAAGAAATGGAAAACAAGTTTAAGATCTTTCAACCGTAACAAGCGGTCTTCGTCAGAGTCAAAAACCCAACTGTTGTGTTGGGTTTTTGACCTGTGCAAACCTAGCAGTTCGGTTTTTGACTCTGACGAAGACCGCTTGTTACGATTGAAAGATCTTAGTCTTGTTTTTTCAATAAATATGTTACTTGGCCAATTCCTATTTTCTTTAAACCCTGATGGAAGGAAGTTGCTTTGTACAACTATTCAGTGGATCACAAATGTCGAGACTATGGTTCACTTTAATATATATTAAGGACGCAACAACACAAACACTATTATCGTTTCATACTATAGTTTATTAAAAAAGAATTACAGAATAGAAATCTTACCTTTCATTGTTTCTTGTCTTGTTCTTATACAATATGACTGTTTTGTTGTGACATTGGATTAAAATTTGAATATTTTGAAAGGCTATTATTTTTCAGAGTTGGTAGTCGAGACGAGTGTTAAGAAACTGGATATAGATGTAAAGAAAGGGCAAAGTGATAAAAGAATGATAACATTGAGTAATGTGTCGATGTGTCCTGCTTACTACCAAGTGGACCTCGGGTGTCGGCAGGACATTAGCATCAGTCCCACCTGTGGCTGCATCAGGGCCGGTGAAAAGCAGAGGTTCCACTTGATTATATGCCCTCGCAAAACAGGAGCCTTGTACAGACAGATAACCTTTCTTATTCATCTTCATGTATTTGCTTTCTTTCTGTACTAATAACTATTGTACCATCTGTTTAAACAAAACAACATATTATTATTAAATACTTTCTTCAAAGGCAGTTTAAACAAAAACTTAATTAAAATGAAATTAAGCCAATTCGTCCATATTGATGAAAAATTAGTGATAATTTATTGGGTTTGATCATGAAGGTGAAAATGGAATAGTGTTTTTTTTTATTTGAACAACATATACTACAAATATGAGTAGGATCTTTCTTTTATTTAAATAAATATCACATTCTGCGGTCATGCAGAAAAACCAAAATGGTTGAAAAATACAAATTTCAATACCTTTCATATTATGAATCCTAGATAAACATCCAGTCTTCACGCAAATATATCTTTATATATATCAGCTCAAAAACGAAGAAAAACAACACTCAGAGAAAGAGACACACATACAAACTCAAATTTTCGGATGATTCGTCTTCAGGAGAAAAGAGAATGGGTGACCAAGTACGCCGGAAACACAACCATTCCTTGGTTGCTCATTCTTTTTCCTCCTGAAGAGGGATCATCCGAAAATTTGAGTTTGTAAGTGTGTCTCTTTTGTGTTGCTTTTCTTCGTTTTTGAGCTGATTTGCGTCCAGTTTGGATCGTTTTTTACGTATTTTCATTGAAATATATATGTTTATATATATATATATATATATATATATATATGTATGTATATATAAATGATGATCAAACCACAATAATAAATGGGAAAACAAGACTAAGATCTTTCAACCGTAACAAGCGGTCTTCGTCAGATGACGAAGCTGACGAAGACCGCTTGTTACGGTTGAAAGATCTTAGTCTTGTTTTCCCATTTATTATTGTGGTTTGATCATTGATTGTTGTTTCACGTGTTTATGTGAAATCTTTTTATATATATATGTATATATATATATATATAAACACTAAAACACTTTTTCTTCTTCTTGGAATTTGGTCAGAGTTAATATACGGTAAGCGCCTTTTCGCCAACGTTTCGTCTTTAATTTAAGACATCCACAGGGCTATAAACTAACAAAAAACAATGGACATTTATCATATACTTATATACAAACCATATTTCTTTGTAAAATTATTTATAAAATATATATATATATATATAGGTGTGTTCTCTAATCGGGGTTCGGTCAATTTTCCAGGATAAAAAATCAAACTCTCGTTGCCAACGTTTCGGTTTTATTTAAAACCTTTTTCATAGGCATCTTCTCCATACACTCTTCTTATATCCTCATAAAAACCCATATTTCTTCTTATATAAACCCAAATATACACACTATATATATATATATATATATATATATATATATATATAAATATACTATATACATACCATATTCTTTAGTAATATTATTTGTAAAATATATTAAATAATATATATATATATATATATATATATATATATATATATAGAAACAAGAGGGTTTCCAACACTTTGAAATCAGGTTTCTTCTAAAATCCTCAGGTTACATCTAAAATAAATGTTAATAGAAATAAAGTCAAATTTGAAAACTGAGGTTATATAAGGTTTAGGTTAGATTGCAGTGGCAGACCCACGAGAGAATACACTTAGGCCGAAGATTGGACTTTGTGAAACTACACAATGAACATTCTACTTCGGGAGGTTTTTTTGTCTCTCTCAAGTGCATTTGGAGTAGAGATCTTTAACGAGTACCTGACATCGTTCAGATTCTGGACCGACTGCTTAACGCCCTCTCCGACGGGCCGATTTGCTTAGATTTTTTTCACATCCTATGTCAATAAGTCGAGGACCAAAATAGGTATCGAACCCAAGATCTACCAGTCCAGGGGTGAACATAAGCTCCTGAGCAAAACTGGTCTCCTTATAGAAGAATTTTGTGGGAAAGTAGGAGAATAAGAAGGTTAAGGGATATGCTAAGGATAAAGGTTAGTTACAATAGCGGTGCTATCTTAAGATAATGTATAAACTTCAACCATTAAACCATGTCATATGAAGAGGAAGAAACTCCACCTTTTAAACATTTAAGCATTGTACACAATCCCATACTTTAGATCAATAATTGTTTATACTAAATATTGCTAAAAATTTAGAAGACCACTGAATGTGCTCATTACAACACGGAGCTAGAAACGAAATGTTCAAAACGCGTTCCTTTTTGCGCGAAAACTAGATTTTTACCTTGAATGCCCAACATGAGTAAAAACCACACAATAAATGATTCCAATATTCATGAATATATTTGTTTGATTTTAATCCGTTTTTTACTTGTGTCATTGCATTTCTTTAAAAATTATTACATATACAAGTTATTTTTGTAAATAAGAAACATAAAATACCGAATTTAAGCAAAAAATTAGCATGAAAAAGTTTTAGAAACACATGTGTACTTTATTTTTCAAATCTATATAAGAACATTTGTCAAAGTTTTTTTTTCTGTGGAAGAAAACTATTAATTTTACTAGGAATATGTATTAATATATAATAAGGTACTGTTTTCTTTTGTCATATTTATCATATCTACTTTACATTCATCATAAAAAATTCAAAAAACTTACTTACATACTTTGAATTTTTTATGACGAACGTAAAGTAGATATGACAAATGTCCATTGTTTTTGTTAGTTTATAGCTCTGAGGATGTCTTGAAATAAAGACGAAACGTTGGCGAAAAGGTTTCCATATCTTAACCCTGACCAAAATTCCGAGAAGAATAAAAAAGTGTTTAAAGCATAATGGCATATGAATCTTCCTGATTTACATATTTAGGATCCTAATCCTAATTAGGAATCTTAATCCCAATGATTGCATTTATTAAATGATTGATTTAAATATATGCAGTGTAATCAGAACTTTGTAAAAAGAAACATCGCTTAACATTTAATCTCCATAATTTTAGGAGCCGATAGTAATTCCTCTGGAAATAAAATGCACTATGTCTACATCTCCTGCATTTTACATAACCTACATTGAGCCTTTGGCGCAGCCTTCAAACAAGTACTTGATCCCTTTTTGGCCTCAACCCGATTGGTGTCGTTGGACAAGAACTGCTTCTTCTCCTGTCACCATCAGTGAAACTTGTCTTGATTTCGGCTCCGTCGATATTGATAAAGATCTCGGCATCATTCCATCCCATACTGTTCTTCTTACCAACAATTGCAATGTCAACATTACAGCCTTCTTCAAATCAGGTACTTTGTAAACAGCAAAAATACTTCAAACATATTACCCATAATTTGTATGTTATAAGCAAAACTTTTAAATATCCCAAACGTGTGTTTATTATTCAAGAAATTAATTCCTTTCAAAACTTTTCTTGTTAATAGCTTTGCAAACTCCTGTTTTGTCTCTCTATATAGGGAAAATTAATCATATTTTACTAGCACTTACTAATGAGGAAATAATTACGATTTATAAATACAGTGATATCTCGTTACATGGAAACGTCTGTATACAAAAAATTTAAAATATGAAACGTATTACATTCTACCTCACTTTTAAAAAAATAATCATGATGTGAAAGCGGAAATAAGAAAAAATAATAAAACTCAAAATACACAAACAAAAATCTGAAATTAATATTGGAATAAAATTGGCGTTAAGTTTAGTAAATTATCATAATTATTAGTGCAATTCATGTAAATTTCAAGTAAAGTGGAGTTAGTAGTTCTTTAGAGTTGGTTGCAGTAGGTGATTGGAAGAAGTGATGGTGATTTGGTGGTCAGTAATGCGTGTAGTTGCAGTAGGTGATTCGAGGTGGTGAACAGCAGGTTGTTAGATGTGGTTTAGTTTACAGTAGTGTGCATGGTTGCAGTAGGTGATTCGAGGTGGTGAACAGCAGGTTGTTAGATTTGGTGAACAGTAATGTGCGTATTTTGCAGTAGCAGATTTGAGGTGGTGAACAACAGGTTGTTAGATGTAGTTTACAGTAGTGTGCATGGTTGCAGTAGGTGATTTGAGGTGGTGAACAGCAGGTTGTTAGATGTGGTTTAGTTTACAGTAGTGTGCATGGTTGCAGTAGGTGCTTACAGGTGGTGAACAGCAGGTTGTTAGATTTTGTGAACAGTAATGTGCCTAGTTTGCAGTAGCAGATTTGAGGTGGTGAACAACAGATTGTTAGATGTAGTTTACAGTAGTGTGCATGGTTGCAGTAGTTTGGTTAGAGATGGTTATCGGTAGATTGTTAGATCTGGGGGTCAGTAGTTTTCTAAACGAGGTTGCAGTAGATGATTTGAAGAACTGAGCAGTAGATTGTTAGATTTGGTTATCAGTAATGTGCGTAGTTGCAGTAGGAGAGCAGCAGGTTATTAATGTACTCGTAGTTAGCAGTTGGTAGTTAGAGGTCAACTATAATTCACCATTCGCTTATATTTTGGTGAGAGTTTTTTTTCCTGTAAACAATGTCTTCATTTTGTAAATGAACGCAGTAGTTAAATATATACAGGCAAGAAGATTGTAATTACTGTTTATAAATAAAGAGCAAGGTGACGTGTTGCAAGAGGCAGTCATGTGAAGCTATAGATAAAATTAGGAAAGGTCGCGACATGAATATTTCTCCCACAGTACCGCCTGCTATCCTCTCGAGACAACAAAGCCCGTCTCATGATTGTTTATCTCTTACTGACTGCTGTCTTTTAACTATTGCACTTTTCAACCTATAGCTTTATCTGGAGTGTTTAAAACTGCGATTAGGAAGAAAGCTGGTCTATACATCCTCCAGGATAATGATTCCCACTCACCATTCCGAGGACTAAAAACCAGTTTCTTTGTCATTCGATATCAGGCAGTAAATAAAATATTGATTACCATTGCTCAAAAGATATTTATTTTAAAATTCAACCACATTCTCATCTGCCTTTCTTAACGTCATCTTTTTTGACATATGCATAACATACTTTATAAAACCAAAATCTACCTAGAAACTATGAGATATTTGATTCTGAGGTAAAATGGATAAACCAACAAAAGTCTCCACACAAATGAAGTTTTATTCAACGCGTTTCGAACACTTTGTGTTCATCATCAGGAAGACACCAAGGATGTGGTACTGACGGGTTGGTCAAGTGAAAACAAGTGACAACAACAAACAGCAACAAGAGTTGTTTTCACTTGACCAACCCGTCAGTACCACATCCTTGGTGTCTTCCTGATGATGAACACAAAGTGCTCGAAACGCGTTGAATAAAACTTCATTTGTGTGGAGACTTTTGTTGGTTTATCCATTTTACCTCAGAATGAGTAAATACCACACAATTACGGATTTCACAACTAATGATTTATGAGATATTTGTTTCATGTTTGGCAATTTTTTTTTTATTACATTCAATAAATACTATTTACATATCTTCATAATGGCTATATCAACTTTATCGTTTCAATTCATCATATCTGGAAGGCCAGTTCAGTGAAAATATATTTCACATGAAACTTTTTCCTGGCACCAAATAGATTGAAGGGCACTTCTTCTGAGTTTTTTAATGAATGCAATGAAATATTTACTTGTGTTAATCAAGAAAGCCTACATATACTATTTTGATATACCAAAACTAACAGATTTGATCTATAAAGTTCATTGGCAGTCTAACTAACAACTTATTCAATCTCCTACGAGGTTCATATCTTGAAATTTGCAGTGCGTGCTTAAAGTTGGGTTTTTTTATTTTATCATAAAAGAAATAAGTTACCTATTTTCATTATCAGCTTATTAATGCTTATCAGCTTATCATTAGTGCTTATAATAACGCATTGGTACTTTGCTTTAGAGTAACGTTAATACAATGTTAAGTATATGTGTATACAGTATATAAACTACAGCTGTCACTTGGTCTAATCATAATGAAATTCGACATATGAGCTATCTTTGATAAAAATAAGTTTACAGTTATTTTTAGAACATTTCAAAACAGTTGTAAGTTATATTATCATGATTTTTTTGTTCACCGATATACTGATCGTATTCTTTTGTGAAACCTGTCACTTCGGATTCTCACAATAGTTACTTATGATGATTTTTTTGAAAGAATTTCTTGATTATTAAATGTGATTTTAATATCATTTGGCCACATAAGTAAGCTGTAATAACTAGAATTAATTTTAGGTAGTGAAATTTCTCCATATGGTATTATAGATAAAAAAGCTTGACAGCGTTACCTTGAACTGCCCTGTGCAATATAACCTTCCTTCACGGTCTGCCAATATTTTTATTAATTCATTTCAAATGATTTAATTGTTGTCATTAATAGCTGTGGTCATTCCAACTAAACACTTCTTTTCTTACTCACTTTATGAAGCTCGCTTTTTATTACTAATCTTGTGATTTCCTTATTAAATTTCCATTTCAATCAACAACTTCTTTTTAAATCAATTAGAACTTGATATTTTTTTTGCAGTTTCAATCATAGTAAATCCATCACAAACGTTTAATTCTTTGTTTCTAAATCTCTATCACATTTACAGGTTTTTGTCTTTTGAAATATTCTGAAAGAAGAAAGTGAAACCTATTTATTAAGTCACATTTATTTTAGCTGTGATAAAAAGATTTCACATAAACACGTGAAATAACAATCAATGATCAAACCACAATAAGAAATGGGAAAAAAGACTAAGATCTTTCAACCGTAACAAGCGGTCTTCGAAGACCGCTTGTTACGGTTGAAAGATCTTAGTCTTGTTTTCCCATTTCTTATTGCGGTCGAAGCGGTCTTCGAAGACCGCTTGTTACGGTTGAAAGATCTTAGTCTTGTTTTCCCATTTCTTATTGTGGTTTGATCATTGATTTAGCTGTGAGTGAGTCACTTTGCTGGATTGATTCTACATAGGGAGTTCTAAATTTGGACCCACTCACATTCATGAAAGTAGCACTCTTTAACGTATCTGACATGCTTGAGGATTGAAGCACTAAAGACTTATATCCTTTCTGAGAGACGACAAGAACAAAATTGTCCATCTCTCTCATGAAGAATGAAAAGCATCATGCATCATTCGTACCTCCATTCTTCAGTGCCATCACCAAGCACTCTCTCTGTTAGACCGCTTAGTGACCTCAAATATTAAGACTTACATATCGCTTCCTTTAGACAATTTTTAAAAGTATTCCAGCCTACCTTCAGAAATATGTTACAGAGAACATAATTACCTTTTATTAAGTTACTAGACTACCCGCGACCCTTTGTGTCGCTCAGAAATTATAACAATAGGTATTGAAATTAATTCAATGAACATGATTGACCGGGATAATTATAATCGTTGTTTCTTATTATCAAGGCTCGGAAAGAGATTCTTATATGGTCCAAGCTTTTCATACAGTATTCTTAACGTGTCTCATGATATATACACAGTAAGTATATTTAGCAGAATATAAATCATTTAAAAGTAAAAAAAAATATTTTATGACGTAAATAAATAAAACATCAATTCAAGTTATATAGACAATGAAATATATTTAAAACAAACAAAACATGTTAATTGAAATATTCAATTTATTCGCCTAAGATAAAACGACATTAATGAGAGGAATGTGTCTTTATAATATTGCCTTAAAATATTCGTATTTTATCTGACAGTTGTGTTCAAGTTTGTTTCTAAAATTATTCATTTTTAACCTTTAATGTAGTAGTTTATTTGTTACATTTATATAATGCATTTTCACTACTGTGATCGGCGAGCACGCATGCCAAGTGGGCTACCCTGGCTCCATGCTTTTAGTTTATTACCAGTGTTTATGTTATGCAAATATTAAATGAAAAAAAAATTTTTTCTTTTGCATTTATATATAATACATTTGCACTACTGTCATTGGCGAGCATGCAAGACACTCGCTACTCTGGCTCCAATTTTGGGAATGTAGTGATAATTTTCTTTTATTTAACATTATTCAGGTAATAAATAATATATATTTAATTTCAGGTCTCAATCTCCAGGGGAAGTGGGTGAACAAACAAAAAACTAACAAACTCACGAACTTTATATATACAGATTAATATAGTTGATATAAATAAATGTACATTTACCTAGGGTATTCATGAACATACTTCATGAAATTAAATTTGATTTTATCATAATTTCTCCAACTTTTTGTCTAAATATTATCATTTTAGTTTTGGTTGAAAAAAAAATTCTACAGTGATCTACATTCATCTTTACTGTAAATTGATCAATCGCCGTCAATAAAATTATGAATGTTATTTTTTTTTATTGTAGTCAATACATTTTTCCAGATATAATAGAATTGTAATTAGGTGATGATATACAACAATGGTGTGCGCTTATAAATTATAATATTTCTGAATAATAATATTAAAAGGTAAAATTAATATACATTTAAAATTTATAGCACATTAAGTAAAATTGCAAACCATAAGATAATAGAAGAAACAATAACTAATTAGTTATATTGTTAGTTATGAATTAGCTATTCAAATTACAGTAACAAACTTTAGCAATCATAGTAATATTTACTGCCGTTAGTGCATCAACATAGTAATGTGCCCAGTCCATAACTAAAATGTGAACTAAATAACAAATTAGTTCATTTTTTCACAGTTTACAATGCCGGGTACGAAAGCATGTTAATTTTCTGAAAACGAAAAATCGTAAACTGTAAATCAGCGTTTTTCATTTATCTATGTATCTTGATATATATATATATAAAGAAAAACAATAGAAATAAATGCTCTGAGACCTTTAAATTTATGTCAACAGAGAGCAGACAAAGTAAAAACTAAGTAAAGTAAAAAAAAAACTAAAAATGGTTAAAGTAAAAACAAAGTGAGTCTACTTTTATGTTAGCTTCTAAGTTTTTACTTTGTTTACTCTCTGATGACATAAATTTAAAGGCCTCAGAGCATTTATTTCTATTGTTTTCCTTTTTTCATTGTGGATTAAATCTTTTTGATTGCATCACGTGTTTATTTATTGTGATTTTTCTGCACACACACATATATATATATATATATATATATTATATAATCAAGAGCGGTTTTTTCATATATACATATGTATAGAAAACATATGTATCTAACCGCTCTTGATGATCTGTTAGAACTACAATTGAAGCTAGGATTCCTATATATTATATATATATATACACTTTTTTCGTTGAATCGATTCAAAACGGACAATATATAGTTCAATATAGACAAAGAAACATAGAGAAATGAAAAGACACCTTACAGTTCTAATTTATTGTGATTTGACCTCTGCAGGAGAGATATAGAGAGGGATATATCATAGCGCACTAGTAATCAAGAGACGGTTGGAGACTCATATGAGTTGAGTCTCAACCGTCTCTAACCAGTGTGCTATGTACCGCTCTTGATGATCTGTCTAGAACGTTCAAACAGCAAATTAGAACTAAGTGTGTTGATTTCTCTATGTATATATATACATATATTGAACTATGTATATATTATATAATATAATCCCAGTGTTAAGGTTACTTGTAATGTTATCTTAATAGTCTAGTCAAAGGTTTGGCTATCGATCATAGCAGAAGTAAAATTAGTAAGACAAATTTCAGAACTCCTGGTATGGACTCGAGTTAATATAACGGAATCTGCAATTATCCCTTGTTTTTGGCACCTAAGACTGTCCAGTTGTACTATTTAACAGTAAATAATCAACAAACTGTAGTAAAATACCGGTTGATTCCTGATACCGGTTTGAATTCAAAAGATGGCTTATGTTTAAACATAATTTACTCAGTGAGAAAGTGAATTAAAGTCGTAAAAGTATTGTGCATGTAATTTTATAGTATGCACACAAATAATGTAACAAACAATTTTGAGATGTGCTCATATTTTAACCACTCTACTTCAATCAAAGAGAAACTTTTAAGATAATTTGTTTTCAGATGAAAGCGGAGTGTTTGAAGTAGAAGAATCAATGGTTAAGATTGGAAAACAGTGCAGCAAAGAGGTGAAACTTTATTTCAGGCCAAACAAGCGAGATGAGTTCTTTAGTGATCAAATACCAATCGACTTTCGATGGGGAAGTCAATTGATAAACGCTATTCCGTTTTCACCATCTCTGCATCTCATGGGTAGAGTACACACCGTCAATTCTCTTCATTGCGTAACATTTAATCAATGATCTTATTGTCGATGTATCAAAACAAGTACTAGCCAGTAGCTGCTGAGCAGCCCAGTTCCACTCAATCTGAGCATTTCTTCTCCTGAGGACGATGAATGCCAAGATATCAAAGTAGTTTTGACAGTAACTGTATGTTTCATTTCATTTATGCTATTGTGTTTGTTTCCCAGATTGGCCATTCAAGTTTGGCCTTTAATTTCTATATACATTGTATTGTTTATGTATATCATTGGTTTATCAATGATCAAATCACAATATGAAATAGGAAAAAAAGACTAAAATCTTTCCACTGTAAATTAATTCTGGTTGATCTAAGATCTTTATCGTTTTTTTCTTTTTTTTTTCCTATTTCATATTGTGGTTTGATCATTGATTGTTATTTCACGTGTTTAGGTATAATATCTGATAAATATATATATAGATATATATATATATATATATTATTCAGGTAACTTCACCACAAGATTATGAAGATAGTCGCTCTGATGCCGTTTATATATTATATATATATATATATATATATATATAATTTAAATTACACAAAGCACGACACAGAAAAAAGAAAAAGAGAACACTTACAGAATTCAATATTTCGAACTGTTGTTCGTCATCAGGAGTAGACTAGAAGAGAGGACGAAGTGAGAGAGATCTCCCCACGTCGAAGAACGGAGCGCGATATATATTATATATATATATTATAAAAAGATTTCACATAAACACGTGAAACAACAATCAATGATCAAACCACAATAAGAAATGGGAAAACAAGACTAAGATCTTTCAACCGTAACAAGCGGTCTTCGTCAGAGTCAAAAAACCCAACTGAGGGTTGGTTGGTAAAAAACTCAGTTGGGGTTTTGACTCTGACGAAGACCGCTTGTTACGGTTGAAAGATCTTAGTCTTGTTTTCCCATTTCTTATTGTGGTTTGATCATTGATATATATATATATAAACTAGAATTTAAAAAGAACACATAGAAAGGAAACCACTGAACTCAGTACTATATTTCGATATCCTCGTCTTCAGGAAAAGAAGTGAATCGCTCCAAAGGCTGATAACGACTCAGCCTTATATATATATATATATATATAACCAATTAGATGAAACGATTCTTCGAACTGAATAAACTATAATTTTCAAAATATATCTTTTGTTGAATTGATTTATGCTATAGCAGAGGGGATAAAATGGGTTATGAAGAGATTATTTGAAAAGTTATTATTTTAGGTATACCTTAAGTTTAAGATTTTAAGGATTAATTATAGTTGTTGTTCTTTATCGTTAGCCGTCTGTCGCCATTCTTTAGACGTTATGCGTGTACTGACTATGACTGTTTTATGCAGGTAACTCATTCAAGAAGGATCAGTTTGGCTGGATTCCGCAGTACCAGCTTTGTCCTGAAGCAGTGATCGTTCCCAGCTGTCTTCCCATGGATATTTCACACACATCTCTTCTTATCAAGCGCACAGGGCATCTACCGTCATGTTTAAATTCATACCACCACCAAAAAGGTCAGTGAAATTCAATTCACCCAACATTTTGCCATATGGCTACAGCACAACCAACATGCTTGTTTGATTCATTCCAAGATCAAGCCTTTATACATATCACTTTTAACTCATAACAATTCTTCTCGTAAAAAATAAAATGAAGTAATTGCCTAAAACCTTTTAAATAAACCATATATCTGGAAAAATTAATAAACAGTTAATAATAGCAAATACACTGCATTAGTAATTATAAATAAAACATTATAAAATATAATAATTAAATAAAAGTTTTTTTTTTTAATACGACACTTTACCTTGGAGACTCACGACTGTGGCAATCGAAAACAAGAAATATTACATCAGATGAAATAAAATAGAGAAATCCGATGCATTTGCTAAACGAAATACTATCCTATAATTACTCAAGAAAGAGTTTGTAGAATTTATTATTTTATAATCAGTATTACAAAAATAATTAAATGAATTAGTTTCATTTGTTATCACCTGTAAGTATCGCATAGCATACACAAGCAATAAGCTTATTAAACTCACAAATAAACAATAATTTAACTGTAAGAACTTATAACAAATAGGCTAATTTAAATTTTATTACTTTTCTAGTTTTCTATTTTAGCGATATGCGTTTTAAATTTGTTTTAACTTTAGCATTTCAGTTAACTATTATTAATTTGGATTTAGCTACTAGTATCAGTGTTTTCTAATACCTTTCTTGGTATATAAAAATTGTTAATTATTAGATAATTGTTTACATTTTATGTGTTGCAATAGTTTGATAGAAGAAAAAGATTTAAAATAAAACTAGCAATTATATTTACAACTATAATATTTTCTTTACTACTTCTATTAGTTTCATTCATATAAACGTAAAGATTTATTAAACACCTGTAACTTGGTTTACACATACAATGCTGTGACAATCCTTGAAAACGTATAAGATGGATGACTGCCGTAACTGTAGGATATAGCGTTATAATAATAAGAATATGTATTCGTAGTAATTTAGAAACGTGTCTGGAAGAGAGAATACATATAATATCGACTAGTAAGTATATCAGATATGGTACCATTTCTAAAGAAGATTAGATTGACAAGTAAAACAGGTGACGTATGTCCATGAATAGACAAAAGGTGCATGGAAAGTAATACAGAAGTTGTACATTGCCATTCACAACCAAGAAATCGCCACTAATAATACGAGGTGTATAAATAAAGTAGTGAGACTGGCAACGTCGCTTTCGATCTGGCAACGCTGGAGACGCGTGGCCTTGAGTAGCGTCAGGTGCACGTGTGATGCGCCTCCAGTATGAATCTGAACTCGCCACAGTCATTTGTTTGTCCGTAGCGTTGGTTTTCGTGAAATGGTTTTTTCTTGAGCGTTTTAAAAATGAGTGACCTCAAAGTTGAGCAGCGGTGTGCAATCAAATTTTGCTTCAGACTTGGACATAATGCAACCGAAACCGGCCTATGGAGAACGTGTTTTATCAAGGGCACAGGTTATTCGGTGGTTTAAGGAATTTGTCAGAAGGAAGAGTAGTCGATTGAAGATGATACCACGAAGCGAAGGCTTCAAGTGCAAAACCGATGAAAATGTCAACAGAGTACGGAACCTTGTGCGTTCAGATCGACACTTGACAGTCAGAATGATCGGGGAACAGTTGAATTGAATCACACCTCCGTTCATCACATTTTGACCAATGAATTGGAGATGAGAAAAATTTGTGCGAAAATGGTTCCGAAAATTCCGAAAAGAAAACGAGTTTTTGGCCAGTAAAAACATTCCTGTTGCTCCTCAGCCTCCTTATTCACCAGACTTGAGTCTTTATCACTTTTTCCTCTTCCCGAGATTGAAAAATCACCTCAAGGGAACTCATTTCGGGACACTACAAAACATACAAACTGCTGTAACCGACCAGCTGAAGGCCATTCCAGAATCCGAGTTCCAGCAATGCTACAATGATTGGAAGGACCGTCTCCAGCGCTGTGTGGCTTCCGAAGGGAACTATTTTGAAGGTCACAATATCACATTGTAATTATATTTGAATAGAAAATTTAAAAAAAATCAGTCTCACTACTTTATTTACACACCTCGTATTACCATGTAGAGGAAAGCGTGCATTGCCAAGTTGTACAGCATGCATTTATTACCATGTATGGAGAAGAGGTACATTGAAAATTGATTTAGAAGATGTTCTTTATCATTTGAAAAGATGATATACATTGATAAGTAATGCTGCAGACAACTAATACCATATGTATAACGAAGACATAATGATAATGTTTCATCTAGACAGCTAATACCATATGTATCGAAGTACAATGATAAGTAAATTCTTCAGACAGCTAATACCATATGTATAACGAAGACATAATGATAAGTAATATCAAGGCAGACAGCTAATACCGATATGTATAACGAAGACATAATGATAAGTAATGCTGCAAGACAGCTACGATACCACTTAGTAAAACCGATGAATAATGATAAGTACAGACTAGAGCGCTAATACACTAATATGATGATGGAACATTGAATTTGATAATCTTATAATTGCATGACATGCTAATACATATGTATACGAAGAATCAAATTCGAAAGTAAAAGCTTGCAGAAAAATTCCATTGCTTACTCGAAGACAAAGCTTTAAGTAAGCTTTTACATATCACATTAAAAATACCTAAGGAACTAATTGGATAAGTAAACTGCAGACAGCTAATACCATATGTATAAGGACCATCAGAGATAAGGTAATACTGCAGACAAGCTAATACGATATGTTACCTGAAGACATAATGATAGATATACTGCAGACAAAGTACACTTACCATATGTATAACGAAATTAAATGATAAGTAATACTGCAGACAGCTAATACCATATGTATAACGAAGACATAATGATAAGTAATGCTGCAGACAGCTAATACCATATGTATAACGAAGACATAATGATAAGTAATCATGCAGACAGCTAATACCATATGTATAACGAAGACATAATGATAAGTAATACTGCAGACAGCTAATACCATACGTACAACGAAGACATATTCATAAGTAATACAAAAGACGTAGACATACATTATACATAGATAATATTCACGTTTCAAAGTAATACAGCAGATTTCCATTATTATTACTATATATAGCAGACTTCATTTCTCTATATGGTGAAGATACGTATTGGCAAGTAGTACAGGATCCATCCAATACTATTTATAGATGTCATACCAATTAATAAAGAAGAGGTCGTTACCAAGTAATAGATGAGGCATGGATTATCAAGTATTTAGATTAGGTATGCCATACATTACCAACCAATGAATTATACATCCATCATCAAATAGCAGTTTATTTATTCATTACAAAGTGAGAGATTAAGCCTACAATATAAGTAAATATTTATCAAGTTATAGTTTATAGCATACATTATCAAGTTATTCATAAGGTATACATTGACAAGAAATAGATTAGGTAATTATACATTAGCTAGTAATATTCTGAGGTAAAATGGATAAACCAACTAAAGTCTCCACACAAATGAAGTTTTATTCAATGCGTTTCGAACACTTTGTGTTCAACATCCTTGGTGTTTTCCTGATGATGAACACAAAGTGTTCGAAATGCGTTGAATAAAACTTCATTTGTGTGGAGACTTTTGTTTGTTTTATCCATTTTACCTCAGAATAAGTAAATACCACACAATTACGGATTGCACAACTAATGATTTAGCTAGTAATAGTTTGTGCGTACATTATTTAGTAATAGATTAGGAATTTAATGTTACATAAATTACCTGGTAGTATAGAATATGTTCATTTCATATATGTATCGGTGCTATATTTGTAATATCACTAAAAAATATCACTTATGGTTAAAATCACCTTCAAGATGGTCTTTGACTATGTAGTTTCGAAGTAGTGATAGCAGCATTAGTCTGTCAAATCGTTAGCACTACAGAGGTTAGAAAACATAATATTATTTAAAAGTCCAACTTGTCTTGTGCATTGGTGATATAACTGCCCCAACCGTCTTCGCATGTTGTGCAGGTTGTTTTGAAGAATCACAACATGTGAAACTAAATGGGTGGCTATATCACTGATAAACGAGGTAAGACAGACTTTTATAGCAGCATGAGTGTAGTAGTGGAAGTAAAAAGCGAGAGGAAACTGTTATGTGAAATCCAGTTGTTTTTATACTTTATTTTTCTTATGAACACCATACCGGAATGAAGACCATGTTGTCATTGTGATGTGCTGTTGACAGCAATTTCAGTGTCATGCCTAAACAAGGAGTCATCACTGAAGCCTTCCAGATTGTTTTGGTGCAGATGTGTGCTAGTTCAGGCTCTTACAAAGCTTATGATGAAAATTGGACCATTCAGTTCAACACTTCTGTCTTGGTAATTTTTTTCTATCTTGTAAAACAGTAAAAGATATTTTTTTTTTAATTTTATATTTAAGGATATAATTAATTTTTTTTTCCTGATGGTTGAGGTCTTATGGCTGAAACTACTTCTCTTGCCGACGTTTCGACATATATTTATCCCATCTTCAGGATTACAACTTATTTTTTTTTTACAATTAGCACTATTACTACTACAATTTTGGCAATTGTTTACATTTTGGATTTTTACCTGAAAAAAGTAATAGAGAGGGAGTGATTGATAAATCTGGTATTAAACTATGGATTTTTCCTTATAATTATTATTATTTTTATTTCTATCACATTATTTCAGAAAAATAGAGATCAATATTTCCATACCTCGAAAATCTGTTCCTTTTTCAATATTCCTTTCTTTACTGTATTACATTACATTACATTGGATTACATTAAAGGAAAGAATAGTGGAAAAAGAACACATTTCCGAGGTAAGTAAATATTGATCTCTATACTTCTGAAATAATGTAACATTTCAAGAGTCCCAATGTAAAATGATCATTTTTTAGCATCACGAAAAGGACAATCTTAGCCCTATGATTCTTCTCTTGCGGGACAGCCACTACAGCCCAACCTTTAGTATAATTAGTATAATGCAAACCACCTGATGTGTTTTTTTGTATTTTAGGTACAATTGAGAATTGCAGGAACTGTTGGCTACCCCATAGTTCACTTCATAACAGGAGCAGTCATTGAGTTCGACGTGACTAACATTAACTGCAGAATGGACTCGACTGTTATGATTGCTAATCCTACCAGGCTAAAGCTAACGTAAACTCACAAACTACTTTGTTTTCATTTAATACCAACATATTTTTACCTATCTTAAGCTCAAAAGTCGTCTAACAAGTAGAACATTACAATTATAATAACAAAGATATAGAGTTTCAATCTAGTGTATTTTATATGCAAAATGATCATTTTTAAATCTGCAAAGAGAACGTACCAAAGCATCTTTTCACACACTGACATGCACGTTGTACTAGTAATTATCATTTTCAGAACATGGATCTACTATTACTAAATTTACCATTCTTTTATACGTCTAAGATCAGTAACTAAATATTAGTTGTAGTTAGTTTGATCAGTCAGTTTAAGTTACGTACATGGTCATTTGATTGAATAGAGTAGTAATTTGATGGAATCTAATCTTAAAATAGAAGATTTGGTAGCTTTGTAGAGGTAGTTTCTATGAAGGAAGCTTTGTACAAGTTGGATTGTATGAGAATTTAGTAAGCTTATTATCCTATTACCTGGGCAATAAGCGCAAACACCCTCTTTGGATATCCATATTTCTTGAATACCAAAATGGTCCAACCATAAGAAGAGTAGGTTTGTTGCGATCGAAGATGGACAACGTCTGAAAGCGCTCCAAAAACTCCATGATCATCTTACGAAGTATGACGGTTTTACCTATTTCTAATATAAATCATAAGAAGAGTACTCTTATTTTGGACTATCTGAATGGTGATCTTGTGAGCTTTTTCTGCTTTTGACTGTTCAGTGGTTCTTAAACTGAGTTGAATCGAACTCTATAAGATCGATGAGTTGGTCTCAGGCGTTCGGTAGTAGACTCCACCGCAGAGATTTATAGTAGAAGTCACACTGATTTGTAGCCATGTAATTTGTTGTGAGTTCATGCACTGTGTTGGTTTTGTTCTTTGAAGAAGGTGATATTCATGCACGGTTCATTTTGTGTACCAGTAAAAAAACATACATCTATGACATGAATTTGAAAAAAAAAATCATATTTATTTATCATTAAAGAAGGTTCAGTGAATGCGCATATGAAAATTGTGGGGTTCGGTATCATCACAAGTTTAAAAATCCACTGGACTAGATTTCAAGTCATTGATACTCTAATGTCCATATTATAAATTAGATCCTTTATTTCTTATAGAATATACCTGATCTGACATCAGGTCCAAACCCAAATTATGCCTATTTCAAAAATATTGTTTGAACGTGACCATGTTACCAAGGATTATTCAAGGTATTTAACAAGGGTTTTCTAAGGTATTTGTTGATAACAAGTGAAACAGAGCAGGAAGTTTCTTTCCTGAATTGTATGTAGATACTCCATGCTAAGTTTAAAAACTATTGGTTTTCTATTTTTTATACCAGAGTCATAGATCTTTCCAAATTTTTTCCAAATAGTTTTGTTTACATATGAATCTATTGTAAACTGTTTATATTTTATGACTCATCCGGGTGGAATGGAGGAGTTATACTCCGAAAATAACTTCCCTTCATTTAAGAAAAATATTCTTTATTTTTCTTCCATTATAAACAAAATGTCTTCTGAATTTATTTCAAAATTAATTGAACTAATTTTTGTCTTTTAATCAAAGTTTGATAGGCCTTAAGCAGGAAGGTTGGCTAAGTAACGTTCTCGCCTCTGAGCTGGTAGATCGTGGTCCGATACTCACTCTGAGCCTCGATTTTTTTTACAGGTGAAAAAAAATTTGAAGACATTGTCCCTTTGAGAGGATGTTAAGCAGTCAGCCTGTACGATCAGGTACTCGTTTGACATCTCCATTCTAAATACAGTTGAGTTAGGTAAAATGTAGGATCTCAATGAAATGTTCATTATGTGTTATTACAAAAGGCAAATCATCGGCCTATGTATATTGCCTTGTGCACCACTGATAACCTAACCTAACCTTGATAAGCCTTCAATGTTGAATGGGATTAGTATTTTTTTAACATTTACCCTTATGATAGTTTGACAAAAAGCTGATAACCCTTCTAAAGGGTTTCCTGTTTCTTCAAAACATATATCAAAGTAGATATGAATTGCGCTGAAAAGGCGTTGGAGGGTTCAAAGGAGGCCTGTTACCTGCATATTTTTGTCGTCTCGAACACTTGCTTATGATTCAACTCAGTTGCTGGTATTTTCGAGTCAACACACAAAAAATCGTCGGCCTGATTTGATTTATTGGTGTTATGCCTTGAAAGCTAAGGTACACAGCGATCAAAACCGGTATTTTTGAGTCTGCCAAAAGGGATCCTTGGTAACTGGTTAGAAAATTCTTTTTTTTTAAAAAAAAATTAGAACTTTTTTTATTAAAATTTTTTTAATAAAAATTAAAAAAAATAGAACTTTTTTTCTTTTCCTCAAAGTAGAACTAATACTGTATAATATACTTGTATTAGTACAATAATTAGTATTCCTTCCATTGGATAATATATTATCATAAAAAGTTAAATTTGTTGTAAACATTTTATAGAAACATAGAGTTGACCTTCAAATGTTTTTCAGGTATGATGTAGTGACCAAAAATAATGAAGAGTATATTTACACGCCACCACTCTTTAATAAAACTTTATGGCCTAACGAGAGAACAAGCCTGGGCTTAGCCTTCTGCCCCAAGTCTTTAGGTGAATACAAGTCGGTTGTTTACATCCAACCAAAGGCGAGTTTTAGTGAAGGTCCAGGGACTTTGATGAGACAAGTGATGATGGTCAGAGGGCGAGCTGTCATGCCTATAATCACTGTCAGTCCTTTTGAAGCTTTTCACTTTAGCTGCTTTTGAAAGATGAATCGATAACAGTGCATGACTGTAACAGGTGATCCCAGAACGTCTTGACTTAGGCGATGTCATCATAGAGGACACAGCTAAGGATTTCTTTATCATTAGAAATTCAGGAGAAGCTATTACTAACCTGACCTTGCACTGCAGCCCTCGACCCTTTAGCACATGCCAGAACTGCAAAATCCACCCATCTAAATTGACCCTAAAACCTGCAGAGGAAAGACAAGTATGCCTTTTCAAATTTAATTATCTAAAATTAAATTTCAATTTGAAGATAATACAATTCAGCAATCAAAATGACTGAGCCTATTGATATATATTGTAAAATTTTTGAACATAGTTTTATATATATTGGGTTCAAATTTATAAAATATTTGAAATAATTCAAATTATTTTATATTTGAGGATATTTGTATAAGATATTTGAATACCTTCAAATTGACCCTAAAACAATCCTGCAGAAGACAGACAAATATGCCTTTTTGAATTTAATTATCTATAATTAAATTTCAATTTGAATATAACACAATTCAGCAGTCAAAAGGACTGAGCCTGTTGATATATATTATACAATTTTAGAACCTATTTTTATATATATTTGGTTCAAATTTATAAAATATTTGAAATAATTCAAATTATTTTATATTTGAGGATATTTGTATAAGATATTTGAATACCTTCAAATTGACCCTAAAACAATCCTGCAGAGAAGAGACAAGTATGCCTTTTTAGATTTAATTATCTATAATTAAATTTCAATTTGAATATAACACAATTCAACAGTCAGAAGGACTGAGCCTGTTGATATATATTATACAATTTTAGAACCTATTTTTATGTATATTTGGTTCAAATTTATAAAATATTTGAAATAATTCAAATTATTTTATATTTGATGATATTTTTATACCTTCAAAGTGACCCTAAAACCTGCAGTGGAGAGTCAAGTATGCCTTTTGAAATTTAATTATCTTAAATTAAATTTCAATTTGAATATAATACTGGAATATATATTTGAGAACATTGAAGACAATGCACTTTCATCCATTGCAGAATACCAATAATATCTGTAAAAAAAATTATCAAGAAACATTATATGAAAATGAGATTTTGCATTAACTTAAAACTAGCTAATGTGTTCAGAATTTCCAGAAAAAATATTATTATTAATAACAAAGAATCCCAGTCCTTATTGAAATATTAAAGCATAAGCAAGGTACTTATAAAAATGAGAAATCACATTTAGTTAAAACTTGGTAATGTCTTAATTGTTTGGGAAAAATATTATAATCAGATTCAAAGAATAACTACAAAAATGAGACTTCACATCAACCTAAAATTAGATAATGTTACAGGCGTTGTGCAGGAAAAATTATAATCACCCAAAAAAAAATAAGTCTTGTATTAATAAAAATGCAAAATCACATTTATTTAAACCACCATCTCACATTTAAATTGTATTTTATAACTCTGAAATTCGTAACAGCTGTTATTATAAAAATATCTAACACTTGTGACAATGTAAATGTTAGGTAATCAGAAAACAAATATCTTGGTGAAGTATTTCCTTAAGGTGACTCTAGTATTAACGTTAATTTTTTTTTCCTAGAACATAATCCTAAATGTAATAATATCTATTTATCAGTTTATATTCACTCAGCTTTTGATAAACATTTGTCTTTATTGTATGATATTTTGGTTCCTAATATAAACTAGTCAGCTATTCGTTTACTGATATAATAATAATAATAATAATAATAATAATAATAATAGTAATAGTAACGACATTTTGAAAATGTGATATTTTGATAATGTGATGACAGTAATTTAATACAAGTAGCAGTAATAGTTCCACTAGAATGTTAAATTTAAAACTAGAACTGCAGTGAAATGTAGTTTAAATTAAATTAATTATTTAATTTATAAATATATATCATGTTAGACTATGTCTGTTATCAATAAGGATACAGACTGAATTATTCCTTTTAAAAAAAAAAAAAGAATAATAAAATCTTGTGTGTATTAGAATATCATAGCAGAATTATTGCACTTTTTTAACCAACGACTTCAACAATATAAATACCATCTCAGATGTCAGTCATATACAATCAAAACGGTACAAACAACCTACGTTTAAGGGATTTGAACCCAATTTTTGGCGAACTTAACTAATCAAGCCACAGAGGAGCCCTATAATTGGTTGTAGAAGACATTAATTTGCTTGTAGTTTTTATTTTAAAATAATTTTACGATCTTAATGTCACAAAATAAGTTAACAAAATGAAAAAGTTGTAATTAATTATTCATATATATTTTACTAACATCAGTGGAAATGATGATCCAGGATTAAAAAGCTGTCGGTTGTAACATTTAATTTACTTTTATTTTATTATAATATTTCCATCTTTACTTCTCCAAAAATTATTTGATTTCTAGTTTAATACTTAAACGTATCATTAATGATGAAAACACAGTTGGATAAATTGAGGTTTCAAACATCCAGGAATGTCAAAATTAATATTCTTGTACTGTAAACAAATATTGTGTCGCTATATACTTGTTGTAAATAAGATAAAAATAACACCTCAAGATGAATTCTTGATTTTAAGGACCTCTGGGCACTTTGTTATGAAAATAACAATCATGAAGATTATTAAAAGATGAAAATCTTATTTTTATGATGAAATGAGATTCACCAATATGATCTTACATTTGTAGCCAACTAAGAATAAAGTAGAATTTTAAATTAGCATATTCAAAAACAAACGAATTGAAATTTCCAAGGTTCAATTATATTGTATAAATAATGGATTATAAAAGCTCATAATGTGTTTAAATAACATGTAAAAACTTATAATTCAAATTACTAAGGAAAAAAATGTGATTCAATTGGTACTTTAATATACAAAATACATTCTGGTCTACATCTACTCATTGCACATTCTACATTAACATTTTCCCCCTATATTTACTTATAATGTATCCCATAATTTATTTCTGACCAAATCAATTGAATAAATTAGGAACTATTACATTAATGCTAGTCTATAACAATTTAGCTTTTCTAATTTTTTTAATTGATGTTCTATTTATTAAATAAGTGAAATCTGTTTGAAATAAATCATCTATTTCTGTAATAAGATTTAAAATAAATTATCAAAAATATGTTTATAAAAAATGTTATGCTTCATCAATTAGCAATAATTAACTTCCACAATATCTATTTTCTAAACTTTATAATTACGACTGAAATACAAAACTGATTCAAATTTAAAGCTTTAAGTACCGTACTTTATACTTCTTTAAAAAAAAATGGCCCATATATCAAATTTATTAACTGCTCTTCATAGGTCATAACTGATGATTTTGTAAATATAAACATTTAAATGGTATTATTGTAATAATAAAAAGAAATTTATTATATATAATGAATGACAGTAATATATTAAATATGAAGAAAAACAATTCTATCTCCTGATTGAATGAATATTCTGTAGTTATAAATTACACCGCTAGATAGCACGCAAGTTAACTATGTTGACAAATTCACATCAGTGATTACAACAGGAGTTTTTTTACTTTATAATATTTCGTAATGAATTCTTAAAATTATAATTGGAATCGTTGCAATTGCATTGCAGAGAGATTCATCATTACCATTTTACCATTATAAATTTAGGTGAACGTCATTATGACAGCTGCTTTTATAAATAATAAACATGATAAAGGTATAATAAACTATAGTATTGAATAGACTAAAAAATGTTAGAGAGAAATTGGCCAGTATTCTACTCTAGTATTTAGCTAGAGTAAACTTTTACAAGTTCTTGTTAATACTGACAGATGAGTTAAAATTTCGAACCTGAAATTATTAATTTTAAACTCCACATTCAATAGTTCATTTGTTTTCAAGTTCAGAATCTCATACTTCTGACAACGATATAGGTTTTGTTTAAAAAGAAAAACTAAAGAGCTTTGAAATTTGATTTGCACCCGGAAAAATGGTGAATTCATCATAAATATTTGTTAGTTGATTTAGTTCGTTGATTCGTTTTATTTTTATTGATTGGTGTATATATGGAGAAAAATTACAATTAAACACGTGATGCAATCAATGAAGTCTAAATTACAAGGAAAAAGAAAAACAAATAAATAAATGCTTTAGAACTCTGTCACTTCGTCCTCTCTTCTAGTCTTCTCCTGATGATGAACAACAGTACAAAATATTGAATTTAGTGAGTGTGCATTTTATCTTTTTTCTGTTTCATGTTTTGTGTAATATAAAGGATATATATACATAAATATTGTCTAAAATTTTCTTATTTTAATAACATTTGCCTTATACTATTTTTATTTATCGAGTTTTAGATCAGTGTCAAACAATGTTCAAAAAACACCTTTTAGCCATAGTTTCGACTACATATCTAGTCATCTTCATGGATTGGTACTTTTCATTTAGAAAGTGTTTATATCGTAAGTTTGTATTCTTATCAACTGCACTGCACTATGTGGGTGTGTGTTTGTGTTTTTAAAACAGAAAGAAACACGAATTAAATCAAAATAAGTTGATTCATTTTCAATATTCGAACCTAGTAATTAGTCGTTATCATTATAAAAATGAAGGTAAGCCTTAGATACTAACTTATTGAAAATAGTAATCCAAAACTGAAATACTTGGAATCTATTTAAAAGTCTAAACTGGAAGAGTCATGTAACAGTTATATTTTCTACGGTCTTATTGTCTACGTCTTCAGTTTAATAATAATACCAGCGTATCTGACTTCTCTAAAACAATGATTTCAAATGTGTTTTAACTAAAAATTCTGACTTAGTCACAATAAAACAAATCAAATCATTATATTGATTATCTATGATTTTGATATTTCACCAGGGAGCGCATAAAAATAAAATAAAACCAAAACTGAATTGATTTTCACCAAAGTTTGAACTTTGTTTATTTATAATTAAGAGTGTAGGGCAATCCGGACTTTTTTTTTTTTTTATAAAAATAATTGAGCCTTATTATTTTCTTTCTTCATTCCAGATTTACGTTGAATTCCAAGGTATTGATGTTCATATTCAAATATTTAGAATCATTGCTCATATACACCAAACAGCCGACTGCTGGAGTCACCAAGTCAGTCATACCATCAACTTACTGGAGGTAGAGATGTTTGGTATATACCCCACTTTCAAAGTCGTCGATATTGCAACTGTAAATGCTATCAGTGTTCTTTCAAAAAATCACCTTTGGGAAATGCTTAACATCAATAAGTCAGTTTTCAATTTTATTTATTATTCGAAATGAATTTATGTATGTTAACTATATAGCAGATATGTGTCGAAATGTAACAACAAATATTTGGAGAGAGAGAGAAAGAGAGAGAGCTCCAAGTCAGCTGATTAACTACATAAAAATACATACAGACATACATAAAGAGAAACAAAGAAAAGGAGAAAGTGATATTATGTGTTTTATCACAAACTTCACGTATAAAATTTCATAATATTAATATTTATATATTTTGTATTATTAATATTTACATTATTTTATAATACTATCATATAATTTTATCATATATAATGAAGCAACAAAAATTTTTTTTAATTTGAAATTTAAAAAATTACATTTCGACACAAAAAAAACATATTGCACAACATATAACAGATAAAACAAATTATAACAGACTTTACAATTAAGGGAAAACTTCTTTTATAAACACATTGGGACAGTTACAATATTTTAATTAATGAATTATTTTAAACATACCAAGTTTAATTGAAGCAAAAACATATTTATTTGTTCTGATTTTAAATGATAGCATATATGTAATCAAATTGTGCAAATAATCAGGTCAAATCCCTCCTTTCAATTTTTTATTATCTATTCATTTAATTTGTTTATTTATTTATATTATTTCATGGATTCTTCCTTTTTTTGAGTCTGAGTTATATTTTTACTTAGTAAGTTTTTTTTATTTTTAAAACTAATAGATTCATGCGTTCAGAAGGGCATTCTAGAGAAAATACATTACAGTAAACTGTACACTCCTAATTCACATACTAATATGATTTATTAAAATGTATCCTTAAATTAAAGTAATTTAAAGCCTTAATAACTTGAATAATTTATTATTGCATCGATGGAAATTAATTTATTAATAATATAAACAGAATTAATTTTTAGGTTCAACAATATTCTTCAGAATCTCTATGTCAATGATGAAAAAATATTGAAAATGAAGTTGCCAGATTTCATCAGTGGTTCTTCAGGTGCTTTTTGTCTATTACTTTTTCAAAACACGGAAAACATGGAGATATCTTACCAAATAATTTCAAAGGTAGAATGCTCATGCAAAAAAGAACATTCAGACATGGATATTAAAGAAAGAAGAAGAAAGGCTATGTTATTTGAGTGCGATCACAAATCTCAAGTTTCATTTAAACCAACTTCAAGAGTTATTAAGGTAAAAAAAAAACAACAAAAAAATAGAAAGTTTGCATGGTTTGAACTAAGAATTTTGCAGTAACTTTTATGACTCCCAATTGAACTTGCCTGCTGTGGTGACTACTCTACAGCAATTTAAAGCAATTTTTGTTTCAATTTTTTATAGAATCCATGTACATCTTTGAACTAAGAACAACTTTAGAGAACCTTTGGTTTTGATATTAGAAAATATTTATGAAATTTGAAATAATTATGTAGTTTCAGGAACTTTAGATATTTAAAATGAATGGTACGATAATATTGGGGTTGTACCAAAAATTTGTAAACGAATGCAAAAATTCTCCAAGTAATAAGAAAACATTTTATCATAGCATCAATCGCTGAAGATAAGTAGCTTTGATCTACTTATCTTATTTGTATACACAAAAGTGTATACTTCCTAAGTCGCCATATGTATGAGTATACTGCCTATTATCTTTTCACAAAAATACAATTTAGCGTTACTTCATATGACTTATTTTTGTTTAGTTTAATTTTTACCTTTAGCAAAAAAAAAATTGTTTTTACTTTACTGTAAGTAAAGTATAGTGATCGTGAAAGAATTCGGTATCTAGATTTAGACGGATTTACACGTTTTAGTACCCAAAGTTGTTTTAAGAAGTTCTTTCGATGATGTCTGTGTTTGTGTGGGTGGGTTTGTATCCAAAAGCCTGTGTACATGCTACAGTCTAAAATTTTAACATTTTTTTTCTCCTAAACTACCAACCCTAGTCTTGAAATTTTAGCATTATCGTGGAGTGACAAAAGCCTTAATAATTTTTTTTTTCAATGAAAATAAAAAGTTTGAATTATGATTAAATCTGAAAGCTTGTGAGGACAATGCAACCTATAATGTTTGAGGTTTAAACTGAAATTATACCTAAAATAGAGCGTTATGCGTCAGATGAATTGAAATATTTTTTTTTTAATTACATTAACCAAAAGAGCGTTAGAGTATATTTTCTGTTTTCAGAAAATGTTTTTTGACTCTAAACGACTCATTGAAAAACAATGAAATATGCCGAAAAATTGAACAGAAAATTAACAATTTTAAAAAAAAAATCGTGAAATTTCACTTACAGCAAGAGCAATAAAGCTATAAAAAAACTGAATATTTATCCTGGAGTAATGGATCACCTTTTCGGATTACATTTATATACATATATTGTTTACATTGACTGACATTTTTTCAGCAGATCGACTGAAATAAAATTGATGTTTAGAAGTTTATATATATATAAAAGATTTCACATAAACACGTGAAATAACAAAAAATGATCAAACTACAATATGAAATGGGAAAACAAGACTAAGATCTTTCAACCCTAACAAACTTTTTGACTTCATCAAAGTCAAAAACCCAACTGAGTTTTTATTGGGTTTGAAAACCAACCGCTTCTTGCGGTTGAAATATCTTAGTCTTGTTTTCCCATTTCATATTGTGGTTTGATCATTGATATAAATACATATATATATATATATATATAACAAGATTTCACATAAACACCTGAAATAACAATCAATGATCAAACCACAATATGAAACGGGAAAAAAAGACTAAGATCTTTCAACTGTAAATTAATTCCGATTGATCTAAGATCTTTATGGTTGAAATATCTAAATATCTTAGTTTTTTTTTTCATTCCATATTGTGGTTTGATCATATATATATTATATATATATATAATATATATAAACATTCATACAATATGAATAAAAAAATTTTACTTTATTAAAATGTAAACCATGTTTAGCCCAGAGTTCTTTTGTGCAACTCTCCCAAGCTTTCTTAAAGCTTCGAAGGACGCGGATAGAATGTGATTAGTGTAATCAGGTGTATTTTAATCTTAAAAGTTCATTTCAACAAGACATATATTTTTTAAAAAAAATAATAATTTCACGGTAGAAAGATTCGAAAATATATTTACAATATATAACTGGAAATTTCTTTTCAAATACCACTTATATAAGCTGTAAAATTTGTACTTTGTCTGGAAGTGAAAGAATTTTTTTGAGAAGCAATAGGCTCTAAAACGTTGGAGATTTTTAGTAAAGCATACGTGGAACTAACTGAATTGATAGATACTTCTTCAAAAATAGTTATTAAGTTCACTAAAGAACTTAAATTCTAATTTGTTATAGTAACGACAAATAGTACAACAATAGGTCATGTTGGCCACAAATAGCACGAGTCTATAAGAACTCTTAGACTTAGATGCTAACAATAGTATTGATGAAAAAAGTTATTTTATAGTTTTTTTTTCATCAAGTTATATTTTGTATTCTCTGAAACCCATTTTTGATACTTTTATATTGAGAGTTCATTCAATAGAGGGGAATAGAAAGTTTTCTCATAAACGAGAGACAAGTATTGTGTTTTCAATATTTTTTAAACTTATATTTCTCATAGTTCTACTAAAATTATAAGTAATATTAATTATACTTCCAGTTACTTATATAACTAGAACCAACTTATAACTAAACAACTAATCGTACATAAATTATTTAAGAAGTATACCATGAGAATTAACAACTTATTTTCTCATGAGTTCTTAAATCTGTAGTATTTACGAAACGCGTCAACATTATATAAAATCATGTTTGAGGTGACTTGGTGTTTCTTTCCTTTCTTTTTGTTTTGCTTATTCTAAATATTTTATATGTAGACAATTGATTTTATTGTTTCTACTATTTTAGGTATCATAAAATTAATATATCTTTCATTTTCAGGAAAAAAGAAAATTTATCGTAACTATGATAGTCTCTGGAGAATATGAAATACCAACGGTATTTGAATTTCACCTCAAGATATGGCCAACAACTCATCCTCATATCAGTAGAACAATTCGATTGATAATTTTCAGAGAAGTCCTTCCCACTTTTGCAAGAATGGCTGACGTTTGTTTGTATACTGAAAAAAATGTCGGTACATATACAATGCGACCTGTCTATATTGGAACAAATCGCGTCCCGTTTCAGGTACTTTTTTTACAATAAAACGGTTTTGTTTTTTATTATCAGTTACAATATTTGATAAAAATTATATATATATATAAAATTATAAAAAAGGTTTTTGTTTATAAATATTTGTATTTGATCTTTAAAAAACAATTGAACAGCAACTAATAAGTAACGGCCTGCTTGCCGTTGTGTCCACAACGTGCTTGATCCTTTCTGCTTTCTCCTGAAGACGGATTGCCCGAAAATTTGAGTTTGTGTTTCTTTACTCTGTGTGTTACTACTCTTTGATTTTGAACTCGTAAAACTTTGGATCGTTTTTAAGTAAAATATGTACATATATATGTACATTCAAATGATCAAACCACAATATGAAATGGGAAAGCAAGACTGGATAAAAGGATTTCACATAAGTACACGAAACAACAATCAATGATCAAACCACAATATGAATTGGGAAAACAAGACTTACCGAGTGTGGCTTTATTGTTTTCCCATTTCATATTGTGGTTTGATCATTGATTGTTGTTTCACGTGTTTTTATGAAATCCTTTTATATATATATATATATACCAATTAAAATAAGCAGTGACACATAAACAGAAACACAACAAAGACTCACTTTTCAATATTTCGACCGTAATGGCGGTCATTCTCAGGAGAAGAAGTGAATTGACGGAGGGACGACAGTCAACTCTATATATATATATATATATCAAGATATATATTTACCCAACTTGTACTAGTTATCTGTATTTCTGTTTATTTCTTCTTTTAATTCCATCACTTCAAGACCGGGTGTGGGGGCAGCAATGGCGGTTGCCGGGTCGGTTACTTGCCGTTGCGTCTACAACCCATATGTCAGAGTCAAGGACCGCGGTCCAAATCAGGAACGCGAGAGGATTTTCTATGGCCCGCGGGATGATATTGGATTATTATTAGAAGCGGCCCGCAGGCCGCAGAAGTTCTACACGCACCAATGCTACATTTCTCACACTGCAACGGCGACCTACCGAGTGTGGCTTTATTTCATAATTTATCAGCAGTCATTAGCATAATAGTAGAAGTTAACTTTCAGATACCTATCAAAAATGGCAAAACGGAAGGTGGACACTGAAAGACCGGTGGTTTCAAACAAGGTGGGATTCGAAGTACATGTTCACGGAGCTAGCTGGAAAACCTGTATGTCTAAATGAGAAAATATACTGATGCTCTCTTGAATAATAGAGCTTCAGTCATTTAATGTTCATGTTATGGGGATTTATATATAAAGGAAATTTGTCTTTTGCGCTGTTGAAAATTAAATATGACTGACAGAGCCATAATAGAATATTGCTTTATTTATCCTATCATATTGTAATATATTTGTTAGGTTTTCACTAGGTTCAATTTGGTTCACTACACTATATGTGGTATTGTTAAAAAAAATCAATAAACATTTGATCAGTCCGGTTCTCGGCTTATTGCTAAATTGTTTATGTGGCCCTCCGTCCATCTTGACTTTGACACCCCTGATCTACAATGTGCTTGGTTTCCCTTTCTCTTTTCTCCTGAAGACGGATTGCCCGAAAATTTCAGTTTGTAAGTGTGTTTCCTTACTCTGTGTGTGACTCTTCTTGAATTTTGAACTCTTATATATATATATATATATATATTAATATAGTATATTTAGGAAGCAGTCCTTCATTTATACAGGTTTGATTAAATAATACGCCATATTTACGGTTGATTAGTTTCCTTGTGTATTTCTCAAGGGATCTGAATAATCTTCTTGTACAAACATCTAAATTGAATAGAACATTTCCAATGGTTCCATTGTCTTTACATCTTGCATTTCCACTAATTTTACTATTGTCACAACTAGTACTATTACTATTACTACTACTACTATTATCACTACTATCGACATGTTTCGACTGCTCGTCAGTCATCTTCTGGATAAGGAGGTTCTTTGCTGAGTTGTTGGTATTTACTGCAGTTTTTGTACAAAAACTGCAGTAAATACCAACAACTCAGCAAAGAACCTCCTTATCCAGAAGATGACTGACGAGCAGTCGAAACATGTCGATAGTAGTGATAATAGTAGTAGTAGTAATAGTAATAGTACTAGTTGTGACAATAGTAAAATTAGTGGAAATGCAAGATGTAAAGACAATGGAACCATTGGAAATGTTCTATTCAATTTAGATGTTTGTACAAGAAGATTATTCAGATCCCTTGAGAAATACACAAGGAAACTAATCAACCGTAAATATGGCGTATTATTTAATCAAACCTGTATATATATATATATATATATATATATATATATATAATATATATATATATAATATATATATAAGTCGCCCTCTGCTTGTACGAGTGGACGCACGTGCCTCTTCGTCTTCCCTTCTTCTTCCCTTCTTCTCCCTGACGACGAACTTCAGTTCGAAATATCGACCCAGTAAGTTTTCTCGCTTCTTCTATTTGTTGTCGTTTTTCATTTATATATCTGTCCGGTTTGGACCGTTTTAATATTTTGATTTATATATATATATAATTAAATGAAACGATTCCAGGATATAAATAAATTAAATTCATAGAAAAAAGAAAGAATGGGGTTATCACCTATCTTTAGAGCTGCTCACTTCTTTATTTCTGTAATTCATGAAGCGCGGTTCAAATATGGTAGTGAGTTTCAGTGATCTATTTTATGTGAATGTTGTTTATATATATATATATACAAAACTATAGTTTTGTTTTTAATCCACGGTCGATACTTTTATCAATATTTATATATATATATAATAAAGATAATTAATCATGTTACCACAAAATTTGAACTATTCCATCTTCAGATGAATAGTGAAAAACAATAAATAAAAATAGTTGCCTCAAGAGAGTTTTAGGTACATCAGATCAGTGCTTTTAATATTGTGATAGAGTGTAAAAATGGAAGAAATCCAGAAACGATAAATTATGATATACAGTGATACCTTGAGATACGATTGCCCTAACATACGATTATTTGAGATACGACACGAAATATTCGACCATTTTTTGCTCCGATATACGACGAAAAATTTGAGATACGATTTCATCAGGCAGGAAGTGTCTGATTTCGTAGAAAAAAGACACCCAGAGAAAATGTCTACTGGGAGAGCGAGTGCCTTATTTAATGATACGTGTCTCACATTTTTTCGTAACATTTTAAAAAAGAGGCAGAAACAAACCTCTCTTGATCGTTACTTTTCGAAGGTCTCACAAAAAAAAAAATCTGGGCCTTAATTCTTAGATACAACAAATCTAAAAAAAAAATTGAAAAAAAATTTAAATAAAAATTTAAACTCCTTTCTTTTTTATTGATTTTATTAACATTTATCATACATCAATATGTTATTTTACCATATGTGTGTTATTACTCGTTTATTTGTACAAAAAATGTTATATTATATGCAATTTAACGTTTTTTTTTGAGTGATTTAGTATCGCTAGAACGCATTAATACATATTACATTGTTTTAAAGGGAAAAATTGCTTTGAGATACGAATTTTTTGACATACGACGATGGTTACAGAACGAATTAAAATCGTATCTCAAGGTATCACTGTATTTCTAAAAAAAAAAGTAATAAAGAATCATTAGGTCCTGCAATTTCCATTATTCTGGCAATTTATATTATTCCCGTAAATTAAAATTATAATTAATTATAGAATTTGTGGAATTAGCAGTTTCCCGCATTTGGGAGTTCTAACCTTTATGCAAAGAGGTATTGTACGAGTTATTGACTACCAGTTTAATTCAGTGAGTTATTTTAATACAGTTATCTACATTTAGCAATAAAATGAAAATGTAATAATTGTCATAGCAGTTGAAATGGAATGAGTCAAATAACCTAGGCTATTGATAAAGATTAGAATAGCTTATAGCAAACCATTACTAATCAAATGGTTGAAGCGGATAATCAGTAATAAGGACGTAATCTGAGCCATTATTAACTCGTGCAGTTATTCCATAGTTATTCTAAATTTTACTAGTTATCATTTCAAAGCACATAAAATATGAATAAACAGTAATATTAATAATAAAAATATTTTTCCAAACTTTATTTGTATTAAACATTTCAAATATAAAAAATAATTAATAATTTTAAATACATGCATATTATTATTACCACTGAGGTTAGTATGATTTATATTATTAATATGGCAAACCGTCATACCTCGTACAATGATTTTGGAGTCATTGGAGCGCTTTCGGACGTTGTCCATCTTCAATCTTCAATCGCTAGTAAGTTAGTCACGATTGAAGATGGACAACGTCCGAAAGCGCTCCAACGACTCCAACATCAATGTACGAGGTATGACGGTTTGCCATATTATTAATATTAATTTTAAGCCTTTTACATTTGATTCTAAATGATTTTAATATATATATATATATATTAATAATTAAATATGATTCTCTTTTCTCCTGAAGACGGATCATCCAAAAATTTGAGTTTGTAAGTGTGTCTCTTTCTCTGTGTGTTGCTTTTCTTCATTTGTGAACTGATATATATATATATATATATATATATATATTATATATATATATATATATACTTTTTCGTTGGAAAAACTATCCAAAACGGACAAATATAGTTCAATATACGAGTAGACAAAGAAACATAGAGAAATCAAAAGAACACACTTACAGTCTCTAATTAATTAGACGGGTCACCAACCGTCTCTGAACCAGTGCTCTTGGTTTCCCTCTCTTATCTCTCCTGAAGACGGTTCAAACCGAAAATTAGAGACTGTAAGTGTGTTCTTTTGATTTCTCTATGTTTCTTTGTCTATATTGAACTATATATATATATATATATATTATTTTAATTATTAGCTTTAAGTATTTAGAAATACCAGTGATTCTTTATAATTGATTACGATTCTAAATTTAAAGAAAAATTTAATTCCAACTTAATTATTTTCGAGACCAGAGATTTTATAAAAGTTAAACTCTATGAACTAACAAGTGATTACAAGGGTAATTTAATAGTAGCCAATTTTTGTTAAACATTGGCTGTTACAATAAACTAAAATGAATGATATGATTGTTATAAAGCGCATCGTTTATTACTTTTAAAATAAATTAAAAGTAAAATAAATGTCCGTAACAAAGGAGTTGTTAGTGATTTTTGCGCACTGCTACCAAAATGCCCTATTCTGCTACCATTTGTCATCAATAAGATATCTTTGATTTTAAGTTCGTTTATGAACTTAAGAACTAAGTTTGGGGGGTTAGTTACTCTTCTTTTGTTTTTAGGTATGATTTACTAAAATCTGTAATCTTTCAAAGATCACCTCACTTTTACAAAAAAAAGTGTTCTAAGATTCCCTCTCTTTCAGACGAGTTTATATTCTATATCTGTAACACTCATACTGATAAAATACTAAATACAAAAGAAAGTGCTAAAAAGTACTAGAACAATCAAACAAGTAGACAATAGTAATACTTAATTGGGTGTAAAGGACTTTTTTCAATAATAAAATACTGCCCAAAAACAATTGGTATTGCCCAAATATTCAACATCAATAGCTATAGATCTGCCAAATTTTTATTTTTGGTGTTAGTGAAAGTGTGTGAGTTCAAAATATCTCAGAAATGAATTCATCACATTTCAAAAAACACTAAATATTCTACTCTCTAAAATTTATTTTTTTTATCACTATTTTTTACTTACAATGAGTAAAAATTTGTTAAATATAATTTTTAATTTGTGTTGTGCTTATTATTATCCATGTAAAAAACTTTTCGTAAAAATATTGAGTTATATTCGATTTATTCCATGTGTTATTCTTATATCTAAGTATATCATCATCTAAACCATAGCAAAAAAATCGTGTTTATTCATCCAAAACAACTGGTTATATCAGTGTTTCACTTAATTGAAATTAGTGAAATCGGATATCTAGTGTGGTATTTAGAAGGGTTGAAGGCAAGGAAGGTATTTTAAAGAATGTTAAAAGAAAAAGAAATTACTCTTTAATTAGTATATCAAATACTATAAACATTTAGTAATGGATTATTTAAATTTGACTCATTGTTGAAAGCAATATCCTTAGCTACCAGAATTGACAATTAGCAGATAGTTTTAGCTTATTTCTTTTTGAATTACTCTTACTTTCTCAGCCCTTTTTGCTCTTTGCTTACTATGAATACCCTATAAAACACTCCTCTTGCCTCAACCTCCTCTCAATATCACATCACATGTTCTATTTTACTTGTTTAAATTTGAGTGAAACTCTGCCAAAGATTAGTTCTTTTGGGTAAGAATCTTAACCTCATCTAAATTTCTTACTGTAATTTAGAAGTTGACTTTATATCATGTTTTACTGTGAAATCTTGTTATACGTACGAGTATATACTATACTCGTATATACATATATATATATATATATATATCCACTTAAAATTCGAAAAAACGATCCAAACTGGACGAAAATCAGTTCACAAACGAAGAAAAGCAACACACAGAGAAAGAGACACACTTACAAACTCAAATTTTCGGATGATCCGTCTTCAGGAGAAAAGAGAGAATGGGCGACCAAGCACGCCGGAAACACAACGGCAGGAAACCGTCCCGGCAACCGACCGTGCTGCCACGCGCTCCCGGTTCAGGAAGTAATGAAGTAGAGACGATCAGAAGAAAATTAATATTAAAATTAAAATTAAGAATTAAGAAAAGCAGTTCTGGTTGATTGAAGGTAAAATAAACAGCAGGAAGATAAATGAAGTATAAAAAGGAATACCGTGAAAAATACCTAAAAGCATGAAAAAGGAAGATAACAGAGTTGGTAGGCGATGAATTATCCTTGTATTTTCATTTGTTTCACATCGCCTTACCAACTCTGTTATCTTCCTTTTTCATGCTTTTAGGTATTTTTCACGGTATTCCTTTTTATACTTCATTTATCTTCCTGCTGTTTATTTTACCTTCAATCAACCAGAACTGCTTTTCTTAATTCTTAATTTTAATTTTAATATTAATTTTCTTCTGATCGTCTCTACTTCATTACTTCCTGAACCGGGCGCGCGTGGCAGCACGGTCGGTTGCCGGGACGGTTTCCTGCCGTTGTGTTTCCGGCGTGCTTGGTCGCCCATTCTCTCTTTTCTCCTGAAGACGGATCATCCGAAATTTGAGTTTGTAAGAGTGTCTCTTTCTCTGTGTGTTGCTTTTCTTCGTTTGTGAACTCATATATATATATATATATATATATATATATATATATATATATATATATACTCGTATATACCTATCGTTCACTATGTAATCTTTTTAATATGTATAAACAAGTAAATTTAGTTTTTCTAAATAGTAAAAAATAGTAAAAAAGTGGCATTGGCCTTGAGTATTGATCAATTTTAATTCAAACATTGTTGACTATTTTATTTAGAAGCGTCATCCCTTCATCTTAGCATGGAAATCAGTGAGCTTGTTGGAAGAAGTTTAAACCTTTTTGACACTTTGAAGAAGTTTAGTTATGAATTTTTCAGTTAATTTAATTTTACTACAACTTTACAACTTACAAACATGTTTAGAATATTTAATGAAGATGTTTTTTTTTTCAGAGTATTTGGATTTATAACAACACTCACTACAATGTTGACTTGGAAGCAAAAATCGAGGGAGAAGATGCTAGTTTCTTTTTATGCTGCTATGAGACATTGACAATATTCTCTCTATCTAGACAACCATTTTTGATTCAATTTAAACCTTATGAAAGTCGAGATTACAAGGTAATTATAATCATTGATCTTTGTTAAAATATCATTACATCTTAAGAATATAAAATTTGTTAGAAATTTTGTTATATAAGTTTCATTTGATATTAATCCCTTAATCCTAACATTATCCTCCACAAGCATTCCAGGAAATCCCAGAAGACGTCTGAAGAGACTTATTACTATGAACCGTTCTAAGTGATTTTTTTTATTTTTTATTTTTTTTTTATTTTTTATTTATTTTTTTTTTCTCCTACTTAGACCCACGCCAGGAAGTGTAGTCACTGGATTGCTTCTTCCCTCCTATGTTTCTTCCCTGATACATCTGTGTTATCAGTGTCACTGGTAATGTAACACTTACATTGTTGTGACTTTAAACAAATAAATAAAAAAAATAAAATAAAATAAAAAAAAAAGTTTCATTTGAGGCTTCTAAAGATTATAAAATTATTTTTTAATGATATTTAGGATTATTAATACTATACTAGCCACAACCATAGTGACAACCATAGCAGTTTCCACTTTCACTACAAAAGTTAAGCAACATTGGGAGTACTTAGAGCTTAGATGGGTGACAACCACGTATTGATAGGTCCACTGTTAATATGGCTCCCTCATGCTTCCCGAATTACAAATAAAAAATTAGTGTTAAGAAGATAGCTTGGATTTTAAGTTCTTTTATAAAATTAACAACTAAGTTGTGTGGGGGGTGGGGGGGGCTATTCTCACTTCTTCAATTTAAAAAGGGATATAAAATTAAATTAAAAGCAACTGCACAACCAGTAAAATCATAGTTAATTTAAGATTCAGAACCTTAAAATTAGTGCTTTTGCTTTAAATACATGTGATAAATGATGGTGTTTTTATAAATATTGTTATTACTACAATGAGATAAATAGTATTATAATAGTATTTTTTATCATTATATTATTTTTTGTGGAACAGATCTATGGGTCATTAACTTTAATAAAATAAAAAGTCGTAATTTTTGTTAGTATTCGTGAGATAATTAGTGTTTGTTCAGCTGAGAGAGGCTCGGATAAGCTGTTAGTATTATATAATTTCAGATTAATATTGAGTGCTTCATTCAGATTTGACTGGTCTAAGCTCTCTCAATTATTTTTGGAGTTCAATAAAACTGAGGGGACAAATCTGTCTCTCCGTTCACAAAGAATGTAATTGTATTCCATTTATTTGCAGTCTAATTACATAGACGGTTGAAAGGATGGAAATGTTCAAAATCCAGAAAATCGACTTATATATTTCATATACTTTAAAACATACTAATAATAGTGCTTACATTTTTTTTTAGTTTTTAATGACGCCAAAATATAGAAACTCACTACTATATTTCCATTGCCGTGTCATCAGATTAAAAGGCAATCAAAATATAATAGAGAGTTCCTGTGATTCCTTTTATGTGTATCCCTTCTGTGAATCAAATTTATTTATTTTGTGGAATCGTTTCATTTGATTGTATATATATATATATATATATTATATATATATATATAATATAATATATAAATGTGAACTATCAGTGGTCGAGAAGCTATATCAATATATATATATATATTATATATATATACAAACAATTAAAAGAAACGGTCCAGCGGACTTTTTTAAAATAAAATAAATTCAAAACGGAGGAAACACACAGAAAGACAAAGACATAACTCACATCGATATTTCGACCATCGTCGTCATCAGGAGGTGCGAAGAGCGAAGAGCGAAGAGTCCCGCAGGAAGACAGGGCGGTACTCCCGGTGTACTGCCCTGTCTTCCTGCGGGACTCTTCGCTCTTCGCTCTTCGCACCTCCTGATGACGACGATGGTCGAAATATCGATGTGAGTTATGTCTGTGTCTTTCTGTGTGTTTCCTTCGTTTTGAATTTATTTTACATATATTAGTATAAATAGGGAGCAGACCTTCTTTTATACATATTGTGTTGAACTGAATTGCCTTAATTAAACATACCTTTTTTTTTGAGCAGTTTTTCATATTTCCTTGCTAATTTTAAATCGTCTTGATTTAGCTGGTGGATTATTTGAGCGAAACTCTGGTAAGCCATCAATATTTGGAGACAAATGTTGGAGACAACCGAAACATGTCATGTTATGTTATGTTATGTTATGTTAATCATTAAATATTGATGGCTTACCAGAGTTTCGCTCAAATAATCCACCAGCTAAATCAAGACGATTTAAAATTAGCAAGGAAATATGAAAAACTAATCAAAAAAAGGTATGTTTAATAAGGCAATTCAGTTCAACACAATATATATATACAATTAAAATAAGCAGTGACACATAAACTGAAACACAACAAAGACTCACTTTTCAATATTTCGACCGTAATGGCGGTCGAAATATTGAAAAGTGAGTCTTTGTTGTGTTTCTGTTTATGTGTCACTGCTTATTTTAATTGTAATCTGTCCTGCCGGACCGTTTTTCGTTTATCATGGTATATATATATATATATACAATAAAAAATTTAATTCTAATTTAATCATTCATTATTTCTTGTTTAATTCTTCAAATTTTTTAAATATTCTTAATGTATTTTGGAAGCGGGAATAATAGTTTTCCAAAATTTTTATTGTTATAATTATTGTTTATTCATAATAACAATTTATGTGACACATTAAAATAAACATTCACTATATATTTTCCTCAAGATATATTGGTTTCATATAGAACAAAATTTCGGGGAACTATTATACTTGCTTACCGAAAACTTTAAGAAAACTTTAAAAAAATTCTTACCAGAAGTAGTTAAGAAATTCTGCATCCAGCTTTTATAAATATATATATTTATATATTCATAAAACTACACTTATATGAACACTCATGAACATAACTACAGAGGATGTTAGTCCTTTGGTTCCAAACATGTACGATGTTAGGTAATCGTTCAAAATACAAATACTAGTTCGCTGTTTAAAATACACTTGAGTTAGCCAAAATTTAGTACCCCCCCCCCCCCATGTAAAATTATTATACCTTTAAAGAAAAATCAAAAATTCATCCCTGTTGAGGACCTCAGACCCAGTGTTTTGTTCAAGTTTCAATACCCACTTTCCTACTGTCTGATTTCAATATAATCTTAAACATATATTTCCAAAGTACATAACCTTTCTCAAGTTGATATATTGTTTGTTTTAGAGCAATCTACTTCTGAAATTGGGAGGAAGAACTGTTCATGTCAATTTAGTAGCCTCTGGGACTTTCACTCATCAGATATACAGTTATAATTGGCTAGGAATTCCACAAAAGAATCAATTCGATCCTCCAGTTCAATTTGCTGGGGTCTGCTCGGATCATATTGTAATAGATAGCATACACAACCACTCTCACATTCAAAAAGTCATCTTCATTAAGAACTATAAGGAAGAAGATATTATGTATTATGAATGGAACCGGTAACTTCATTTTATATTAAATCTATTTATTTTTCAACCTTATATGTATTTTAGAAAAAAAAAATCAAATGCAAAACTACATGAATTATGAACTTAATTTACAAATTCATTATTCATATTCTTATGTCTTTATTATAGAAAAACTCTGTACATATATATATATTACTGTTTCCCAGTATACAGTATTGGCTCTAAGGCTCAATTTGCTCTTGGTCTTAATTTAAGCAAATAACTTTACTCATTTGATTTTACTAAATCAAAGATAAAATGCTTTAAAGTTTTAAATTTGAATGTCTTAATTCATTAAATATATATATATATATATATATATATATATATATATATATATATATATATATTATATATATATATATATATATACATATATATATATATATATTTCACAATAAATACGTAAAACAACCATCAATGTTCAAACCATATAGTCTTTTTTTCTATTTCTTATTGTGAATAGTCTTTTTTTCCCATTTCTTATTGCGATTTGAACATTTATATATCTACATTAAATGCAAAATATATATGTCTGCTATTTCCTAGTTGGAACAGGTAGTATTGCTGAGACTGCAGTTGCAAATTTTGGTTATGACCCTATATATCAACGCGAGAGATTAGAAATATTTCGAACGTCAACCATCAGAGAGGACGTAAAGATATAAGACCCAAGCCCTTATGATGTGAGGTACTTGTTAAGGATCTCTACTAAACTTGACTGACGTAAAATTTACGACTCCCGGTGTAGAATGAATCTGGTAACCAGGTAATGTTACTTACCCTTATAAACTAAATGCCAAATAGTAAATGAGTCAAACTATCTGCTCCCAAAATCACTTTAAATCAAACACTTAAAAACTTCTAAGAAGAAGTGTTAAAATAATTTTGTTTGAAAATATATACTTTATAATTCAGATATAAGACATATTTATAAAGCAGTTTATCTGATCCATACAAAGTCTTTTGATCATTTCAATAAAGCGACTATCGTGTGATATTTATATTTAGATTTTTTGTTTCATTGCTCCTTGTAGACCTCAAATCTGTCTTTTTTTTTAAATAAGATGTAGATGAGCTAGTTTCAGTAGAGCAGTTTGATATAGATTGATTCAACAGGTAGATCACATAATAAATTTCACAGAATACATTCAACATCTAGATCACAAGATACACTTACATGTAGAACTTGAAAAACTTACAGGAATATTATAAATCTGCTTTGATTACGTTCAATATGAAGATCACACAATAAACTCAGCAGAACGTATTTAATATTTAGCTCATATGATGCATGTACATGTAGGATTGACGTAGAGCATACTCAATATATACAAACATGATGAACGTGCTTTAATCATGTTCAACTTGTAGATCATATGATAAACCATAATTAATTATTTACAAGATGTCAATGATCAAACTACAATATGAAATGGGAAAAAAAGATGTTAGTCCCCCCCCCCGGGTTCATGTTGTTGTGGTTTGTTCATTGATTGTTATTTCACGTATTTACAACATGCATGCGATAATGCTGCAAAAAAAACAAATTATTAACCTTCAATGATCTCATTAAATAATATGGTAAAATGTACTGTTTTTAACCATAACTGTGTTCATTCAGGTTTTCAATCGATGGGCTAGTTACCATAAGTGTTGTTCCATCGTCAGGAAAACTCCGTCCGTCTGAGTTACTTGCTTGCCTTGTGGATGTGCGAACTTATGGAGTCCCTTTCTGCATGACTATTCCCATCGACTGCAAGGCATATCTGCCTCATTTGGCGAACAAAGTGCGCGATCTCAAGGAGATGTTTAGACAGCGAGCTCTTATAATAGATCAGTGCTTTACTATCACTGACAGCAGTTCTCTCATGGGACAAAATAGCGTAAGATCTTGTCAATATTCAATATATAAATATCTATAAAGTCGTATTTTCATATTGGTCAAGAGTTAATAAAATCGTTTGTTGTTGTGTAGAAAAACAACTTGAAACAAGGAGATAAGACTCTTATCTTTTTAAGAGTTTTAAACTGTTTTGAAAGGTTGACACTTGGATTATAGACTTTAAAAGGGTACGAAATTTAAAAAGAGTATAATGGGATTTTAAAAGACTTTGGCTTCATTGATCATAAATAAAAAAATATTGTGATCATTGGACTCCCATTACAAATTGTTTGTATATCCACAATTCTCTCTAGAGAAGAGAATAAGACGAGTGAATTTATTCTATACAATTTTGATTGTCCTTTTGATTATAATAAATGCTGAAATTCATGTTATGTTTCTCAACAAAGTCTGTTGGAAAACATGTTTTGACATAAGAAATTAATGTCTCCATTAACTAATTAAATTTAAATTTATTTTATAAACCGTGATTTTATTTGCACTTTATATTCATTTTTTAGCATTCTGTTTATGTAATTACTGTTTTTAACGCTTTAACTGTTTTTTAGTGTTAAATTATAACTAGTTTATATCTAGAGATGAATGCTATGAGAACTATTGCAGTTGTTTTGGTAACAATAAAGAAGAAAAATCTCGTAAATTGTATTACTCCTTCAGGTTGTTTTTAAACTTGTCCATCTTCCAGAGTGAACATGACAGTTTTCAAGGATTAATATATATTACACGTGATAATTTTTTTTTCGTTTAATTTCTTTTTAAAGTTGTCCATCTTCTAGAGTGAAACTGACAGTTTCCAAAGATTAATATAGATATTATATGTTATAAATTATATTTTCATTTAACTTGTCCATTTTTTTTTAAACTTGTCCATCTTTCAGAGTGAAAGTGACAGTTTTCAAGGATATATATATATATATAATATATATATATATATATATATATATATATATATATATATAGTACATGTGATAAATTATGTTTTTAAAACTTGTCCATCTTCTAGAGTGAAAGTGACAGTTTTCAAGGATTAATATATATTACATGTCATAAATTATTTTCTTCATTTAACTTGTTTGTTAACCTGTCCATCTTCCAGAGTTAATCTGACAGTTTTCAGTTGTTTATAATATATTTAAAAATGCTTATCAAATCTTCCTATTCGATACCTTTCCTATTATCCGTTACACTATGATATGAACTGATTTCTTAAATGTTTGCCTTCTTCACTTGTTCTCTATTTATAAAATATATTTTTTTTTTATTTCCATTTATTTTTACTATATTTTTTTGACAAACTGTACTTTTGTATTTATTCTTATATAGACAACCAGAAGATACGGATTATTGGAGGGACATAAAATGAACTAAGATTTTCAATGACAGAAACTTAGAAATATTCAAATGTACAAAATGTCATTTGACTATAATAATAAAAAAAATCCAACTTAAAACGGCAAATAATCAATTTAAACGATTAAATAACATATGAAGTCTAAAATAAATGTATTTTTGAAGTGTAGAAAATGTAAAGAAACAGAATACAGTAATTCCTCACTAGTTCGCGGTTCAGTTTTCGCGGGTTCAGTGTTTCGCGGGGTCCTGAAATGTTCTATACAAAAATAAAAAATATAAAAAGATATTCAACTTTAATTGCAGTAAAAAATAAAAAAATACAACTCGTAATGAAAAAGTACAGTATTTAGTATTAGAGACGAAAATATACAGGATTCTTCTTGTAACTTCGAGAAAGATATCAAACAATCAGTGACCTGCTGGGTCAAAATATATTCTACAGTATAAAATTAAAAGCTATTAAAAAAATATTCAAAAACTAAAAATTAATGAAAAAATATTAAAACATAATCAATTGTAACAAGAGAATAATAAAAATATCAAAAAATAGAAGTTGAAATTAATAAAAAAATAGATGTTTCAAAAAGAGGTTTGCGTTGTTTCTGTTGATCTGATTGGAATTATTATTTACTTGCATTATTATTTACTGTACAATACATTAAGGGAATAATTCTCTCTCTCTTTCTCTCTTATAGTCGGTAAAGGCGTACTTTTTTTTTTATTAATTATTTCTTATTTTTTTCTTTTTGTTTTTCATTTTTATTTGCAACACAGTACAGTATTTAGTAAGGTCAGGATTATCTCTCTGTTGGAAAGGTCGTTGTTTGAGCTTTAGAGGCTTTTATAAAGTCGTGTCCATTATTCGCGGATTTTCACTTTTCGCGGGTATCTTTGGTCACCATTATCCACGAAAAAGTGAGGGATTACTGTATTTCATAATTAAGTTTTCAAAATCATAGAAAACATAATACGATAGTTTGTCGAATAGTAAGAATTGATATGTATTTATATTTATAAATGTATATATACTGCCATTATCTCTTAGTTTCATTCCGTAGGATGGACATGTTCAAAAAATAGACCAGTGAGGAAGAAAATGTATGATATAAGTAGTTTCATTTTCTTCAATAAAGATTATACCTGATATTCAAAGTTTATATTTGATTATAAACTAAGACAGAGTCATGTTTTTCTACTCAATTCTTATTTCGCTTATAACTGTCAACCTTTGGCAGCTTACTTAAATTTGTATTGTTACTATCGTACCCAAATTTTGTTGTTTCATATATTTTTCATAAGTTATCTTAATAAAAGTGTTCTTTTTCAAGCACCATTCAGTTTATTGAAAAATTTTTATGATTATTATATGTATTTGTAATCGATATTTATTAGACAGATTTTGAACTTATTTAAATACATATTTAAGCTTCTATAAAGATCAACAAAATTCAAATTTTTGTCATTTAAGTATTTTTGATTTGAAACATTTGTTTTCAGGATAGCAGATTGCAGTATCACACAGCAGAGCTATTAGAAAACATGACTATTGTGTTCACAGTAGAAGTTAGCATTCAGTGCGATGAGACGCATAATAATCTACTCCAACGTTCAAGTTGTGTTGACAAACGTCTTGTCTCCCCTTGTCTTCCTGGTCGACCCATTCCTCCTCAAAGGCTTGACCCTGTTCCTCCTAATATCAAAAAGCAAGCTGTTAGAATCATTCTCAACGAGGTTTGGTCAGTATTTTTAACATCTTAAAGTCTTCAAAATCTTGTTCATATTAGTCATTTTAAGTATAGGTAATCATGAAAAAAAAGTCATGATTTCTTATTTTGAATTAATTTTTATCTGTTAAATTATCTGAGATCAGTTATTCATTTTCTTAAGTATATTGTTATTGAAAATGCATATCATCCAGGCACTTACTTATGATACATGATGTTACTTTTATTATAGCCAGGAAAAATGACTTATCAGAGTTTTCAATAAAGGAATAGTTTTAAAATTTTTGCGGAAAATATAATATATCTTCTCAAAAGAAAGATGACTTGGAAGGAAGATGGTGGAGGCTGGCTATACTCGTATATATGAGTATCCAACGATCAAACCACAATATGAAATGGGAAAACAAGACTAAGATCTTTCAATCGTAACAAATGGTCTTCATCAGAGTCAAAAACCCAACTCACGAAGACCTCTTGTTACGGTTAAAAGATCTTAGTCTTTCTTTTTCCAGTTCATATTGTGGTTTGATCATTGATTGTTATTTTACGTGATTATGTAAAATCTTGTTATATATGAGTATACATATAAGTATGATAAGCTGTTTCTTGACGAAATTTTTATTTTGTGTAGTAGGAGGAGGTCTTTTGAAGTTGTATTGTTACTGGCTGTAATGTAAGCCACGTACGCTTACAGGATCTCTTCTATGAAGTCACATCTATCAGCACTACTAATATTGGAGGTCTCACATTCCCACGGAAAATAAACTATTGCCAATTATACATCAGATCCAGACCAGTAATTTAGATATCAATTAGATGATCAAACCACAATATGAAATGGGAAAACAAGACTAAGATCTTTCAACCGTAACAAGCGGTCTTCATCAGAGTCAAAAGCCCAACTGGGTTTTCAAAAACTGGGTTGGTTTTTGATAACCACTTGTTACGGTTGAAAGATATTAGTCCCATTTGTTTTCCCATTTCATAGTGTGGTTTGATCAATGATTGTTATTCCACCTGTTTATGTGAAAACGTTTATATATATATATAATATATATATATATATATTGATTCACTTAATAAACGGAAAAACGATCCAAACTGGACACAATAACAGTTCAACAGGTCTACTAGGTGTTGCGTCTACAACGTGCTTGGTCTCCCTTTCTCTTTTCTCCTGAAGACAGATTGCCCGAAAATTTGAGTTTGTCAGTGTGTTTCTGTACTTTGTGTGCTACCTATCCTCAATTTTGAACTGTTATATAGATATTGAGATATTTCAATTCTCAATCAAGAAAATACCTTTCAGTTATTAATTTTTTTGTCAAATATGTTAAGTAAATGTTAAAAATATTTTCTTCCTTTACAGGACTTTTTTGAACAAAAAACCAATGATAGAAAAACTGCTTGTCCCAAACTCTACCAAATACTATATTCATGTTAAACAATTAATGATGAAGAGGAAGCAGCTAACTTCTCGTTGTCATACGCCGATGAGGTGTTGCGAGGCTATCATAGAGACTTGCATCTATCACAACCTCTGCAAGATGTTTGATATCCAATCATTCCACTACAACAAACTGTTCAAGTCAGAGCCGGCTATACGATGTAGATACTCTCATCTCAAAAACAATTACTTCAGAGGTATTTAGAAAAAATATCTAGTACTGCAATTATAGTTATCAGATTCTATTGTCTACACTCAAAACATGTTCATTATTGATATTTAATCACAAAATCATTTCTGCTTCCTCCAACTGTTACATTGCTTTCCATTCGGTTGAACTTTAGTCAAAAGCTAGTTAAGAGCTTTATTCTAAAAGCACTTTGATCTAAAGACATTTTAGTACTAGTAATAAAAATATTTTTTGTCAAATGTATTTATATATAACAAGAGTTCAAAATAAACTTGCAAAAAACAAATTGACATCTAAACCACAGAAAAAAAAAACAGAAATTGGGACTGTGTTCTTTTAACCAAAAACAACTGATCTTTGTCAGAGTCACACATGTAAATTGTAACAAGTACAATTTCATTAAGGAATTTTGAAGAATAGTGTTAAAATATCTCTAAATATAGCAAACAAATGTCTGATTTCATCTAATCAGTATCAGTGTGACTCTGATGAAGACCATTTGTTTTGGTTGGAAGATCTTATTCTCATTTCTGAGTTTTTTACTCTCGTTTAGTTATTGGTATTTAAATATGTACGCTTGGGAACTTTATCCAGGAATAAGTATGAAAGTCCAAGGATCCACTCGACACATTAATAACAAGTCTGCATACAGAGAGTTTTTGGCGTAAAAAATAAATCAATGATTAAAATGAAGTCATGATAAATATTTTTCAATTTTTGATAACTTGAAAAAATATCTTGTTTTACTCTTCCTAAATCATGAAACAGGTCTTTGTTTATTTACTAAGTTTTAAAAAGACTCAACGTTGTTGTTATTGGTTGTATCAGAAGTACTAAATAATTTCCTTTTTCTAATGTTTTTATAGTAGGAATCATTAGAAGTACCTAATGTCGTATTGGTTTGGGCACAACAGTCAAGATCATGTTGCATGCATCCTTCATAATCTAAATTTAAATTGATCCAGACACCAAACTTTGTCTAAATGCAAAAACATAATAATTTGTAATAATACTAGAATACTTTTATTTTCTATTACAGTTTAATTTAAAAAGTAATCTTAATAATAATTTAAATTTAAAATTAAATTAACGGGATTACATTTGTTTTAGAAATTTTGGAAGATGTAAAGGAAATGGAGAACACAAACACAAACTGATGACTTCAATATAATCGGAATATATAATTTTGTTGTATAAACTAATATCAATAATAAACTGGAAACTTTGTTGGGTTTATAGAAAAATGGAATAGGATTATCTATGACATTACTATGCAATTCAATTAAAGTAAAACTTTTTAAAACATAGTTTTAATTTTCTAAGCATTGGAATGCAGTCAGGTGATTATATAGCTTGAAGAACCGCAATGCAAACTAACTGCATTGCGGTATCGGTTGCTACCTGTTCCAGTAGTTTGGGTGTACTAGTTCTCTATGATTATGAACTTAATGGACTGCAGAGGCATTCAACTCCACAAGACCTCATTTTAGTGTTCATTGCAAGCGAGCATCAGTCATTTCCACCTTCAGTCAATGCTCACTGATAGTTGTGAGAATTTCTAGAAAACTTGTGTTGTTGTGCAGCCCATTTTTCGAGAATACTCTGCTTTTCATATAGGAACTCATAATTCAGCAAAGATTGTATACCTCCATGAGGTCGACGGGGAATGACGAATCATTTGTTTTTGTTATTGTTTAAACCGATCACCTAGAGCAGGGGTCCTCAACCTTTGTTTGCTTGTGGACCCCTAAAAGCTACTTGTGGACCCCCTAAAAGCTACTTGTGGACCCGCTAAAACCTACTTTTGGACCCCCTAAAAGCTACTTGTGGACTCCCTAAAAGCTACTTGTGGACCCCCACTCCCCCCGGATACTTAAAAAACATAATTATAGGAATTTATAAATAAATATTTGTTTTTAGGTAAATGAATATCGTTATTTATGAAATAATTTCATTACATCTACAACGCATGCCGAAATACAAAAATGTTTTTAAAACAATAACAAAATATTTCTTTATTAACATTTTATAAAGTACCCTGAAATAAATTGTAACAGAATCAATTTTGAATGTACCATAAAGAGAAGTGCAATAGAAAATTTTAAAACATTGGAACATTTTAACAAACTGACGAGGATATTAGGCTTTCTATTTTAATTATGTGTGAATATTGTACGGCCAAAGCTTACTACGCTTTGGTTTATTTTTGGTTTGCTGATAAATTCATTTAAACTTAACATAGAGCTCTAACCACGTGTCATGGACCTTCAGAATACTACTTTTCTCATGGACCCCCAGTAATCCTCTGTGGACCATGTTGAGAACCACTGACCTAGAGGGTAATAACGTCAGCTTTTTGTTTGATTGGTGATTCTTCAGATTCTACATTGAGAGTCATAAATTTTGCCTAACACAAGTGCATTTCGAGTAGAGAACTTTAACGAGTACCTGATATCGTGCAGGCTTGGGAACGACGGCTTAACGTCCTCTCCGAGGGACGACGTACTCAAATTTATTCACCTCCTGCGTGAATAAATTGAGAGCCAGGTGGGGATCGATCCCCGGACTACCAGCCCAGAGGTGAGTACGTTAACCACTGAGCTAACCTGACCCGTCATGACGAATCATACTCGAAGTCCAGTTAGGAGCTAGCTACATACTTCTCAGCTCAGTTCTGCTGAACTAATAAGAGAACTTTAGTGCTCTTTCCAGAGAAGCAGCTCAAGAAAGGTTCTGATCTGTTGTCCTAACTCCACCGAGAACACTGTTTTTGCATAAAAGCAACTTAAAGTAGCTTCTTCTCGTTACTATAATCCTACCAAAGTTTCTGTTCTTTTCATCAAAGTACCCTAAGCAATATACTCTATGTCGTTGTGGTTCTTGGTTGCTGGTGGAGAAGAACTTAAGAAAGGTAGTACTCATTGGCGTAGCAACTATTTTTGCCACCCGGGGAGGTCGTAAGACCCCCCCCCCCCCTCTCCATGCCACCTCTTGCTGTTGATAATCCGTTAACATTCAAAACTCTAGAATATGTCCTGAATATATTTATATTCATAAATTTCAATCAAGGATCTAATTTCAGACAGCTGTCATTGGTCCCAGAATAACATGGAAAACCAAAGATTTTTCAAAAAAAAACCTATAATTGAAATTTTAAAAAAATTGTTAAAATAAAATTAAATGTCTATGCAAATAACTATAATAAATTTTCAACCACTTAAAAAAAACTAGCTTTGAAAAATTTAAAATAAATTTATTTTTAATTTGCAAATATTACAGTTGAAAATCCGTTTAAAAACAATATTACGCGAATAAAAAATAAAAACAATTATGACCTTAAAAACTCATTCTGGTATAAAATTCTAGATTTGTTGTTTGCTTTTTGTTATTTTAATTTTTTTTCTCTTTTCTGTTTTTACTCCCTCAAAATAACACCCGGGGCGGACCGCCCCCCCACCCCCAGCCCTGCTATGCCACTGGTTGTACTCAGTTATTCTGATCCTACCAAGGACTCTATTTTTGCTAGTGGAGTAACCTGATGAAAGTTTTTTTCCCGTTATTTCAGTCCTACCAAAACCTCTCTTCTTCCCTTCAAAATAACCTAAGTAGGGTTTCCCTTCGTTTTCTCGTTCTTCCATTGTCCCTGTTTATGCTAAAAAAAGTAAATTAAGGAAGGTTCTGCACTGTTTCATGGTTCTACCAAATTGTTTCCCTGGTCCAAAAAGGCATGGTTTTTGTCTGAGAAGAAAACCAAGACAGAGTTCGCTCTTTTCCGTGAACACAAAAATTATCAGATCTATTCCTTCTTTTAGTGTTAATTAAAATAACTTTTCTTTTTACAACTCCATTTATAAACTGACATTTTTCATTTTCTTCTAGAGCCTGAAACGGTAACTTGAAATTTCAAAATTGACTTTACACAAATTTAATTAATAAAATTAATTAACCAAATTAAGACCACTAACAGATTGAGCTCCTAGGGGTCAAGTATATTCATCAACATATTTCGTAATCTGTAAATGCAATTCATAGAGCAACATAATCTCTTTTGTAATAATAAATAAAAGAAAGAATATTGATTGTAATTTTTTTCTTCCAGAACAGTTTGTCATCAGTAAACTGTGGAATAAAAGTGCATCGTTTTTATAATTTATTTTTATTTACATTATCGCGTTCTGTATTGAACAATATTATTGATTCTGCCTTTTTCTATGTTATTTGTATACTTGAGAGTGACCTTCAATGCACAACTATTTGGGTTTACGGTATTAAGTTGATTTAGGGATCAATAATGGATGGAATGTATAAAAATAATGCTAGCAATTATATTATTTCAGAAGTAACAATTACAGTAAAAGTTGTTTAATGTTTATCTTTAGGGGAAAAGATATAAAGAAGTACTGCTGAATGGGGCTCCTGTTTGAATTGGGTTGGGTGGAAGAAAGGGTTTTTATTGAGCCGTTGGTAGCGGAGAGGGAGTTGCAGGTTATGGGTGGATCATCAAGTCTGGGTATATATCAGACTGCACGGGTGCGGCGTAAACACAGTTATCAATACAAACCAACTGGCGCCGTCCAACTCCAGACAAATTGGCCTTCATCCCCCTTCTAACCTTCTCAAATCATCCCCCTAAATAATTTTTATCATCGACTCCATTTACTTACATCCATCCCATTTTTAATTTTATTAACGATCTACATTTTTCCCCTTGTTATCTTTCAAGTCAATCTTCACCCTCCGGTTGTAAAATTAATAACTACAAAGCGAATCGTCGGGCGAATATCGAATTATTCTTTAGTTAATGATGCTTGAAATCGTCGAGTCATTTATTATTACACGACCATTGACGAAACGATCATGGAGTTAAACCACTTCTGCTTTCTGTAAGCTGCAATTACGCAATTTTGTTATCAAATTCAGCACAACACTAATCTAGAAATTAAGGGTATATACATGCATTAGGTACCAACTATATATATAAATTGCATTATGTACATATATTTTTGTATAAATTTAAATGTCTGTCACCCCCAGCCATCTGAGATAATGTAATAATTGTATATTGTTTTTATTGGCCATTTCGTAACTATCTGCTGAAATCATGATTTTTTGTACACCCTCGTGATGCTACAAAAATATACCAAAACGATGACCCAGTGAAATGTGTTTCTCTTTTGGTCAGCTCTCGAAAAACTTTTATTTTTGCTATTTTCTTATATATATAATATATGATCAAACAACAATATGAAATGGGGAAAAAAAAACTAAGATCTTTCAACCGTAACAAGTGGTCCTGTTGGGTTTTGACTCTGACGAAGACCGCTTGTTACGGTTGAAAGATCTTAGTCTTTTTTTCACATTTATCACATTTTTTCTATATCACATTTACTCCAACTATCAGTGTTTCACCTTCTTTATTTTTATGATTTTTTTTTACAAGATATGTAGACAGACAGAGATTGAGTAGAAACCTATCCCCTTGCGGGTTAAAAACGTCAGCTCTTACGGTCTTTTTGTTTGATCGGATGTTTGGCTTCAACCATTCAGATCATTGTCTAGAATTGTTGCCCAAGTTCTGTTCCCTTCAACAAATTGCAGCGGTGTCAAAACCCCAACGGTTTGGGTTCGCGAGTAACTGTCTACTGACTTCTAGCGCTGCACAGTCTCTAACTATATGGATTGCAGTTTCTTCTGCCTCCCCACATAGTCGACACTCTAACAATCCTTTTAAGAGGCCAACTTTTTTCAAGTACTGAAGTACTCGTGTCCTACAATTAGCAATTAACTTTATCTGACTCCTGGTAGTCTCAGTAGAGTACGTGTGAGTCTTGGGTTCCTCTCAGGTATCAACCATTTACAATAGGAACCACCACTGTAGGATTTCCAACGGTTCCACTGTTCATTTCTGACCCATCCTGTCACTTCACCTTCAGCCCTACCATAGGGTATGTGCAGCCCAGGCTCCGGTCCTATACAAGGGACAATAGCTTAGCGTTTTTAGCAACCTTATCAGCCTCCTCGTTTCCTTCAATCCCATTGTGGCCAGGGAACCTATTAACAAATTGCTATAACAAGCCAAGTCAGTCAGCCCTTCCCAACATTGAAGCACTAGCTTCGAACAGTTTCAGTTCTGTCTAGTGCTTTCAACGCGGCCGGGCTATCTGAACAGATTCGCATACATGGATCCTTTAAGTCATTTGTTTTATAAGATAGTTTTTTTTTAATACACTATCTGTACATTTATGTTTTTTTGTCCGGTTTCATACAATTTCTTTTTATTCACTCATACATTTGTTCTTCTATAATTTCTGACGTTCCTTTTATCTTTACATAACCGGAATTGCTTATCTTAATTTTATTTTAATTTTTAATTCATTGTTTCTTTTCTACTTCATTACATTCAGGACCGGGTGCGTGTGGCAGCACAGTCGGTTGCCAGAATGGTTGCCTGCCGTTGTGTTTCCAGCGTGCTTGGTCTCTCACTCTCTTTTCTCCTGAAGACGGATTATCCGAAAATTTGAGTTAGTATGTTTCTTTCTCTGTGTATTACTATTCTTCGTTTTTCAACTTCTTTGTGTCCATTTTGGATTGTCTTTCCAATTGTTAAGTGTATATATATATATATATATATATATATATCCACTTAAAAAAAAACTTAGGTTTCCTGCCGTTGTGTTTCCGGCGTGCTTGGTCGCCCATTCTCTCTTTTCTCCTGAAGACGGATCATCCGAAAATTTGAGTTTGTAAGTGTGTCTCTTTCTCTGCGTGTTGCTTTTCTTCATTTGTGAACTGATATATATATATATATATATATATATATATATAATATAGTTCACACACTTAGTATAATGGTCCTGTTGGACCATTTCAAGTATATATATATATATATATATATATATAATCAATTAAAATAAGCAGTGACACATAAACAGAAACACAACAAAGACTCACTTTTCAATATTTCCGAAGGCCGAAATGCGGGCAATTACGGTCGAAATATTGAAAAGTGAGTCTTTGTTGTGTTTCTGTTTATGTGTCACTGCTTATTTTAATTGTTATTTGTCCTGCCGGACCGTTTTTCGTTTATCATGGTATATATTAATAATATATATATATATATAGCAACCTTTAATATGAATATCAATCAGAATAAGAGTGACAGACACGAAGAATCAGGTCGACTCTTCGTAACGTCAATGGTCCAATTTCAGCTTGAAAGATAAAAAAAAAGGATAGCTCTATTAACCTAAAAGAGCACAAAATAAATAAAGTTAAAGATAATTTAATAGTAGTTTATTAGCCTTAACTGGTAATATTTTTGATTTGAGATAACTTGAATTTATTGATGAACTAATAAACTTAAAGGAAGTAATAACAATTTAAAATGTCTCTTCCTTTATCCTTTGTTTGTTCAACAAAGAGTAAAATTATTACGAAGGTAACAATAAACTCTTAAATTAGATCCACTTAGTATAATGGAGAAAGGAGGAAAGTTGGATTTACCAACCATATGGAAGAAGGCCAAGTAGTCATTTGTCTGGTACAAAACAACCCTGTAAAATATGCTAGGCACTGCTTTATCATCTGCTTTATCTAATCTCTAAGCCATCCTTCTTATCACAATTTAAAATCTACTTATCAACATTGTCTCTTCTTTTAGACAAAGGAAATTCTCCTCGTCCACCTGATAATTTATGTTCGTTTTATCTATTCATGCTTACAAAAAAATTAAATGATTTTCATCAAATACAAAACGCTATAGTTTTGACTCCTTCCTATGTCAAGCTTCCTTTGATAAGAATCAGTCAAAGGCCAATTTTTAAAAGTAAACTGATTATTTATTGTTTACTATACTTTAAGTAAAGTAACGTGATCGTAAAAAAAAAACTCGATCTTGATTGTCGGTTTACATGTTTTATAGGCACCAAAGTCATTTTTTGAAGTTTTTTCGATGACGTCTGTGTGTGAGTGGGTGTATGGGTATGTATGGTACTTAAAAATTTGCTATCATGCTACAGTCTACTGTCTCTGATTGGTCATTTCATATTTTACACAAAAGTGGGCCTTATAGTGTAGAAGAACACCATTGTTTCGGGCAATATTTCATGATGAGAAAGGCGAAAATGTGTTTCTAAAAAACATTTTTCTTTTCCTAAGCTACTAAGTCTAGCATCTTGATATTTTATTGTTATATTTATATACATACTTTTCATATTGGGAATTATTGTATTCTTTATTTGCAACATATACATAGACATACTTTGGCCTTATCTATATATGATTATGTAATCAGTAAACTTCATTATGCAAATGAAAGAGGGGCACAGTGGTTTGTCTTCCTGGATACTTCACTGACTGCTCTCCTACATGTATTTGACAGTAAAAAACTGTTCTCTAATTCACCTTATTCAATATACACCGAGTCGATCCACTGAATGTGCCTTCTATTACCTTGTGCTATTGCAAACCTTATTAATGTGAGTTGATACACAATTATGACTCAGAAACGCTGTCATTTTATTTAGATTTTACGGTTCTGCCCGGAGCAATTCTTGATTTAGAATCAATAATATGATTCTATGAAAAATCAATAATATTCATAAATACATATGCCACCTAATATGCAAGTACAACGTTAAACATACTGAGAAGTATTATTAAAAAGAAAAATAGTCTGATTAATAAAATTTGAAGATATAAAATATGAACGATTTATATAAATCAATGAAAGTGTTTCATTTCTTCTTTAATTAAATAAAAACAATAAATGACAAAAGTCATTTCTTGATAAAGTTATCTTCCAAAACTTTCTTCGTTAGGGCTGTCATTTTATTTTGTCAAGAAAATTGTCACGTTATTTTCTTCATTTGGGATGTTTCCCTTCAATCTCTGCTCAAGGCTACCTCTTTGTTTGCCTGCTTCTACCCCCTCTCCACATCTCGCTAGAAATATGTTGGATTTTCTATATATATGTATAATAAGGTATTGTTTTCTTGAACCACAAATTACTAATAAACACTTTTTCCTTCTCTTGGAATTTGGTCAGAGTTAATATACGGGCGAAAAGGTGATTCCGTTATATTAACCCTGACCAAATTCCAAGAAGAAGAAAAAGTGTTTATATATATATATTATATATCTATAATTTTTCCATATCATGATTCATTGGACCCCCTTCCAAGACTAGCCAAATAACTTGATTTTAATATAGTGTTTTCTAATCGTAATAACGTAGGCAATATGTTAACAATAAACTCTCCCAGGGAATTGGAGTCCTGTGGTATTAATGCAATTCCGTGCAACAATTGCAATAAAATTTATATTGATCAGACTGGTAAATCATTAAAGACACGTGTAAAACAACACCAATGCAACGTAAGTAGACAGGAAAAAAACAGAGACTTATTCTTGCATATAAACAATGAAAAGCATCATATTGATGCTAGGAGCTAAATTTATTAGCTATGAAAAACCAATGTTGTTAAGAAATATTATTAAATCTTCTCTAATTAAATTTAATAGATCAAATATTATAAACATTAGTAACGGTCTCTTCAAACATGATAGATTCGTTACGAGGGCAATAGCCTCTTCAAAGAGGGTTGACAGCTAGCGGATAGTTTTTTACTCTTTCTTACTGTACTCCTTTGTTTCCCCAAACATCCCTTTCTGGACATTAGTCCTTTCCTGTGCTTTCACTCTTTTAAAATACCACTCTTTCCTCCCACTCTTCTCAACCCCTCACCAGATGTTTTCTGCATTTAGTGTTTCAGTTAGGTTTTTGACTCTGACTAAGACCACATGTTACGGTTGAAAGATCTTAGTCTTGTTTTCCCATTTCAAATTGTCGTTTGATCATTGATTGTTATTTCACTTGTTTATGTGAAATCTTTATATATATATACACATAATTAAAAGAAACGGTCCAGCGGACTTTTTTAAAATAAAATAAATTCAAAACGAAGGAAAAACACAGAAAGACACAGACAACTCACATTGATATTTCGACCATCGTCGTCATCAGGATGTGCAGAAGAGTGAAGAGTCCCGCAGGAAGACAGGGCGATACTCTATATATATATATATATATATAATATATATATATATATATATATATATAATATAATTTAATGAAATATGCAGCAGACTGACTGTCTGACAGTCAGTAAAAAAGTCGTAAATGCAGAGGCTGCTGCATATTTCAATTCAACATGTTTAAAAGAAGATGCTGCCTACCTATACAAATATATATATGTGAATAGTGTTATATTTTTTTCACAAAAAATATTAGGAATAGGTGGATATACAGAAATACTGATAAACGGAATCTAGACAACGTTATGTGCTTTTTCAAGCAATGTAGTGAAATATGGTGGGGGAATAATATTCATATTCACTACTATTCATTGAATTTTGTATGTTTTACCACCAGTTTATCCAGTTGAAAACAGTTTTATAAAAGACTATTGGAAGAGTCAACTTGAACCTAATTTTCGTAAAATATATTGATTATTGCTTTGAAAGTAATGAGAAAATTAAATGAGTTTTTAACTCCTAATTTTGTTAAAAAAGATTTTATCTAGCTGCAGTATATGCTGTGAAATTAAAAAGAAGCAAAGGCTATGTTCATTTACTGCGAACCATCGGTTGTATCAAAGCAGGGCTTGGATAATTACTTTTATAACTTGGAATGTTAAATCAATCATGCATTACACACTAAACGCTTTGAAGGTTTTACTTAATATGCCAGTACGTTTTAGTTTTTGACGCTTAATTAAGTTTTGTTGCTCTGTCTACTTAGGTCCAGTCGAACAGCTTGAACTATTTTTTTTGCATGAAATCATCATGTTATTGATAACAGAGTTCATTTGGGATATCTTTTTTTCTTCTAATAGAATACCAGTACCGCGGACATAGTGTCATAGTTGAATGAACGAGGCGATGGTGGTTTGTTAGACGGCAGCTTAATAAATGACTGGTTTATAATAAACAACAACCGCAGTCTCCCCTTCAGTAATTGCGACAGGCAGGTGATTCTGGGAAAAGTTGACAATAAGCACGTCCTACTGCAAACTTCTGTGGATAAATTTAGTTGTCAATGACACGGATTTTATTCGAGATCTATCAGGTCTAAATTTAAAAAAGGTGTTATTCTTAATTTCTATCAAGTGCAAACTTAATTATTTTTTTTCTACTTAATTCATTTAATATTTGCTTAGATTGCTTGTTTTTACATTACTGTAAGTAAAGTATAATAGTCATCATGAAAAAATGTGTGTGTTGGTGGGTGGGTGCTTTGGCGTGTATTATCCAAAGTTTTATGGGGACACTGCAGTCCAGATCGTTGATGGATCAATTGAATATTTCAGACAAAAATGAGCTTCATAGTGTAGATTTATGAGTTAGTTAGTATTAGTTAAAACTAGTTAAATTTAAAGACTCTGGTATTAGTAGTTTAGGAGAAAGAAAATGTAGTCTGAAAGCATGTTTCTTAGCACAAAAAAGTGACTTTTCTATTATGCATAATTGCTACCAAACAATAGAGCTCATCTACACTATGAGGTCCATTTTTCTATAAAATATCAACTTAATCCATCAAAGATTCTGGACCGTAGCGTGGCCACAATATTTGGATTCGTACTCACTCACTCACCCATCCATATACACACACACACACACACACAGCGCACACACACACACACGCACAGACTCAGAGACATCATCAACAAAACTTCATAAAACGACTTCTGGGACCTCAAAACATGGAATTTTGTCAAAATCTCGAGATCAAATTTTTCCACGATCACTACATCTTACTTATAGTAAAGCAAAAAGAGTGATTTGCGCCAGTTCTTTCTACGATTTTTTCTGTGTAATTTTAGTTTTACTTATGTGCTGTACTTTCCCTACAGTACTTCGATTATCTGAGGAAGTCTACAAGGAGGCAAAAAGAATAGGGTAAAGGTTATTTATTAGTTTACCCAACATATGAACTCCGGGGAAATAAATTGTCATACTATTTGTCCAATGCTATTTCTGTATCTTTACCATTTACTCGCTTAAAGAGGTCTTCACATACTCAGGACTTCATCTACTGTCTTTCTAAGAAAAAATATTAGCATTATATTTGATTCTGTTCATATTGTTTAAATTGAATCAAACATGTGAAGTTTTAATATAGCTCCCACTCCCACCCTTCTTGGTTTTTTTTTAAAGTTCAGAGATATTACATACAACGACCTCCTTAGGGAAAGCTTTTAAATAATTCAGTGTCTTATACATACGATTTATATTTCTCAACATTTGATATATGAAGTTTTAATAGAGGCTTCTTCTTTTCTCTCTCCATAATAAGGAAGCCTTTAGGATATTCAACACCACTTTTATTGCCTTGTAAATGTTTTTTACACATTCATTGTTTAAGTTTTAAAGTTTTGAATGAGAATTTTACCCCCTTTCACTTAGCTTTCTTATTAGAGTTTTCTTGAATTCTAGACCCACTGCTATTCTCTTACTTAGTAAATGTTTCTGCATAATTTACATATTAATGAAGTTCAGTAAAAATTGGATATATAGAAGAAATTTTGAAATATTGTTTAAATCTTCCCTTACAGCTTTCTTATACAAAAAGGCACAAATTTAGAATCACTTCCATTGTCTTCCTCTAAGCACTTTGCATAACATAGTTTCTTACAATTGTATTTTAAATTAAATTATAACGTACTAAAGACCATTCAGTGTCTTTAATGGTGTTTAAACTCAGTTGGGTTTTTTACACTGACACGGCAGCAGATTTTAAGAAGTTTGTTAAATACTGATATATATATAAAATTTCACATAAACACGTGAAATAACAGTCAATGATCAAACCACAATATGAAAATGGGAAAACAGGACTAAGACTTTTCAACCGTAACAAGCGGTCTTCGTCAGAGTCAAAAACCCAACTGAAAAAAAAAACAACTTTTTTGATATATACATATCTATGATCAAACCACAATAAGAAAATGGGAAAGCAAGACTAAGATCATTCAACCGTAACAAGCGGTCTTCGTCAGAGTCAAAAACCAAACTGTTTATGTGAAACCTTTTTATATATACATATATATATATATATATATATATTACTTTCTTGGATTTAATTACAACTATTACATTTTAACTTTTCTGTATTTCCGTTTAATTTTTATTTATATTTTATCAACATTTCTTAATTTATAATCCTGTTTCGTTCTCTCGAGAGTTAGTAATGTTATGGTACTTTATAATGGCTTCCTTTATTTTTTTCTTTGTTATCTTCTAACTTATTATCTTTTCTCTTCTTCTGCATTACCAGACTCTTAAAGTTGTTTCTCGCCTACCCAGTTTGGACAAGTTCTTTTTTAACCGTGAGCGTGGGTGGCTAGACTGTTGGTTTCCAAACGTCTCTGCGTCGAGCGTTTAGTTCCCTCCTATACTCTCATGAAGACAGTTGAAGCCAAAAATTAAAGACTGGAGGGTGTGTTTCAAAATTGTCATGTTTTTTACCTAACTTTAAACTAGATATTATATTTAACTGATGTACAAAAAAATCTGAAACAACTTACTTCTATATTTCAAATATTGCCATCAAAATATATTGTGGCAGTTCTTTTAATGTGTGTTTTTGTAAATTTTGATGTATTTTTCACATAGACTGTTCAATTTTTAGTCTATAAGTATATATATTTCTTGTACACTCTCAAATAACACCTGGATCAGAGTCAAATGATACCAAGCCTTTAAAAACTGTTCCGTCTCTATAAACACAAGGAAAATAATAAATGTACCTCTGTTTAATCGCTGGGCCTAAAAGAGTCCGTACTATTGTTTTTCTTTAAACAAAAAACAAGTTTTTCTCTCCAGAACTATGTTCTAAATTCATTTAACTTAGAATGAAATTAAAATGTTTATAACCAGTAGAAGGTTGATATGAACGACACTGGCCTTGAGGATTGTCTTGAATCATTTTTAACTTAAACATTGTTGACCATTTTATTCAGACATCGTCCCTCCATCTTAGCATGGAAATCAGTGAGCTTGTTGGAGGAAGTTTAAAGCTTTTTGACACTTGAGTAAACAATACGGTTTTGCAAAAGAGCAGTTACCAAGTCATAATGCATTCTCTTTCGTTTATTTTTTCGTTTTCAAGAAGGGCGCAGTTTTATCTTAATAAGGTTATTTGGGCTTGGATAAGAAATAAATGGAATGGCCGTTGATGGCAGTTTGAGGGAGGAGGGTGGGGTGGGAGGGTCGTTTGTTTTTTGGGTCGTGCGGGTGGATTGAATCAGGTTTAAGTTGGAGGTAAAGCTGTAAAAGAGGGTGAGAAGCTTTAACGTGGCAGGGGGGAGGGAGGGGGTGGGTTTGGCGTCGGCGGCAAAGGGATTCTCGATTTCAGACAAAAGGAAAATGTAGAAGACTAGGGATGGGGGAGGCTTTAGAAGGGTGGGGGTTTGTGGAGGAAGTGAGGTGCGGAGACGGGAATTGGAGAAGTTCCAGAACTGTCGAAAAATAACTACCATAACTTGGGCAGCAACAACAAGCGCGAGTAACAATAACAGTGGTGCGACAGAGGGTCGCTGGTGGCGCCACGTACGGCGCCAGCCTCCCGCCAATCGAAAACAATCCCACCCTCCCTCCAACATTTCTTTTCTTCAATTTTAATCCTGTATTTATTAACTGATTTCTAAAAACCAATTACTCCTGTCCACCCTTTCTTCCACTCTTATGAAATATGGCTACAGTGCCTTCCATAAATAAAAAGCATTTATCATATTTCACCATAACATGGAACTCCTATCTATTTTACTTCAAAATATGTCCTTTTGAACGGAGATTTTTCATCTCTATATTGTGATCAGGTAAGTAAAACACTATTAATTTCAAAACTCTGCAAAAAATCTAAAAATAAACTAAATTTATTTTTAAAAAGACATGAATATTTGTTCATGATTTTCAATGCATTAACAGATTTATCAAATAGAATACTTCCTGAATAAATGAGCCGTATGTAAAAATGATTAAACTTTTATGCAAAAGAAATTATTTAGGCTTCTCAAGTGCCCTAGGCAACTGTTTTATTTTCATTATTCAGCATTAGTCATCGAAATTATAAATAATATATCTTATTTTGTGTTTTTTTGTAAACGTTTTTATACATTAATGACGTTATATTATTTTATATAATGACTTGAATCCTCAACTTTGAAATAAAACAATCTTTAAAGTAGTGGTGTGGCATATGGTCTCGTCATAAATTGGTTATAAGCAGCGTATTATAAAAGCAGTCCTTTCATGATTAGGTTAACATATTAAATACCTAAACTAACTATAATCACTATAGGCATGACATTTCCTTGTGCTCACATCCATATTTCTAGATGCTAATGAGTTAAAGGAATGAACGCTACTTTAAAATCAGACGACCTTTAAACAAGATCAAAATAAAATACATCAAAAGGTGCTTTTATGCACATGTTTTAATTTTGATTATTCTCTAGTCTGTAATGATTTTTATTCTATATATTATTGTAAAAAATGGTTATATTCATAAATGTATAAAAGCTCAAAAACGAAGAAAAGCAACACACAGAGAAAGAGACACTTACAAACTCAAATTTTCGGATAATCCGAAACATGTGCGTGTGTGTGCCCATTCAAAAATAAACTAAAGACGAGCAACAATACATAGCTATACCTCAGCTTCTAATTTTTGGTACAACACTCACCAGGAGTTCAGTCGAATTAAAATGAACTACAAAAGTCATGCTCTTGTGATTAGTACTCTGAAACTTAACTGCTTATGCAGTGTTGCATGGGAATTAGAATCACAGATCTAGTTGAATATTTAGACGCATAGGCTCTGTTCATTAATCGTGAAAGTTACCTGTACGATGTGCAATATAGGACACTATATTGTTTTCAGAGTTTATGTGAAGAGGAGTGATCGAGCAATATAATTCACAGATCAACTGTGAGAAATAAGACTGTATTTGGATGTAACTTGCTTCTTTATAAGATTTCCTGGTTTCTTAAATAATTTTCTTGAAACTGTATCCACAATTTAGTTTTAATACAAACCCTATTATGTGTTCAAGTCTATGAGGAACTGACATAAGCCAAACATTAGCCCTTTATGATACCACACAGTGAACATTTTACATTGAGAGTCCTATCTTTTACCTAACTCTAGTGTATTTAGAATAGGTACCTTGTTTACTTTAGCAAGTACCTGTATCGTACATACTCGATTGCTTAACGTCCCCCCCCCCCCCCCGATGTGCCTTCACCTTGTCGTGGTGGGGGGCTTAACATGCCTTGGTGGTTGCTACCTCATGGCATGAACTAAGAAAGGCACAATTGAGCGTATGGTTAGCCTACTTCGGCGGACATAAGTTTGCCTGGCCGGTTGCTATGTGTTAAGTTACCTTCTTCTCTCTATACCTTTTCTTGTAATCGCTGACTTTCTTCTATACCTATTTTTTCTTACATATCTGAACTCTATGCCCCTGCTGGCGCCATGCAGCATCTATCCACAGGTTGCATTGGTTTATGTCACAGATTTTTTGAACCAGGAGCTAAATAAGGCCACTGACCTTACCTGTAGCAGAGCAGGTTCAGTAGAACCTTTGGTCCGGAGTTCGATCAGAAACTCTTAAAATAAGTCTGTACTACGGGCTGTGGGGGCTCATGGAGGGGTTCTCTCTCCATCTCACCAACTGAGGTTGGACTCGTAGTGGCTGTTGGTTCTCACCCAAGTTAGATAGATCCTTGTGGTTGCTGTGTGAGAAACAGTAACTTCTCGGGAGGCTTAGCATACCGGGGAACTAGAGACCCCAAACCCTTACCAGTTGGAACAGACCTTGAACTCAGCTGATTGAACTGGACACCTGGTACATGCCTAGTAGAGGCTCGGCTCTGGACGGGAGCTTAGAGTGAGGACGATTAAATACAACCCCTTCAGCCCTTATATATTCAGTTCACTAAACTAGCACAGACCAGGTGACGTTTAGTCAACGAGAGGTTTTAATCTCTCTCTATGAATCGTTCACTTCAGGTACTAACAACATTCTTCACAAAGACGCCCTGATGGGGTCCGATTGTAGCTAGTAGCAAGCCCTGGTCCCGGGTTGAAGGGATTTGCCCTCTTCTAGGGACAACCGAATTCAAAGGAATGCTATGGTAGTCCTAAAAGTGTAAGGCATTGTAGGTTTAGCCTGACCACAAATATATCTGAACTCTCTATTAACTGCTACTCTTGTTTGTTCTTTCTTCAAATGTGTTATTACAACTAACAAAATACCAAAACAAAAACCTCATAATACAAAATATATTATATATATATATATATATATATATATATATATTTTAAACAGGAAAACGATCCAAAAGGACAACAAACGTTTCACGGTGAATCACAAACACAGAACTAAGGAACAAACACACTTACTGTCTCTAATTTTTTATTGATCCGTCATCAGGAGAGTTGAGATAGGGACACAAAGCGCACTTGTGAAGCGACGGTTAGAGACCAAAACCGAATTTTCTAACCGAAAATTAGAGACAGTAAGTGTGTTTTGTGTTCATCATGAGTTAAAACGATAGAAAAATTATATATTATGATGATATATATATATATATATTATATATATATTAATAATATATAGCTTATATAAGTGTATTATTCTTATATCTCTAGGATTTTGTCTATATACATCTAAGATCAGGTATTTTGTCTTATATTTATCTTACCTGGTTTTGTTCATTACTATCTAGTATTGTATAATAACTAACAACACGTAGACACTGCATATATATCTCACGCATTCCAAGCCAACAGCCGTCACCCAGTATTAAAGAAACCTATATATTTATCAGACAAAAATGCCGTAGGAGAATCAAAATTAAGAAAAATAAGCTCTGAGTTCCTTTAAACATCTCATCAGAGGGCTCTACAAATAATATATATATATATAGTAAAGAATGAAAGTTTTTTTTAAATTTTGGAATTACTAAATTTATTAACATTATTCTTTTCTTCTTAGATGATTTATGTCAGTTTAAATATAGGAATCATGTCCATTTGATTGACAACGTTTTCTTTTTTAAACATCCTAGTATAAACTACAAATTAAACATAGAATTGGACTTCTAAAGAAGTAGCGAAATGTCATTGTATATTGTTATATTTTTCGCTTATTTTTGAGCAAACCTGAGATGTCTTACCGAATAAAGACGAAACGTTGCAAAAGTGTAATCATAAATTGCGTAAACTTGCAGAAAAGAAAATGTGCTTATTTTATATATATATATATTTAAACAAATATCAAAGAATAAAATATAACAGCAAAGAAAAGATATACGGATAAAAATCGATTTCTGTTTTTTGGCATTCATTACCACCATGTTGTCCCCATCTTGAAAGTTAAACAATATTAACTTTTTCCTTTTAATCATGACCAATAATTTCAAAAACATTTTCATAATAACGAATTTAATATCTTTGTTATTCACTCACATTTTAGAAAATTTCCTGATTGTTCTTATAATTCAACAAACTTTATTTTTCTTAACAGTTTGAACTTAAATTGAGTGAACCAACTAGTTAAAGAAAGAAAAGGAAAATATGTTTTTTTTTCTTAAAATTTTTTGGACGAAGTATATACGTTTCAAGAAGTTATCAATTAAAACTTTTGTCTCCTTTCTTTTAGGCTGGCTTCCAAGAAACTTAGAAGCTATGACCAGATTTCTACTGCAAGTTTTCAAACTAAACCATTAGTGAAAATCTTAATTTTATTTATTTATTTTTTTTTCTTTTTAGGAAGGCATTTATTTAAGGTTTATATTTTCTAATTGCATATTATCTTTAATTTGTGTTTTATAGATCATAATACAATTGTTTGAAATTATTGGACAATGTATTTCAAAAGTTGCTGAAAATACTGAAAATTGTCATTTATTCTTTTTATAATAAACATTTAATTAAATTTTAAGAAAAATAAGCCACTTTATCTTACAATTCTCTCTTTATCTTCGGAAGGTTACAAAACTTTCTGAGCAAACTAAGAGTTTATTGTGATTTTTACTGATTTCTTTAATGTTATTTAACCATTTATTTGGTGTATATCTGTACGTATTGCTTTAATTTTATTTTTTTCTTTCCCTTCATTCCAAAACTAAATTGTCCTTTTTTTTTTTATTTCTTACTATCTCAGTATACATTGTTTGCATTGTCTTTCTTCTTTTTTGAAATATCTCTCTTACAATAACTTATTTTTTAGTGCTCTCCTAGTAATGAAATGATTTTATGATTAGTATAAACAAGGAAAACCTCGAGTAAAAAAAACAGTAACAAAACTGAATTTCAAATTGTGACAACTGTCGTCATCAGGAGAATGAGTGCTCTGCCTGAATATAACCATACTATTCCTCAGTAATCAGCAGATCATCAAATCATCAAGGCTGATCATCAAAGTAGTTCCTATTCTGATAACGTCGAAGTCGAAATATTGAAGTGAGTTATGTTGTTTTTTTCTAATTGTTTTATTCTATAAATTTAAATTATGGCTTGTATAAGTTTTATTGTATAGTGTATATTGTATTAATCACGTGGGCTTTTGTATAAATATATACAGGGTGAGCCAAAATTAGGTGGACAGTAAATAACATATGCAATTGCTCAAAACTATTTTTCATTACGATTTACACAGCTTTGATGTCTGCCTCTTGCGCTTCGACTAACATTTCTCGCACAAGTCTCCCTGGGTATTAATTTCTTTAAATGCTCTTCTGTGTTTTTACTAAATCGCCGATACTTCTTGGTTTTCAATATTCAACTTGTACATCTTGAACTTCAGTATCTTGATGAAACATTTCTTAGGAATTAGATTCGACGAAGAGCCCAAATTGATTGGTCAGTACGTTCACAGGACTTAACCCGATAGACTTTTTCTTTTCAGGAGTCTCGAAATTTTGACATTATCTTAGAGTCTACAAAATAATTACTGAAAAAATCCTGAAAGGTTTTTAATTCACAAACCAAATTTTGTCATAAAACTTAACATATTTTTCTTATGAATCAGGATTTTGAAATTTTGACAATCTGAAAGCTTCTATAAAACCATACTGTTTGACGGATAAAATAAAATTATACCTATAAATAGAGTAATATGTGGGAAATGAGTGAAATTATTATTTTTTTTAATTACATGAACCAAAAGGGCGTTAATGTCAATTTTATATTTTAAAAAAAAAAAAATATTGCGCTAAAAGGCTAATTAAAAGAACAATGAAATTTCGCCCAAAAATTGAACAAATAATTATCAATTTTTAAAAAAAAATTTGTGAAATTTCAATAACGACTAGGCTGATAACAACCATGAAACCAAAAATAACGAAATGGACTGAAACTACCAGTGAAACAAAGGTAAGTGTTAGAAAATGTTTGAAGAAAATGTTCTGAAGATAAGAAAATATGAGTGGTCAATGAGGTGTCTAACCTTTATAACTCATTATCAATGGTAACCATAAAAGATGATGATTAAAAATATATAGGAAGAATCAAATTTTGAAGGAGTTTGAGAAAATTCAAGGTGCTTTTATAGAAAAAAGATTAACGATTACTGCGAATCGTTGTAAGTAGTTATAAAAAAAAAAAGCTAAAAGTTTCTTGGTGAGTCTAGAATAGCTTGAGATAATGGGTCTTCCGGAGCATTAGGGGTTAGTCATGTTGCAGGAATTATGAATTTTAGTATTAAGCAAAAATGTTAAAAAAGTAAAGTATTTTTTTCAAAAACTGGATATACAGAAAACTTGCGCAAATCTTTTTTTTAACATTTTTATTTAAATATACAACTACGCATGTGTTTTGTAACAAGCATTTGTAGTGTGAGTAATACAAATAACTTTGACATACATGAGCAAAGAATGAAACCCATTGGTTCAACTTTTCACTTCGTTTCCTGATTCAGAATCATCATGGCAGTAGGTCCCTAGGCCATTTTCTCTTAAGTCGTCTTGGGGGATTCTGGAAAAGTGAGGAAGGAGCAAGGTTTTGTACTATTGTATATGGATGAGAGGAAAGTTTTGTATGGAACGCCTTGTAACGATCAGTGGCTAAAGCGTATAAATGTTTCTATAAAGATTAGTTGTGCAAACCGTAATTGTGTGGTATTTACTCATTCTTTGGTAAAATGAATAAACCAACAAAAGTCTCCACACAAATAAAGTTTTATTCAACGCGTTTCGAACACTTTGTGTTCATCATCAGGAAGACACCAAGGATGTGGTACTGACGGGTTGGTCAAGTGAAGACAACTCTTCACTTGACTTGGTCTTCACTTGACCAACCCGTCAGTACCACATCCTTGGTGTCTTCCTGATGATGAACACAAAGTGTTCGAAACGCGTTGAATAAAACTTCATTTGTGTGGAGACTTTGTTGGTTTATCCATTTTACCTCAGAATTTCTATAAAGAGTGTGGTTTGTGACATAATAAGGTGCATTAGTGATAGTACGAAGGATTTTTGATTGAAATGATTGTATTTTATAAATGTTGGAAGGTTTTGCACAACCCCTTCAGAAATTTTTAATCAGATTCCTGACTCTAACCCTCATGCATTATTTAATCACCTAGCATGGTGGACTTTAGCAGATGTTGCTACTCGGGCATAGCTATTTTCTCCTGATAACAATATATGTGAGCATATCAAAGTGGTGAGTTATTGGAAATTTTATAACTTCATTTATCTATATTATCACAATTGTACAACATTTTAAACAAATTATCTAGGAAAAATTAAAATTTATTTTCAATCAGTATATTAGGAAAGTGAAATATATTTAGTTGATATTTATGAATCGTCACAATGTTTTCGATTTTGTTATGGATTGCAAATCGGTTGTGATTTTTTTTCCTTGTATAATGCAACAGTGACAGGTGGGACATTAGTGAATGAAGAAATAAGGGAGGGGGGGGGGCATAATTCAGAAAGATAACGCTTTGTCAGTATAGGGGTGGGAGTGTGTGAGTGGTCTCCAATCGCTTAATGTATCCCCCCCGGCTATGAATTTATTGACCGTATAACTATAACAGTGTTAGCTGACAGTCGCCTTTTAAATTAAATTGTTTTCATCCTAGATCCTGTTTGCCATCCCTCTAATTCATATTCCCTCAGATAACAAACCTAATATCAATCTCTGAATACATCCCAGTTGGATTAGATTAGGATATTTCTAGCAGTCATTCGACATTATAGTAGAGAAATTTTGTAAACACAACATTTTTCTTCATTATCCGCATTAATGCATGTCGATCCTTGTGTTAAGTTCCCATCGGGTTGATAGGTCTATTAAATTAACAGTTGATATTTACATTAAAATGTATTAAATATAGAAGAACGTATATGTAATAATTATTGAGAAATTATAACACTGTATTATGTAGATGTGATGTGGAAGTTTTTAGAGAAAGTCGGACAAATAAACTATTGTTAGTTTTTATTAAACTATACAATTGATTAATAGTCCTTACATTGATTTACAATAAAAACACTAACTGGGATACACTGTCCATTCACAAGTAATGTCAAGACAACGAACTGTGCAATCACAGGTCAACCAACCAGGCAGTCCTTACAGCAAAGATTCAAATTTACATAGATATTATACTGTAGCCGTCTCCTGTAATTCCTGTAGTTGTAATATTTATTGCATCTGGAGTGGCCTACACTCAACATCGAACTTTTTGACAATCACTCGAAACTCCTTATACCATCAAAGTCATCTGCGCAGCTTGGTATATTGCAACCATGATTATTTAGGATATTCTGTCGATCAATCAAAACAAAGGACCACAGTTATGACAACACAGGTGCCTGATTACAATCTTTTGGTTAAACAATTCCATTTGTAGTATCTTAAACTTACATTATTTATTCTTTACATCACCAAAGGAATGATTTATTCTGTTTGTTTTCTTCATTAGTACATCTACGAATTAGTGCCGTTTACATGTATTGTAAGGCCATGCTATTAAATAACTCTTCTATATCCAAGAAGTCCAGGGTAATATTTATGAGTCTTAAAGATTTTGGTTTTCGATTTCAAAATCTTTTTAAACCGGTTTTGTCAATTTACTCTTATGATAGGTATGTTTTCCTATATGAAGGTGGTTATTTTATCTAACTCTCTCTTTGCTATAGATATACCTATCATTTTTACTGTAATATTGCTATAGAATTATTGTAAGGACATCAAATATTAGTAGAAGGACTGTACGAAATTTTAAGTTTTTGAATCACCGGAGAAGTAACTTAAAAATAGTAGTCACATTGCTATAAAAATTGGAAAAATCCATTTTCTTTGCTCTCATATTAACCAAATATCATGGATTTTAAACACGCCAAGAAACTAAGTCCGACAATTAGATACATTCTAGAGTGCAGCGGTTGATTGATGCACAATTTTCTCTCTATAATCCTCTTTCAGCTGCCAGGTTAGCTCAAGGTGAACGTACTCGCCTCCGGGCTGGTAGTCCGGAGTTCGATCCCTATCTGGTCTTCGATTTATTAACACGGGAGGTGAATAAATCTGAGTACGTCGTCCCTCGTAGAGGACGTTAAGCCGTCAGTCCCCAGCCTTAAAGGCTAGGAATCGTTAAAGTTCACTACTCGAAATATACTTGAGTTAGGCAAAATTTCAGAATCCCAATGTAGAATCTGTAGAATCACTGATAAAACAAAGCGCCGGTAAACGGCTGACGTTATCATACGCTGGCAGATCAGTTTAAACAATAAAAAAAATACTCTTTCACCATTGAGAGCATCATAAAATATATATTGTTCAGAGTTCACCTATATAGTTTTAAGTGTGTTATTTTTCATACATATCAAATCAAATCATTAAAACCTTTTCTACAAATTTCTTTTATTAAACATTCAAAAAACAATTCTGTTTGACCCGATTCTGAGATAAAATTTGTAAGTCAATGTGAACAAAATCAATTAATCTAAAATTAATTTTTTGATAGCAGTATTTCCCTTTGCTCTGATAACAATTTTTTCGTACTTTTACTTTTTTGTAGATTACTAATTTTAGATTTTTTTGTTAACGAAAATTCTTTGTTTTTGTTTTTTTGGAAACATTTTCTGAAGTCGTAAAATGTATCATAATGCTATTTTATGTTAATGTAATTTTAAAAATAAAACCTTCAGTAATCCTCTCATGGACTGCTATTTCTAGTTAAAATTCAATTTTGATCTATCCAGTGGTATGGGTTGTATTTTGCCTATAAACTTTCAGAATCAGTAGGTCATGTGTTAACATTTTTACATTTTATTGCAAAAAAATACTCTTCCAGTTGTTTTTAAAATCTTAGATCTTTTTAATTATTGCTCTCTCAGTTCCATGATATCTGCAAAATCTCAACATCCTATAGCTAGTAGTTTAGGAGGAAAAATTGTTATCTCAAATCACATTTGGCCCAAAGAGCTAACTTTCAATCAAGGAATTTTGCTCAAAACAAGGTATATCTAGTCTATATGGCCCATTAATGTGTGAAGATGAATTTAATCTATCAAACTACCAAAAAGGCTAGTAAAACACATATTATTAAATAAATCCATTTTATTTTGTAAATATAGTTGTAACCGCCGATCAGTTTTGCATATAGTGCATCATGAAGAAGGACAAGTGAGAAGTCCTGAGTACAAAACCAGTCGAACGACTACATCAACTATTTACGTAATAAAACGACTTGCCTAGGTGAGGTTAGGTTGTATTGGCAGTCCCACGAGAAAAAACACATAGGCCAAACATGGGCTCTTTGTGATACCATGCAATGAACATTCCACATTGCGAATCTTAAATTTTGTCTTTAACGTCAATTTAGCAATTTTAACATGAAAAATATATTGTATAAGAGAGGTAAACAAAAATATTTTTGTTGACTTTGTTTAATAATTAATATAACCAGTTATAGTCAGTCTCCTATTTGCATTTCATCCTTTGGTTAATTTGTATTTTAACTCCTCATTATTTTGAATTGTTATTGATTGCAATTAGAGGTCCAAGGGCAACAAAAGTAGATCTTAAACAAAATTAATATATTATTATTGGGTTTAAAAAAATCATCAAACATATTTTTAGCTACTGTTTAGTCATAAATGAAAATAATAATTTTTAAAATCTACCTCAATCACCATGTAGTCAGTTAAATATTCAAGAACCACTTGCACTGTTTTATTTCACAATTTTTACATAATTTATTGTTTTATTGTGTAAATTTAATGAAATTTAGATATTTTTGAACTTTTAACGGATAATTCTACCAACTTTCTTTAGCTAGCCAGAATTTATTTATTCGGGAAATATTTTGCTTTCAAAATTTTTAGGGAAGTTTTGCATAATTTAGTGTGTTATAAAAATGGTTTATAATTCTTGAAAATCATATCCATGAAGTTTAAACTGGTCCTTTTGCTGTTTAGAGCTCCTTTAAAGAGTGGAAGGATTTAGAGATTTAGGATTTTTGGAAGCTTCCATTGGCTTTCTTGAACATTTTTACACAAGAATACATTTTTAATTTTTATGACAGCTTCTTAGATTGTTTTTTTTTTTATAAGAGATGCTGAAACGCACATATATAGCACTATTGCAGGGTATCAGAATAATTTGATCGTTCAGCGTTATAGCTTGAGAATAACTGTTCTGTTGTGATGGTTATTGGAAGTCAAATTGAATCAAGAAGTAGACTTACTGCATCAAACCATCGTAATATGAGTCATTAATGTAATTTGGTTTTTTATTATTTGTTAAAATGATGCTAAAGTGAGTTGTGAGTTGGTTGAAAGGCATTTTTGGTGTCTTGGATTATAGTATAAAAAAAAAAGAGGAACGGGGTTGTTGTAAGTCATCTGTATAAAGGATGAAGCAGTTGAGAGGGGCTTTCTCCACGTGACTCATTTATGACCATAAACTTAGCCAAGGGGATGAAATTTATAGTATCCGGGGGTGAGTGACGGCTGACAAACACTGGGTGGCTGCCTTATCAGATTATCAGTATGGAGGGAGGGGGTTTAATAGGGGACAAGCGACTGGGGAGAGTCTGTCGCTATCTTCCACTCACTCTTACTTATTCCTACAATCAGATCTCTTTTCCTCTTCTAGACAATTGCATTACAAGCCATAAGTAAATTGTTCCGGGCCTGCCCAATGTTTTGCAATGGACCTTTAGAGTCATCCACTTGACTGCCTTCCCAAAGACATCAACATTAATCAAAATATAATCAAATTAACTCTCAAACCATTGAAAACATTATTTAAATAAATATCTTCGGTATTCGTTTCAAATTATCAAGTTGTTAGCAACTCGACTGTTGAGAGACTTTCAAGGAATATTTATTATATCCCTAGGGCATTCTTTCCCCTCTTCACTGCTTATAAGGCTTTGGCTGAAATTAACAAGACACTCGTGGGAGTCGTTGATAAATGAAAGAGGGACCGATATTATTGACTAAGTTAGTCGAATGAAACTGCCGATGGAATAAACCATTAAACACTTTTAAGTTACTTGGCATCAAGTGGTCATTGCAACTAATTTTAAGGTTTATTTTATGAAAATGTTTTTTAATACACCTTCATCAGTATAGGCGTTATTCAGGCCAGTGTTTTCAATAATCAGATAATATTAATAGGACAGTTTTATCAAAAGGAACATAACACAACAACAGCACAAATTAAAGTAACACAAAATCGACTAACTAGTTAATGGAACTAGCAATTAACAGTTTCAGATTAGATAATCATTACTCTTAGTTATTTCCCTACTATAATTATAAAGTCTGTATTATTGTCAAATAGCATATTAGTCTGTCAAATGAAAATAGTTTTTTTTCACAATCTGTAAAAATAGTTTTTTACATGATCTGTAAATGTTCCGTGCGTCTTCTAGTCAGATACCGTGGAAAAGAGTGATAACAAGAGATAAGTTTCAATCCTGATAAAAGGCATTAGGGTCAGAGGTGTTAGATTAAGCACTTATACAATGAAATTTTGATAAGTGGACAGAATTTTGTCTTCACTCGTTGCAATTCTGAGCACTTTTTTTTTGCACGATTTAATAACAAGTATTGTTTGTCGTCAGTGTAATTTACTACAACAAAATATTTAAAGATAAATATCCAGACATAAAAAAGTCGACGTGCAAATAACAAAATAGTAGCACTCAAATAATCCAAAAGAAATAATCATTGCACATTGCAAATTGTCGACACAACACTAAATAAAAATATAGCACTAAATTTTTATGTCTGGACAATTGCAGATATTGTAACTGCCGACCAGTTTTGCACCTAGTTATGTTATGCTGGGTAAATTCAATTTACAGGTTTAAATATATAACTTGAGTTGATGTTTTATTTATTTATGTAATAAATTAAATGAAATTTTCCACTTTTAAATTTATTGTTTTACTAAATATACTTACTGTGTATATGTCTTGAATCATGTTATGAATTCTATATCAAAAACTTGGGGTCATATAATAATCTTTGTTTTTATGACTTAATTATATATATAATATATATATATTATATATATATATATATATATATATATATATATTATTATATATTCTAGTTAATATATATATATAAACTAGAATTTTAAAAGAACACACACAAAAGAAATCACTGAACTCACTACTATATTTCGATGTCCTCGTCGGCAGGAATAGATGTGAATCGCTCTAAAGGCTGAAAACGACTGCTATATATATAAATTCAGTTGGGCTTTTGACTCTGAAGAAGACCGCTTGTTACGGTTGACAGATCTTAGTCTTGTTTTCCCACTTTCATGTTGTGGTTTGATCATTGATATATATATGAATAATAATAAAATAAATTATATAATAATGATATAATTATATAATTCCATATATCTTGTTTAAAATACTTATTTATAAAAGATTTCACATTAAACACGTGAAATAACAATTCAATGATCAAACCACAAAAGAAAGATGTGGTAAAGAACATATGACTTAAGATCTTTCATGACCGTAACAAGCGGTCTTTCAGGTAAACAGAGTTGGGTTCTTGAACTCTGACGAAAGACCGCTTTGTTCATACGTTAGAAACTTAGTCTTGTTATTGATACAACGATTATTACTTATTAAAGTGAGAATTTGGAATCATTCATTAAATGATTTATATATATTTGGAGGGTCACTAATTAGTACCGTGAACCCCCAACATTACTAATTCTTTATTGAACGACTTCAAACATGACGTTTACCTTAGAACACTCGGTGGCCTAAATCAATTGTGGAAGATTTCAATCAGCCAATTAACAAGTATCTCCTTGCTTTTCTTTGTTCCTTGCTCCAATGATGTGTTATCAAAGGCTTCTTTAGAGCATTTTCAAACACATTGTTTTCATTGTGGTAAATTAATCCATATATATAAATACATTATATTATATTAAATATTGTAAAAAGGTTTCACATAAACACGTGAAATTACAATCAATGCTCAAACCACAATAAGAAATTGGGAAAACAAGACTAAGATCTTTCAACCGTAACAAGTGGTCTTCGTCAGAGTTGGGTTTTTGACTCTGACGAAGACCGCTTGTTACGGTTGAAAGACCTTAGTCTTGTTTTCCGATTTTCTTATTGTGGTTTGATCATTCATTAAATGTTATATATATATTTAGGCGACTGGATGTCATGTTTTGAATTATTGAGTACACGTGAACGCACACATTCATTTTTTACTAATATTTTACTCGTGCAGACTCATTCTTTTAGCATGACGTTACCCTCTAGGATTCCTGGCCTTTATAATCATCCTTTGGAAGTTCATAATGTGCAGGATTTCCGTCAACTTGCATTTATCTTACTGCCTCTATCTGACTATTTGTTTAATTCCACAAATCATAAATTGTGATGAATTTAAATCAGATTTAATTAGTTAGAGTTCATTCTAAAATATATTTTCTTTAAAGACTTAAAAATATCTTCTTAAGAACCCCTGATACATATACAAAATGAAAATTTAAAAAAAAAAAACTTAATTCTTACACAATCTTGAGAATAGCATAATTGAATTGAATGGATTCAATTTCAAAATTCCATGAAATATTGTAGTAATGGGAGGGGAAAAAGGAGAGAGAAACTGCAGGTTGAAGGCGAAGGAGATAGGAGACAGAGGAGAGTATATATTGGTGGAAAAGTCGACGCCTCCAGCACGCAGGCATCCATCTAACCAAGTGCCTATAACAGAGAACCACTTCCCGTGGAACCGTCTTAAAAGGACCCATCAACTTTATAACTTGGCCTGCCAATTCGTTTCTCTTCCTCTTTCAAGCCCATCCTCAGTAGTGGTTTTAACCACTAAAAAATCTCTAATTTCATTTAAATTATTAATTAAAAAAAAAAAAAGTAATAGTCTACGTACATCTTTACTTTATGCTAGCATATTATCAAACGCATTTAAAATTAAAGTTTTCAGCTAATAGAATTCTGATTTGAATAGAATAATAAAAATAATTGCATTCATTGAATGTTGAATGAAAGAAATTCGTTGAATGTTTGTAGCAACTAAATGTCTACTTTGTTTTTTACTCTATAATAATAATAATTTTGGATGAAAACAAATATTTTGTTAATTGTCATAAAGGAACCTTCCCATGCTCCTATTAAACCAGGGGTTCTCAACCTTTGTTTGCTTGTGGACCCCCTAAAAGCTACTTGTAGACCCCCACTCCCCCGGATACTTAAAAAACATAATTATACAAATTTATAAATAAATATTTGTTTTTAGGTAAATGAAAATCGTTAATTATGAAATAATTTCATTACATCTACAACGCATGCCGAAATACAAAAATGTTTTTAAAACAATAAGAAAATATTTCTTTATTAACATTTTATAAAGTACCCTGAAGTAAATTGTAACAGAATCAATTTTGAATGTGCCATAAAGAGAAGTGCAATAGAAAACTTTAAAACATTGGAACATTTTAACAAACTGACGAGGATATTAGGTCTCATATTTTAATTATATGTGAATATTGTACGGCCAAAGCTTACTACGCTTTGGTTTATTTTTGGTTTGCTGATAAGTTCATTTAAACTTAACATAGAGCTCTAACCACGTGTCATGGACCTTCAGAATACTACTTTCCTCATGGACCCCCAGTAATCCTCTGTGGACCCCTGGGGGTCCATGTGGACCATGTTGAGAACCACTGTATTAAACTCTTCTTTTCAGACCAAGAAGTGATTCTCAATTTTGTGTAGCTCTACTTGTGGTGTCAGTTATTATGTGAGATTAGTCGTTGTTGGAAATTACTGTCGTATAAAGTATATTCAATAAATGTATTTTCAATAAATGTATATTCAGGCCACTGCCTGAATCTCAATTTACTTTTAATTTGAATATTTTGCTATAAAAGTTTCTTGTATTTTAATGATCATAACTTTTACACATTGAGACCTACAATTAAACTAAAAAAATGTTAGAATTAAAAGTAATACTGTCCGTCATACCTCGTAAAGTCTCAGAAAAAGCTCGACCGGTTTCGGGTCCGTCCGGAACCCATCTTCAAGAGCAACTACAGTATTGCTACTACTGTCACAGTAGTGACAGTATTACTACTAATTCTAATATTACAAACCTCAGTGGAACTAATCCATTAACTATATTTAAAAAAAAATGTTCATACGGACCTTTTCATGGAGTAATTGTACAAAGTTAGTTTATAATTATTGTATACACAGGGAGTATGGAACATTAAAGTGATTAAAAATGTACAAAAAATACGAATTCTTAAAATTATTCGTGATAATGACATCTCTACACTTTGCATGCATAATATAGAAATGAATCATGCATTTATAAGTAGCCTGGTTCATGTATGTCGTTTCAGAATATATTTTACTGTGGGAGCCTATCTCTCATTGTTGTTAGAACAGTAGTACCTCGACATACGAGTGGATCTAAATGAGAATTTTTCAAGATACGAGGTAAAATTCTCATGGAAATTACATTTGACATAAAAGCTCAAAATTCAATATTTAGCTTCCTAAAGTTTTGTGTCAATTCACTAATACTGCTTAAACTGAAAAAAATTTTGAGTGGCCTACACTCTACTTTACTATAAGTAACTTAATGTCAAGTTTCTTGAGTATATAAAACATAATGTCTCATTTAAGCATAACATAAATATCTAAATGGGATATAATTATTAGTCTTTCATTCGTGAGGTAGTACAGATAGTGATTGAAGGACATATCAATTTATAGGCTTATTTTGTACATCACAAATAATTTATTATTTGCATATAATTTCGTTAGTATAACTACAGCAGTTATAACATTTTTGAAAAACCAAAGTGAATATTTCTTGATACGAAATATTCTCCTACAAGAGAACATGGCGTTTGTTCAAACAGCCAGTGTATTTCTTACATCGTTTACTTGACATCCTTCTACATTGAATATTAAAGTAAAATTTTCAAATTTAAAACAGGAAAAGACCCTTTTTTTCTCTGAAAAACATCTTAAACAACGAAGAAAATGTTGTTTTAAGGTGATTTGTTAATTAAAGATGTACGATAATTACGATTAATAAATCTCTAAACGAAAGATTTCAATTTTGAATTATCTTTTACATTTTTGATTTTTAACACAATTATTATACTGGGAATTTTATGGCTTCTTAGTATTTAATAAGTTCATTTTCCTTCCCCTTTGTCAAATAACATATATACGAATTTTTTCACAGTGAGTGTTATTATTTCCCTGCACAATATTATTCCTCTTACATCTCATATAAGTCAATAAACAATTTGAATTATCTTTATGAATAAAATAATGATTTTGTCTGTACATTGCTTAGAACTGACTCATTTCAACTTTTCTTTACGTTTCATACATTGGAGAAACCGAATCCACCCTTAGAAAAATTTCTGTCGGTTTGTCGGTTTGTCGGTTTGTCTGTTTGTCCGCAAAACTTTGTCACAGGTAAACTCAGCTACCATAAGACATATAAAGCTGAAACTTTTACAGTAGATTTGTGTAGGTCTAACTTAAAATATAGGCTGTGAATTGATTGGAAATTCAACGTAGAAGTGACGTTATGAACGTTTAAAGCAAAAACGTTTGTCACAAGTTAACTCAGCCACCATAAGACATGGCGAGCTGAAACTTTGACACTGGATTTGTGTATGCTTAACTTAAAATATGGGCTCTAAATAGATTCATAATTCAGTACAGAAACGAAGTTATAGGGCTTTAAGCGTATTTTCCTAACTTCAAAGACAAGTTTATTTTGAAAATACACAGGTGTGGCAAGTAGGTATTGTTAGTTGATTTTAATTTCATTGGAGCATATGAATATATTGCGTATTTGACATCTTTGAAAAGGTGTTTCCCAGAGTTGAGGATGTACTATCTATTACGAATAAATAGTTTTGTAAACGAGCAATTCTCAACTCTTAATATGAACAAGCAGGAAAAATCAACAAACAAGTTATTACGCTATATCATACCGAGGAAAGAACTTACAAGTCAGTAAAGAGATTGGATTAGTAATGAAGAAGCAGTTCATTATCTAATTGAATTTCTTGACTCTGAATTTATTTCTCCTGGACTGCCTGCTGATGAGTAAAAACTTGAAGTAGGAGAACCAATCATGCTGCAATTTAGGAGCAGTAACAAATTTCATGTTACGAAACATGAGTGCCCCAAAACTGTGCAACGGGACACGACTCTGAGTTCGTGCTCTACACAGGTATGCCATAGAGGCGGACATAATGACTGGATGTGGTATTGGGGAGTCTGTGTGTATACCACACATACCATTGATTCCGAGCCACTGTCTGTTTACGTTGAAATGATTGCAAAGTCCGGTCAGAGTCTATTTCGCAATGACGTTAACTAAGTCGCAAAGGGAGACTTTATCTAACGCAGGAATTCAAGTTAGCGAAACCAAGTTTTTCTCACGTGATCAACTGTAGTTTACTTGCTCAATAGTCAGAGGTTTCAACTGATTGTTCTTCCATGGACCTGAAGGACAGACAGCTAATGTAGTGTATACAGAGGGATTTGTTTAACACTGTACTAATAATGGTGTTTTCTACTATTCTACAATTTCTAATTATAGAATTAGTATAATACTATAATTGATATTTTGGAATACCAAGTATAATAGAATTTTTGATTCCGTCAAAGACGGGTACATTTGCTAGTTACTTTATAAATATCAATTTTATCTCAGTGGATTCGCTCAAAAAATTTCTAAGTCAATGTAAACAATGTAAAAAAATATAAAAAATTCGACAAGTATAGCAGGTGATCTCTTACTCTAGGATAAACAAACAGTTTTTATATCGTTATTGCTCTTTCCCGTAATTGAAACTTCATGATTTTTTTTTATGAACTGCTAATTTTTTGTTCCATTTTTGGTCAAATTTTCATTATTTTTTAATCAGCCGTTTAGCGTCAAAAAAACATTTTCTAAAAACAGAAATGGTACTGTAACGCCCCTTTAGCGAATGTAATTTCGAAAAAAAATATCTCAATTCATTCTCCACATAATGTTCTATTTTTAGGCATAGTTTCATTTTGATACGTCAAATAGTATGGCTTGTATCGCTTTCACAAGGTTTGAGATTGAATTATAAGTCAAAATTTTTACATTTTAGTGAAAAAAAAATATTTCCCGTTGTTCTAAAATTCTGAATATATTTTTCGTTTGTTCCATTTGTAACCTCAAAGATAATGTCAAAATGTCAAAACTCTAGGGTTATCAGTTTAGGAGAAATAAATGTTTTAAAAAAAACGGTTTTTGGCAAAAAAAGTGACTTTCCCATCATGCATAATTCTTCCCAAACAATAGGGATCTTCTTCCCTATGAGGCCCATTTTCGTGTAAAATATCAACTTGATCCATGAAAGATTCTGGACCGTAGCGTGGTAACAAGCAATGCTAACACACTCACCCACCCACCCACCCACCCACACACACAGACATCATCGTAAAAACCTCATAAAACGACTTCTGGGACCTCAAAACATGTAATTCCGTCAAAATCTCGAGATCGAATTTTTTCACGATCACTATACTTTACTTATAGTAAAGTAAAAATAGAACAGTAATAAAATGAAGCTAGCGTATTTTTAAGAGTATATACAGTAAACTTATCGCCCAATCCACGCTAAGATATTAGAAAAAAGACTAACAGTTGAGTACAATTCTGATGTTGACCGCCTCTTACGATTAAAAGATTGTGGCCTTTTTTTTCTCTACTCTGCAGTTTCTATAGTTTGAGCGTTGAATTTTATTTCACGTTATTATTGTAAAATCCAGTTATACAGTAAACAATGTTTATTGCTTAGAATATATAGTTTATTGCTTTCTTTAGCAATACAAAAGCCAGTGTTTATCACAGGTCAAAGTGTAAGACCTCTGACACTCACGTTGTAAATTTAAATTTTAACAGTGCTTGAAATATTATTATAGAATATTAAATTCTACTACCTCTCTAATAGGCAATTATAGAATAGCATTTTCTTTAGAACTTGCAGTCAATCCCTATACTTTATTTCATCTCTTATAATACTGATTATTGCTTCGTCCCAGGTAAATTAAAAAATAAATGGCTTTATTTAATTATTATATTTATTAAGTTCACTTATACTTACTAATTTATTGTATTTATCATAAACTTTTCAAATATTTTTACTGTACTCTAAGTAAAGTATGGTGATTATGAAAAAATTCTATTTCGAGATTTTCACGGATTTAAATGTTTTGAGGTCCCCAAAGTTCTTGTTTGACGCTTTTTTTGATGATGTCTAAGAGTGGATGGGTGGATGAGTGGGTGTTCATCCTAAAGCACATGGGCACTCTACAGTTTACAATCATTGATAGCCCAAATTCATATTTTAAACAAAAACAGATCTTATAGTATAGATGAGTCCTACTCTTTTGGGGCAATATTGCATGTTGGGCAAGTCACTTTTTTGGCCAAAAATTATTTTTAGTCAACATTTTATACCTATAAACTACTAGCTCGAGACTCTGGAAATTTTGCCATTATCATCGAAGTGATAGGTGCAATACATAAAAAAAAAATCAAATTTTTAAAAAACTGGAAAGATTTTTTTTTTCAATAGAATGTAAAATTTTTAATTTATGATTAAATTGAAAGGATTGTGGAAGATAAAGCCATACTATTTGTTAGATCAAAATGAAATTACATTTAAAAATGGCAAATTATGTGGAAATGAGTTGAGGTTTTTTATAATTAAATAAACAAGAAGTACATTACATCAAACTGGTTTGATATTATGTTTACTTATAGCAAAAGGCGAGTGTAGGCCACTCCAGATTGTTTTCCAATAATCAAGGTTTATTTCATTGTTTCTGAGTAGTTGAGGAGCATTACTAAATTTTAGGTTATTTCTTAAAGGGTATATTATTTCAGCTAACGATAAATTCTACTTATGAGCTTATTTCTGGAACAATTAAACTCTTATGCATAGGCTATATATATATAGACTATATATGGAAGGTTATTGATGGCATTATTAGAGTATTTGGTCCTGAAGATGGGTATAACCAATGAATGTTGCCTGAGGAGACAAACTCACAAGACATCATTCTTGATTGTCTAATAATAACGAACAAACACCCTCCCCTCAGATCAAATTGAGCCCTTCATCAGTGGCCTTTCATCGGCTTCCACGTCAGGTCAGCTGAACACGGCTTGATCATCAAATGAGTGAGTTTCGATTAGAGATTAAAGAGCACGACACTACGATTTCCCATCAATGCTCTGGATTTCTTTACCATAGTCACGCGAACCACATACCAATCGTCTTTTACCATAATTTTTTTTAAATAAAATAATAAATTAAAAAAAAGTTTAGAAATAGTAGAAAATTTACTTTTGTTTTGTTTTATCAGTTCATTAAGCTTAACCCAAAGGTAATAATAAGAACTGCTCATCAAACAAATAAAGCTGAAATATTAAAGTTTTAGTTTAATGAAGTTTATTGAATATCATATAATTTAGTTTTTTTCGACGGTTTGCTTACGATTCATTGTTCCTTTCAGTCTCATTGTTCCTTTCAGCATGCGATTTAGTTGTCTATAACAGGATACTCGTGATTCATTATTTCTTCCAGCTTCGTATGAAAGTGTGCAATTTATTTATCTATAACAAGCTACTCATGATTCATTCTTTCTTCCAGCTTCATATGAAAGTGTACAATTTAGTTATCTATAACAAGGTACTCATGATTCATTATTTCTTCCAGCTTCATATGAAATTGTGCAATTTAGTTATCTATAACATGGCACAATGGAATAATTAATTTAATTTAAACATTGAGTAATTCAGGTTAACAAACTCTTAAAGCCTGCAAAAACATATGTTTAAAAACAGACATTTTAACATTTCTTAGATAGGATCAATAATAATAACTAATAAATAAAAAATAATAAAGAATAAAATAAATAAATATGAGAGATATTATGTCTTTTAATCAGTCCATTGTTTTTGCATTTATTTTATTATATATATATATATATATAACAAATTCAATAATATATCAACCGTCGGATAGAATAGGTGTATAATGTAATCGGGATTCGGTCAATTTTCCAGGATCAAAATCAAACTCTCAATGCCGACGTTTCGGTTTTATTTAAAACCTTTTTCATAGGCAGAAGTCAGAATTTTGAATTAGAAAAATGATGAAATTTACATTATATAAAATGAAGTAACAATAGATAGTTAGTGAACTAACATCTTAACTGGTCAAAAACTTGGACCAGACTTAGTATATATATATACTAAATATAAGAAACGGTCCACAAGGACTAAATTACACAAAGCACGACACAGAAAAAAGAATAAAAAGAACACTTATAGAAAGTAAGTGTTCTGTAATTGTTCTTTTATGTGCTTTGTGTAATTTAAAGTTATTATATATATATATATATATATATTATATATTAATTATTAATTATATATATATATATATATAAGCTGTTTCAAACTTTAACTGAGATATGAAATATTATGTTTATTTTCAATTAAAGGAGAGATAATAGCTTTTGTAATTTGACAATATAAATAAAATTCATCTATAAATATTAGTTTTTGTGACTTTTACTCTAATTGAAGTGTAGTGTTAGAGATAAGTTTAATTTTAGTATAATACATGGTGTTGTAGGTTACAGGGAATTGTTTTTACTGGGAGAAGGGTCGGTGTCTGAGGAAGCGACATTGTGGGACGCAGGACAGACCTCTCTCCTACTTTCCTCTCTCTGCTCCATTGCATACCCCATTCCCCATTATCCAGGCTCTTCTGATTTATGCTGTCTCACTTAGTATTCCATTTAGGGCCCCCTTTTGTACGCAACCATCTCTTACTCGGCTCTTGTACAAAAACTACACTTTATTCATCTCACGAGTATCATTCGCTGCCCTAGTCAGTCCTCTCGTTGTAGAATACTTTTCTTTTTTAAACACATATATAATAACAAAAGTTAAAAAATAAACTTAATAACAAATATTTTTTTTTTCAATGCCTAACTTGTGGGCTTACGCTTTTTGTACTCCTCAGAGGCACAAGTGAGGTCAGTTTATATTGGCCAAGTCATATTACTGTGTGGTCACCAATCCAAGTAGAAACATCACCTAATGGTTTTCAACTCGTAATGAAAAAGGGTGTACTTAATATACCTATGGGCGTTAGCGTCTCATAATTAAAGATTTGGAGTAGCCTACACTCAACTTGACTATAAGTAAACACCATCATCAATCTTGTTCAAGATCAATTGAGTTTCAGTATTATTTTACGCTAAGTCTCTTGTGACTGTAGAATGAATCATACTATAATTTTACTTGTTACTGTCGTTTCTATGGCAGTTTAAAGGAAAAATGCAGTTTCACATAACTAGGTAGTGGGAAATGGCAGCAATGTATTAAGTGCTACTTTTGCAATAGCAGAAAATTCGGGAATCAGATAGTTCCAAAAACTGACTAGTGATTCATCCTAAATATGAAAAACATTTTGACCACTTCTACTTATGGGCATGATTCACAAGAATATAGAAAATTCATACCCACAAAAAAATGTTTATGTTTTTCACAGAACCTGAGAGCAGTCCGTTAAGGAACCCACTTTGGGAACCTTTGGTTTAAGGGATTAAGGCGAGACATAAGGCTTAGTCCCTATCGACAAAGCCGCTGAGGTGACATGTCTATAAATTTGTTTGCGTAACATTGTTTGATTTAAAGAACTACAAATTGCAAAGAATATTTTGAAATGTCTCAACAAACAACAACAACTACTATAATAAAACGAAAAATTACCACAATAAAAACGGTTAGCGAAACTTGATACTTTTTATTTTTTGTTTATTATTGTGGCGATTGATTATATATGAATGAAGTTTATGGTTAGTGGTTTGATTTTCTTGAATGGAATAGTGGTTATATTTTGTTGATTACTCTAACGCATTTGTTTTGTTTTATTCATTTATCATTTTTCTGATATTGTAATTTGCTATAATAATTGAAAATTTTACCGAGTTTTAATGTTCTAGTTTGTAGAAGAGCAAGTGATAGGCTGAAATATATTTTCAAGTGCTTAAACTAAACTAAATGTCTAACAAATAGGGATTGAATAGGCAGGATTTTGCAAGAAAGAGTCACGGAGGGGAGGGGGGAAGTGAAAACACCCCATAGTGCACATGACAAATCACTAAACTACCCTCTCTCAAGCCGAGTCATCGGCGACAATGGAAAGTCGAATGAGACAAGCGGAAGCTCCACTGGCTCGCATCGGATTCCCGGTTTGCCCACAATAAAATCTTATCTCCCTCGCATAGACTTGGAAAACATTAGGCTGACGCATCCCCTTCTCCACGCACTATCTCCAGATCTGTCATAGTTAATTTGATTTCTTATTCGATCCAATCGCCCCCCCCCCTTTCCATTTTGATCGAAATTGCACGCTCACCAACTTTGTAACTCTAATAAATGACTTTCTTTCCTCAGCATTCTTACAAACAACATGTTTACAGTATCTCCTGAAGAATATCAACTCATATCTTTTGTTTCATATCTCTGTTTTTTTTTTTCAAACCCCTAATATACAATAAATTCTAAAAGTGTTTTCAACTAAAATCTTTTTGTGGCTCGATTAAAACACAAACATCTGACTTCATTATGGGTTTATTTCTTTGAAATCTTCTGTCATCAACATTATTTCGTGTGAGCCAAACACATACATACATCTATGGCTGACACCTTTGTTTGTTGGCAACCCTATCCATAATGGTGTTCCATGCTTGTTTGCACACAGCGTTGTCTTGGATGATCAATCTTGCCAAATTAGAGAAAAAAATACCAGAATAAGATACTACTTTTCCTGACTAGACACTTAACTAAAAAATAAAGTCATCTTTTGAGCACAATGTTGCTGAAATTCAGTGTTACTTCAAGAATATATAAAACTACGTAGAATATAAGAAAGTTACGAATATTTTCTTCTCCAAGATCATCAATGTATGAGTTTTTCTATTTGCTCAGTGATGAAATAAGAATTTTCTTACAGGGAAGTGTTACTAAATTAGAACTCAACAGAAGAAATAAATTTACTTTAAAAGTTGAAAATTTTTCTTACAACAGTGTATGATATATGAACACTAGTAGTGTTCACGTACCATGTACCACCATGTACCATCCAAGCATAGGTACAAATCCCCTTTTTGACCAATTCTTTTGAGTACACTTCCTCAAACTTCGATCTCTAAAGGTTGTACCCAAAAACGTGTGTCTATAGTTATTGTTGTCCTTAGTTGTGAATAGTCTACTAGCTATAGATATAGTATAACTAACACTCATATATATGATTGGGTTGGTATCAGTTTGATATCAGTTGAGTTTTTGACTCTGACGAAGACCGCTTGTTGTAGTTGAAAGATCTTAGTCTTTTTTTAGTCGTTTAATCATTGCTTGTTATTTCACATGTTTATGTGAAATCTTGTTATATATACATAGATAATATTAAATTTTTATATTGAATAGTATATAAATTGTTATAGTATATAGTATACCTTAACAGTAATAGTTTTTACACCCAAAGATATGTAAATAACCTTGCATAAATTTATTATAAGATGAGGAATATACTTGATCGTATGAGTTTTAAACTTGAGTACATTTTGGTTTAATCGATGAAAAGTTAGTCGTAAATCTACATTTAGTTCCAAAAATTTGTATTAAAATTGAGCAGTTAAAACCTTTTAGAATTATGACATTGTACAGTTATGGTGATGGGTTTATTTTAAGTTGTTAGGTGTTTCTCCAATATAAGATCCAGCTGTGTTAGTCGCCGATTTGTTTGGAACTGGTGTAATCACCTTCTTCTAGTTCTTGAAATACAGCTGCACATTGTTTATTTTTATTTATTATAATGTACTTATCTGACTGTCTGTTTTTTCTGCGCTATCATATTGAATGCCTTTCTATAGATTTATATCCATCTGATCACATGCTTTCTCGAATACTCTTATGAACTGTTTTAAAATATCAACTTTTTGATTCAACATAAACTGTTACTTAAAAATATCTTTCATGATTAAATAAAGAGTTTTTTACGAATCTAAGTATGAGCGACATGGTGCTTGTTTCTTTGCAATGTGGTTCATTTAGTGTTTGGCACCTATTAATTATCTATATTTCTGAGTTGATTCTACATTGAGAAACCTAAATTTTACCAAAATCAATTTTATTAAAATAGGTATATTTTATGAGTATCTGACATCGAACTCGTTATCAAAATTAGTCGAATATGACAAACTTTATTTTCTTGTCAAAATAGAGGATATTTTAATGAGTTAATATGACATATAGGAAGATTCAAATTTTTAAATATAAAAAAACAACGTCAATCAAGCATATATTTTATAATTTTTTTTTAACGTTGTCCATCAAAGTAATGTAATCAAACTTTATGTTGCACTATTGAACAAAATATAATGAACATACCGACCGAGAATTGTTTTCTTTCAGTGGTATAAAACTAGAATTTTTTAGTAAACTTGTTTAAGGAACTATATTGCACTATTTTAAACTAATTGTTCAGAGGTTACAGCAAGTACGGGTTTTTTGGCAATAATAATGTTAGTTCTCCTGTAGCTTTATTGTAGACTTCAATAGGTTTGAGCATCTCTAACCCTGCCCTATGGTCATTAAATGTATTATATTTGTCCATACCTAACTTTATGATGTGTGATTATTAACTTTATGATATTTACATACACCTAAATTTATCGTATATGACCACTAATTATATGTGCTAGTTAGTAGTAACTTTACGTAAGTGGCCGTTGAATTAAGCAAGTTTAATTGTATCTAAGTTTATCGTAAGTGCCTATTGCATTAAGAAAGTTTAGTCATTTTAACTCCATAGCGTGTGATTTATACATTAAACTAATTTAAATTGGTATAATCTCTCATCTATCCTAATTTTTTTGAATATAAAAATCATTATAATGATCGCATATTTGGTAAAACATAATAAAAATATAATAATTTATTATTAATTTACAAATTTTTACATGCTATTATCTTTATCACCATATACAACAACCAAAAATTTCAGTTCTCCTCCTTTTTGAGTTTCAAAAGCCAGAGATACATCTGTTTTACCAACACCTCCAGACACCAGTTTGGCATATCCACCTTTTCCGACCTTGCTTTGGTCAATGGCGCGGACAGCAGCTATTTTAGAAGAGACAGAGTCAGCAGGCAAAGTGTATGAGAAGTCAGCAGTTTGAACAGACCAACGCTTCCAAATCTTCCAGAAGGAGGGGGCTTCCACTACAATCAGTTTTGAAGTAAGGATCCTGAAACATATATTTTCAATAAAATAAGTGTTATTCAAAATCATAGTTGGAGTAAATGTTAGTTATACTTAATCCATCTCTATACATCAAATTATTTTCTTTCTTTACAAAAGTCACGCACTTTTAACCATTCACCTTTAATATTCTTTGTGGCTAGTCAATTTAGCTCATTTGTTATTTGGCACCTATTTTAGCTGGCTTCATTAATGGTTTGATTTTACATCCGAAGTCCTAAATTTTACCTCAACCGGATTTATTACAGCTGCTTAATACAAACGGTTTTATACCCCAAAATGTATTCTATGTTTCATCTGCCTGCTCTATATTATATATCTGTTGATATGTTATCATTAAAAAATCATGATAAACCTCCAAAAAGTTTTTTTGACAATAGCTAATAGTCTTGTTGGATCTTTTAATTTTCTTGATTTGAATATATGTATATGGAGAGAGAGAGAGAGAGAGAGAGAGAGCGTCACCGCTCTGCCTTCCTGCAGGAGTCTTTGCCTCCTGATGACGACGATGGTCGAAATATAGAAGTGAGTTATTCCTGTGTCTATCTGTGTGCTATCTTTTTTAAATTGTTTTTTATATATATATTTATATATACTCACTATAAAAATAAAAGGCGATTTAAACTGGGCACAATACGAGTTTAAAATCAATGAAGAGTAACACAGGGAGTAAAGAAACACATGTAGGAATACCGGGTCGGTTACCCGCCGTTGCGTTAACAGTGTTTTTGGTCTCCCTCTCTCTTTTCTACTAAAAAAAGATTTTCCAAAAATTTGAGTTAGTAATTGTGTTTGTTTACTCTGTCTGTTACTGTTCTTTAATTGTAAAGTCGTATATATATATATATGCAGAAAAATTACAATAAATAAACACGTGATACAATCAATGAAGTTTAAACCAATATATATACTTAAAATAAACTGTGAAACATAGAAATAGACGTAATAAAGGACTCATCTTTCAATATTTAACAAATTACCTACAGTATTTTTCTATAATTTTTAAAATATTAATAGTTTAGAGAAACCCTACAAATTCCAATAACAGCAAAATATTTAGCTTAATATAACTGATTGTTTAGTTCCTCTTAAGACAGATAATTAGATTTCGTTGTACCTATTAATCTATTATGTTTCCGCTAAAGTTATATTCTCTCCAAGGCACTTTCTGTATGTCAAAGGCAACACTGACAGTTTTCTTAGCTTATATTGCTTATATGGCTGATAAGCCCCCTTGAGGGACTAGTTTTGGCTGTTCTGTAAAAACATCAAATGGCCTAACAGCTAAAAACGTATTTTGGATGGATGAATGAATGAACTTTCCTGGTTAGAATAAAAAAAAATACCTTACTTAAAATGTAACTTCGATTATAATTGTATATTTTATACTACTCAACTTACTCTGAGAATAAGTTCTCAATGAACTTATTTATAATTTTTGTAAAGTAAAACCAATAAATTTGTGCTAACTATTCTAGACATATTTATAATGAAATAAAAGATTTAAGTGGTTCGTATCTATTGTAATCACCATGGGGTTTTTGGAACGTCTCCCAGTTGTAAGTCGTGAGTTGTTTCTGATGCCAGCTGGACGTCGCTTTGCTCAAGAGAGTCGGTGTCGATGTGAGCAGCCTGGGTAGCCAGGGCACAAGCAATGACAAGCAAGAGTGCGTACTTCATCTGAAACGAAATACCTTCAATCAGAGCAGTGTTTCACGAAATAATAATAGCTTCCACATTAAAACATACTCATTTTTAACTTTGTTTAATAATAATTTTATTTTTTGAAAAAAATATTGTTTATATCATAGTTTCTCTAACTACATTTTTTGATTCAGAATTATGAGGAGTTGTTCACTTTAGTATTTATTTATTTTAATAGAGCCATATTAATTATTTTATCCTCAGTTTTTGACTTTCTTCACTTATTGTTAGTTCATTTTTCTAACTTCCCTTGAACCGGGCACGCGTGTGACAACACTGTTGGCCTGCAACCGTCGATTCGCGAGACAGGTGACACTATCTCTTCTCTTGACAGTTAAACCGAAAATTAGAGACTGTAAGTGTGTTTTTTTACTTCTATGTACTTATATATATATATATATATATATATATATATATATATGTATATTGAATCTATCAACGGTCGTCCTCAAGAAAGAATGTTTTAGTGTGAAAAGAAGCCAACTTGATATATATATATATAAAACAATAGAAAAAAAAGAACAAGGGAAAACAAAAACAAAATTCATTCAATATAAGAAATGATTTTTCATGTATAACATGTGCCAGAAGGAGAAGAGTAATTCTACTTGGCACTAAGTTGCCATTTACCAGTCAAGCAAAACTCTTCTTCTTTTTTTCTAGATTTCGATGATTCAAAATATTGAAGTAGATTTTGTTTTTGATCCTCTGTATTATTTTCTTTGATAAATTGTTTTAATGGACTATTTCATGGTTATTTATAAATAAGAAAATTTCACGATAAACACGTAAAACAAAATCAACGTCTAAACTTCTGTAAGACAATCAGAAAAATAATTAAGATCTTTCAACGAAAAGAAGTGGTCTTCTTCAGTACCAGTTAGACTCTGACCAAAAACACTTGTATTGGTTGAACACTTGATATGACTTATATCATTCTACTGGTTTACTGAACAAATGATGCAATTACACGAACAATTTAAGTAATGATTTTTATTAATTTCTTTTCAATCAGGTGACGTAAATCTACTCATCGTTACTGTTTTCTTTCATTAAAGAAAAATTCATTATTACAATTAAATATGTCAATAGGAACAGCAATTGAAAAAATAATTCTTATTTTTGATCCAGTTTTTGTATCAAAATCTGAAGCTCAAACAACAACAAAAGGAGGAGGAATGGTAAAAACAGAAAAATCTGAAAGAAAATTTCTACATAAGATAAAACTGAGAAGTTATACACCTGCTTAATTTTAATATAATTTTAAGTCTAATCTAATTTTTACTCCCGATAAAAATTAGATTGGTGGTTTTCATCTTTGCTATTACTTGTTTTTTTCTTATGGAAGAAACAGAAAAATAATCGAAACCAATTTTATTTGGTAATAATAGTAGATGATTAGTCCTACTTTAAGGAATGGAACATGAGGCACATATATTTTGAGCCATCCATTTTAGTTATGTGCAGGCAAGATTGTCAGATTATAATGCATCCTGAGTCCTTATTTTTACTTCCCTCAAGTTTATAATAGTACTTGCATATTATTATTATCACTGAGGTTAGTATGATTTATATTATTAATATGGCAAACCGTCATACCTCGTAAGATGATGTTTGAATCGTTGAGATCATCAACGACTCCAAGATCATCTTACGAGGTATGACGGTTTGCCATATTTATAATAGTAGGTATCTTTGACGAGTACCTCTTGTAGTTCAGGCTCAGTACCGACTACTCTATGCCCTCCCAAGGTATAGTCTACATTTTCAATCCCCCATATAAACATCCTATGGCCTGGCCAGAAAGAACCTGCAATTTTGTATCTTCTGACCAAATTTTAAGTACACTTGAACTAAAAACTTTTTTACACCTGAATGATCCTATATTTGCTGTGATCTTATATGTTGAATGATCAGTGTTGCTGTGTTTCTAGGTTGCATAAATGTCATCAATACATGTAATTTTGCATTTATCACATGATAATTTTAAAATGATTTAAACCTCTAATCTTCAATACTAAAACTGAGCACCGCTTTCTGTTAAACTATTTTTGAACCATAGCCTTAAAATAAGTACTGCTTACATATTTTTCTAATTACCTACTTCAATATAGCCAATATAACTTAAATAATGAAAGCTATAATGCATTTCTCCTGAATAACTGGTCACTAAGAAATATCAAGATCTACCCCTAAACCATCTGCCCTTCATTGATACTGTGGTAACTTTCAGGATGCCAATAGAACATGAATACCTGCATAGCCACCTCCATATAAAATCAGCACAACATGTCTTCAACAAAAACGAGAATCGAGAAACGAGTATTAAGTGGTTTTTGAAGTTGATACATGCGAGAAAACTAAGAACTAAGAGATGGATAACTAAGAGCAAAACAGGCCACATCAAAGAATATATCATTAGTTGTGCAATCCGTAATTGTGTGGTATTTACTCATTCTGTGGTAAAATGGATAAACAAACAAAAGTCTCCATACAAATGAAGTTTTATTCAACGCGTTTCGAACACTTTGTGTTCATCATCAGGAAGACACCAAGGATGTGGTGCTACCTCAGAACAAAGAATATGTGTTGAATAATAAAAAATAGTTATTGAATCCTTATTATGAATGAATATTTTATGCAATGTTCAAAAAAATTCAAGAATATAAGTAAAAAATGAATTCTATCATTTTAATTTAATGACCAAAAAAAAAGTTAATAAAAAGATTTCAATCAAATACTACTTACATTTGATAGTGAGGAAGCTCTAAAGAAGTAAGAACCGAAAATAACATTGAAGAGGTAAGTAATATATTATATATCTTATCTGTAACGATATCTTTTCACTCTTGAGATAATGAAAAGTGATATATTTGCGCAATTCAAGTGAACAATTGAATTATATGTTTGGTTTTTTCAGATAATAACATTAATGGGTTATTAAGTAAAGATAACAAACATGTTTGCAATAATGCATTAAATTAATCAAAATAATAAACAAGACATTAATGTTAGAACAACAAAAAAACGTAGATTTTTTTTTTTTTTTGGCTAATACAAGAAAATTATTGTATCGTATTAATTAATTGTTTCACAATTGTTATGTTCAATAGATCTTTTAAAAAAGCTGTTGTATATATATGACCAAACCACAATATAAAAAGGGAAAAAGGGTAG